>OY294032.1:24372702-24972702 GCA_958510845.1 Cantharis nigra | reverse complement strand
CATTATTGAAAATACAAAATATAACAAAAAGGAAACAAGTGAAAGAGTTACAAATGATCAATCTGGTACTGAAAATCTGACTATAGAGCGGCCATGTGACCCGGACGGAGATGTCATTCTTGTTGAAAAGCTCCCAGAAGTCATAACTATTGAAGATGATGAAGATGAATGTGAGAATTGTACCGATGCTCAAGATCCTAAAGAAACTATAAATTCAGATGGCACTTCAAAAAGTACTAGTACTGTGTAAATTATTGTAAAAACCATTTTAGAATTTCCGTTTATAAATTAATATAATATACTAGCAAATAAAATGTATGTGAAGATTTTCCCCCTCTATTTTTTCATATTGCAACTGATTTAATTTTTACTTTTCGCATACGTGTTATTGTACGCATGCGCAAGACATTAAAACAAAGTTAATACTGAAACGAGAGCACGATAACCTTGACATGGATTTTAAAAATCTCATAATGAAATTATGATAGTTGGGATGTTAATTCCAAATAGAAATATTAAAGTTTATGGATCATTCTAAAATTCGGATAAAAAATGCTTAATTACGGAAAACAATTAAATGTGGCTGTTTTTATAAGGTTAGCTCCGCCTTTGTCGTATTTTTATGTTACAGAAATATTTTTGAGCATAAATTGCACTCAAAACATACCGATCTATATAGTTAAGCAGTGGATCTCCACTCTCCAGGCCCAACAACTTGTTAAA
This sequence comes from Cantharis nigra, assembly GCA_958510845.1. Classification (NCBI taxonomy): domain Eukaryota; kingdom Metazoa; phylum Arthropoda; class Insecta; order Coleoptera; family Cantharidae; genus Cantharis; species Cantharis nigra. Next base: position 24,971,979 of record OY294032.1, on the reverse strand, counting down.
AACGTTTCTGAAGCCGCCCCAATTCAACAATTACGGAGTTAGAATGACAGGAGTTTTGTTTTAGACGTTAACCGCCATATGTTTGAAATAGTATACACACTAGGTAGGATTTGTATACCATTTCATAAACGTGGCGGTTAATGTTTTAATGTAAAGGGAGTAATTAATCCACTACCCCATGACCCTTAAAAAATTAAAAATATTAAGTTAAATGTCCTAATATTTTCACATTTGAGAAGTATACCTTCATTTCTCATCGTAAAGTATTTAATTACACTTTCCCGTTTGTTGAACTCTGGTCCCAGATCAGAAAAAAAATTTCAATACTTCAGAACAAATAGACGTATCGGAGGGGTCTGGAATACCCCAAGTATAGTTTGTTTCAATTGAAATGAAATTAAAAAAAGTCATAGGTATATCAAATTACTTTGATATAAGAACGTATAAACTTTGCCGAAAAAACATAATATGCTAATGCTAATTCATGCGTTATCATAGCTGGTGTAAGATTAAAAACATCACCTTATCTCTATTATTATTATTATGTTTTTGCGGCCAAGTTTATACGTTCTTATATCAAAGCAATTTTATATATGACTTGCTTTAATTCCATTTAAATTGGAACAAATTATACCACAACAATTGTTTAAAAACCCATCAGGACATGTAAGTTAAAATTACAATTTTAGGATTCATACTAAACTATTACATTAAGCTTAATATTTATATCCTACACAACATGGGAAAGAATATGTCACGATATTCATGTCAGAAGACGAAAAGGCTAAGTTTTGTGAGTTTATCCCGTCAGTGTTTCCATTGAATTTTCCAAATCAAATTCCCTGACTTTTTTCCAGACATTTCGATAAATCAGAAGATAAAAAGTTTTAAAAAATCTTAATTTTAAAATTAAAAAAAATTGTTTTCCCTGACAAAATTAGAGAAATCTTAAATTCCCTGACTTTCCAGACGAGTGGGAACCCTGCCCGAATGTAAACTAGTACATAACCCTAAACCACAGTACGCCACTGCAGAGTGACGTAGTCGGGGTGGACTTTAATCAAAATTAAAAGTAATAATATTATGAGTAAAACCAAATAGTACTATCTATCAATTGCTCAGAAAAATCAAGTCTTAACAGTGGGGTAGGTCGTGGGGGGCCCTGCAAAAAATACAGTCCATCCCTAGATGTTGTTACATTGCATGCAACTAGCTGTTTCACCTTGATTGTCCAGATTATTAAGTTTACTTAAATTGTATAATTTCTTAATTAAACTTGATAATTTTGTAATCAAATTGGTTTTAATGACTATGAGAACTTTGTACGTAAATTCTGCAATTAAATCAACTAAAAACCTGACGTTTCATGTTCATTTCAATAATTATAATTATGACCCTTAATTTTGTGTATGGGTAAGGTTTTTTCGAATCACCATGTAGTTTTTGTAGAAAAAATTGTGAGAAAGTGAAATAATAACAAGACGGAATAATAATCCGTGAAGGATTTCTCGAAGATTTATTTTCAGATAAAAACCTCTAGGTGTGGAATGTTAATCTCAAACGTCAAAAGTTCTCAAAGAAGCACGTTTTAGTATGGATCGAAATTTTCACATAATAAAATATTCCTACATTATTGTTCAGATAATCGATCCTTGAATATGAGAATATGAGAATATCATTTGTTGGTGGAGATGATAACCCCGAACGATATTTTCAAGCTTTTTAAAAATAAACTGTTAAAGCGTCGACCCCCAGGTTATATTTTATCATAAAAAATATTTCAAGGAAATTGATTTCAAAATAGCCGGGTAAACAATCGTTTTATTAACGCTGGATTAGTCATAAAACTTCTTTGTGAATCACTAAAAAAAGTTTGTCCAACTGTCATTTGTTTGTCACGAAGAGGGCCGTTACGGCCCTGACTACCCTAAAATTGCAAACTTACCAAAACTTCTGTAAATCTTCGTTCGAGTTCACTAAGATCCGGCATGGGCCTTTTGGATTTGGTACGAACACTTGGTTGCCTGACATGTGCATGTTTGGAAGAAATAATACTCTCCGGTCTATCCGGTACGAAGGACTGTTGCGGCGTAGTCTCTTCTTTTCCGATAAACGAACCCATGTTACTTTTATTAAACTAAACTTTACAATATAAATTAACTAGAACACTTTACACATCTCCCTTAAATTAAAACACACTAAATTATTATTACAAATCCACAAATTTATCCAACATTATTTGTCGATACATGTAAAATGTGCAACAGGTTTCGAAAGACGTCATAACACAACATTCGCGTGCATGCTACGCGATTAACGAACGCAAACTAAAAATTCAAACAAAAACTTCCGTCGTTGAAGAGCTTCTGCGCATGAGCTTTCCAGTGCCGGTCCAGAATGTTATGCACCACAGGACCGTCCGTCCGGAAATATTTTTTTAAAAGTTTTTTCGTAACCTTACACCGCGAAAAATTAAAAAGGAAAAAATTAATATATTGAAAAAAAATAGTTATAATGATGATTCATCAGTGGCGTAACTAGGAATGGGGGTCCACTTATATCGTAGCCGGTCACCTCCTCCAAAAATTATAATTAAAACAAAACATTGTACGAATTAATTAAAAAAGTAAAATTAAAAATCAAAACAATTTTTGAAAAAAAAAAGTCTTGGATCTGGTTCGAGAAGCTTACAAATAACAAAAATTTTTTTTTTCATTGTTGATCAGTAGTTCTCAAACTTTTTTGGCTCACAAACCCCTTCTCATAGCCAAAAATTTCCCATGGACCCCCATAGTGAAAAAATATTGAAAAAACAGTAGTAGTACTCATTTTGTATCAATTAATTTGGAATATCAATTTTATTCAAATATATGTACTTACCTAACCAAAGTATACTATCTGCGTAACAATACACAATTTCACAATTTTTTTATTTTATATTAAACCTTGCGGTGACCCCCCCCCCCTCAACGTGTTCAGGGACCCCCAACTCAATTTTAATTTTTCACAAACCCTATAAATCAGGGATTTTCAATCTTTTTATAGTTGAGTCTCATAGTTATTATAAAATTATAATAAAACAACGCTTCATTTTCACGGCATTTAAATTTCAATAACAAGCATAATCAATCAAGATTGTGCCCCCCTAAGGAAGCGCGCCCCACTGGTTGGGAAGTCCTGCTCTAAATGATCTCGGGGACTCTTGGGGGTCCATAGGAATCACTTTGGGAACCACTGTTCTAGATTGATACTACAATAAGATAAGTTCGCTAAATTCAAGTATTTAATTAAATTCATTTATTCATGGCGGTTTTCTGTGTGTGGTAGATGTGACCAGGTCAGGATTTAGACTTGATACGGCCCTAAGCTATTTGAGATAACATGGAGCCCTTATAAGTCCAGATATTATAATATCAGTGCCAAATATGATTTTTGGCACTCGGACAATATTTTTAAGGGCCCCCAAAAAGTGAGACCCTAAGCTATAGCTTGTTTAGCCTGGGATTTCCCAAACTTTCTGAACTTCTCCAGAGGTAAGAGGTTGGTGGTTTTTCTTTCAATTTTCTTCTTCTTTTCTATTCATTGAATTTTTGCTTCTACCCATTTTCATTTATTCGGACTTTCTTAACTACCCGGGACAGGTCCGTATCTCGGATTTTTATTGAAGGATAAATAACTAATGTGTTAACCCCCAGGATTAAGCGCCGCAGGTAAATTTTTTTGAAATTTTGAATGTCAAACGCTCTAATCCAAAGTTAGAAAATTGTGATACAAAGATATTTTTCCCTATTCAGCGCCGTCTCAGATACGGCGTTTTTCATTGTAAAACCGCAATTACCTATACTTACTTGTAAATAAATGTGCACTGAAATCTACTAGAAAGAAACGCAACATAAAAAAAATATGTTTTATTCAACTTATTTTTAATATAAACTGCAATTTTCTATTTTTATTCTATAAAAATTCTTTGATTTGTCAAAAAAATTGTCTAAAAGTCCTTTATTATATTTTATATTCTAGAATGTTATCTTGCGCTTTATTTCGGGGGAGGTTTGAACCCCCCAAAACCCTCCCTCGGATACGGCCCTGCCCGGGACTACCTACTACACCACCAGAATTCTCAAAATTTCCTCTTACATACTCAACAGAGCTGTCGCTGTTTTCTGCTGGCAGAGTGACCTACCCAACTATCTTTTCGAGCAATGGATTCATTTTTCAAAAAAGTTTATTAGACTCAAGCTGTAATTCATTATACCGGGTGACCAACCGTTCACCCGATCATAGGGAAAATCATGGAAAATTGATTAGGTATTTTTAAATTTCTGCTTCCCACTATAATAAATAAGGATTTATATAAAAAAATTTCTATAAATTGATACCTTTCTCATTCTTATCCGTTATAATGGAAAGCAAGAATTCAAAAATAATTAATTTCTTATGTTATTTCCCTACAATCAATCGGGTGAACGGTCGATCACTCTGTAGGTATAAAATACCTACAGAGTTTAAAAAAAATAAAAAAATGTTTTCTATCACCACACGGTTTTTCACATGGATACTCTAAATGATATCTCAGCATTTTACGGCATGCCTTAACATTTATGTAGGTTTTGTTCCTACATCCTACTGGTACCCTACCGAAATGCTACAACACAAAATTAATTACATACTAATTCAGAAACACATCTGTGAGTTTTTTAAGCTTGCCTAACGTAAAAAAATTAGAAAATTTAATGTTTTAAAGAAACCTCGCTGTAAATAGATCTTTTAAAATATTCTATTGACATTGGTAATGGCAAGTAGCAAATTATCTATATAAGGCAAACACTTTCTCTTGAAAATTAATTTAAAAAAATAACATCATCATGGGTAATCAAAAATATAAAACAGAAAGTGAACTATGTTTGAAAACGGACATGCAAATGTACGCACAAGTCTCAAAACTGCTGGGTAATAGATGGATAGATGCATTATGTTTGGACGGTAAAACACGTCGTTGTCGAATACGAGGATCCTTCAAGTGCGGATGGGTTAAATTAGACTCTCTAATTTTAATTTCTCTGAGAGAATATCAACCTGCAAAATCCGATGTTATACTTGTTTATAAAAAAAGTGAAATAGAACAATTGAAATTATTGCAAGAAATTCCAGAAAATTTTCCTCTTTCGGTTCCGGAGAGATTAAAGTTGACTATGATGAACATTAAAATTAAAGATAGGAGAAGCGAGTTCCTAAGAGAAGAAGATCATATCAAGGTCAAGGATGGTAAAAATATGGTGTGGAATGGAGTGGAATGGGAAAAATCCAAAGGGTGTGCTTGTAAATATTGCATCCGCAGTTCCGAAGAAGAAACCGAAGAAGAAGATGAAGAAGAAGATGAAGAAGAAGATGACGATTGGTCATCTGAAGAAGACGATAATTGCACGTCAGAAGATAATGAAGACGAATATTCAGAAAATGAAGACGAGTACGAAGAGTATGAGTTGTAGGTATTGGAATCAGTCTTATTAGCTATTTAATATTTTAAAACTATTTTAAATACAAAAAATTCTTTGAAATAAAATTATTTAAAATTATTATTTAGAAAATAAATTTAATATTAATTTAATTAATTAATTAAACATTTTAAAGATTGAAAAATTCTACACGTTACTTACTATAAGGATACTTTGAATTCCCACTCAAATATCAGCTAATCCTGCTCACTGTTCGCAATAACTGGGTGCTACTGTATGAAGCTCGTTTTTTTTCAAATTCTATTAAATTACTGATTAAAATTTTTTATTTTAAAATATTTTACTAAACAATTTTTAGTTAAATTAAAAAGAATCATATTTCTCGTAATAGTCAAGAAGTCTATTATCTACTTCTGATTCCCTATCGTAATCCTCTTCTTCTGAATCACTTTCGAAATTTTGTTGTTGTTGTTCTTTTTCTTCAAACTCTCGGTTTTCAATATTAGTCAGAGACAATAATAATTCTTCTTCGGACATAGAAAAGCTTGAAGGAATTTGATGCCATTTTTTTAAACGCTTAACATCTTTAATGAAATATTTACGTATAACTTGTGGAGCGGCGATCAAGTCCTCGTCCATGAATGCAGCAATTCTTAATTTTTCACTAGAATTTTTAGTTGGACCAAAACCATATCACCTGGAACTACTTTCTCACCAATAATCGGTTGATTTATGTGACACACTTCTATTGTTCCGTCAACGCATAGCACATATAACCAAGAGTTATTCAACATTTTTATTACTTGAGCATATTTTTGCAATTCGTCTTTATACAACTCTATTGGTTTCAACTTTTTACGTCTCTTATATTTAAGACAAAAAAGTGGTTCGTCAATTATTAGACGCTTGACTGCCCGTCTGCCAATTTTAATTTTTCATTTACCTATTTTATTAATTTAAACACCTTTACTTGAAATTAAAAATGATTATTTATTTATATAACTGGAAAGCCCGTCCGCGGAAGGGCATCTACACAGTAGATCATTTGTGAACATTGAATTTCGTTTTCTGCTACTGGGGGATTTCCCGTTTTTCTATATTTTAAATAAATGATTTTCCAAACTTTAATATTCTCTAGCCAAAGGTTTAAATTTCCCTCACTTTTGCTTAAAAATTCAAATTTCCCGTATTTTCCTGACGAAATTTGAAAAATTATAAATTCCTTAGCTTCTCCAAATTCTGCGATATGTATTGGAGGGTGTTCCACACCCCCCCGACCCCCCGGTTTACAATTTTGACTTTATATTTTTATATAATTTTTATAATTATTATAGATTAAATTAATTACCTATAAATTATTATAAATAAAATAAAAGTAAACCGGGGGGTCTGGGAGGTGTGGAACACCCTCCAGTACCGGTACACGTCGCGTCGTTTTGGCGGCCGCAGTTTGATGAAAGCAATTCGGCGACGGTCAATCGGCGATCCGAAATTCGGCTGTTACTTTCGGCGATTCCAATTCGGCACCAGCATTTTGGCGATTCTCATTCAGCGACAGAAAATCGACTACGTCGATTCGGCGACGAAAAAGTCATTTAAGTGTTAAAATTTATTAAAAATATTAAAAAAATTTATTTTTTATTTTTAATTAAATATTTATTTACTATACATCACAGGTATCATAATTATAATACTTTCAAAAGCAATTAAACAAATTTTAATCCATGTTACGTCGATTCGGCGAGAAGAAATTTATTTAAGTGTTAAAATTTATTAAAAAACTTAGAAAAATGTATTTTCTATTTTTAAATTAAATATTTATTTACATACATCACAGGTATCATAATTATACATATTTTTTAAATAATTAAATATTATAAATTAAATATTATGATACATGTGATGTACCTATATGTAAATAAATATTTAATTTAAAAGTAAAAAATAGATTTTTTTTATTTTTAATAAATTTTAGCACTTAAATAAATTTTCCGTCGCCGAATCGACTTAGTCGAATTTTCTGTCGCCGAATGAAAATCGCCGAAATGCCGGTACCGAATTAGAATCGCCGAAACTGGCATAGTCGAATATCGGGTCGCCGAATTGACTCTCGCCGAACTGGAATCGCCGAAATGACGGTGTCCGCTCCAGTACATATCGCAGGATATGTTCACCCTCAAAACCCCGGTTTACATTTTTGACTATAATTTTGACAGTTAATTTTCAGAGTAACGCAAAAGTTGCTGCTAAACTCCGAGCAGTAAGGCACTTAAATAAATGATTTTTTAAGTTAAGGTTTAAACTATTATTTTTAGTTTAAAAATTCAAATTTCCCGGTCTTTCCTGGCGAAATTTGGAAAATTATAAATTCCCTATCTTTTCCAAATTCTGCGATATGTACTGGAGGGTGTTCCACACCCCCCAGGCCCCCCGGTTTACAATTTTGACTTTATATTTTTATAATTAGTTTTCAAAGTAACACAGAAAGTTGCTGCTAAACTCCGTGAGCAGTAAAGTTTTAATTTTTTCTAGCCGAAGGTTAAATTTCCGTCATTTTTGCTTAAAAATTCAAATTTCCCGGTTTGGATTACAAACAAATATTTTTAGTCCTAATCTTAGTTTATATTATAAGGTCTGTTCCAATCAGGGCCGGCAACAGTTGTGTTGTTTGAGTGCTCGAGCACCAAACCACGGATTTTGAGCACCACACGGAAAATTACAAAACAGTATATAATTTGGGAAAGAAAACACTAAACACTTGAAAAAATTGTATTTTACATCACATAATATTATGTGAGCACCACACGGCAAATCGAAAAGATGCCGGCCCCGGTTCCAACAAGCAGTCATCTCCAGTTTTAAGGACAATACGCATGCTCTTTAACTAAATTTGTGAGTATTAAAGATCATTTTCGTTAAAATTTTAACTAAAGAGCATGGGCATAGTCAGAGAACTGGAGATAACTGCTTATTGGAACAGACCTATTGTTTACGCCAGCAGTATGGCGTAGAGCCTACATTGACCAACTGTGGAGCGGGTAACCGCGGTTCAAGTCCTGGTCGCGCCGAATATACTGCTGTGATCTAAAAAGTCCAAAATAGATCTGTGGGTTTCCCTCGATACACACTACATGTAATTAGTTTTCACTGTTTGTAGTGTGTCTAAGCTTACTAATTTTAATTTTTAATTTTTGTAATATATTTTTCGGTTGGTAAAAAAAATTGACCAATCAGAGTGATTTTTTTCACAAAAAAATGACACGCTGTAGCCGCAGCATAGCATAGCATAGCATAGCATAGCATAGCATAGCATAGCATAGCATAGCATAGCATAGCATAGCATAGCATAGCATAGCATAGCATAGCATAGCATAGCATAGCATAGCATAGCATAGCATAGCATAGCATAGCATAGCATAGCATAGCATAGCATAGCATAGCATAGCATAGCATAGCATAGCATAGCATGAGTGATAAGCGAGGCATGTGGTGGCGAAGCCGCCTTAACCCCTTCGTCTGTGTGTTGGCTGTTTGACGTTGGTGTTTTTCAGGGCCCGCAGGAGAGCGTAAAGCTTGTGTGTGGCGGTTTAGCGGCGGATTGCCGTAAAAAATAGAATTTGCTGTTCGTTATTGCGAGGGTCGTCGTTTCGGTTGAGTACTGTCGGGGTTTGTGAAGTTGAGTGCTGGTCGGGTTTTTGTTTTCGAGTACAGTCTTGATTAGTTTGTTGTTAGAATCGGTTGTAAGTTGTTGATGATGTTTGCGATTATGGTCGGATCAATGTTGTGAATTGCCAGTTGGGTGGTGATCAGAGCGATGATGTTTGGCGTTTGGGGCGGAGCCTGTTGTGGTTGGTTCTGGTGGGTTGACCAATCGTGTGGAGCGGGGTTGTGTTGATGGTAGCTTGCGACATTGCGATGGAACTTTGGCTTTTGTCTTGGTTTTGGGCAGCGGGGGCATCCTTTGTAGCTGGCGGGATGCGGTCCTCCGCAATTTACACATGTGGCCTGTTGATGTGCTTCGAGTGTAGTTCGGAGTCTTCGATGGTCGTTTGGGGTGGCCGGGTAGATTTGTAATCCTTCGGGTGATGATCGCACCTTGGAGTATTTGATGTCTTCTTCTCGGAGTTTTTTCATCAGGGATGGCCATCTTGCTGTGTCTTTCAGTGTAATTAGTGGGATTCTGGTTTTGATGCTGAGTAGAGCCGGGATCGTTGCGTTGGGGTCCACGGAATGTGGTGTGGGTGTCTCGCCTATGTTTATTTCGGGAGGTGGATCCGATGGTTCGGTATTTTGGTCGGTGTCTTCTTTGTTTAGAAGAGGGTTGAAACGGTTGGAGCGCTCGCGAAGTTTGGGTGGAAGCGATTTTTCGGTTTTTCGTATTCTTTTCTTTTTGGAGCCGTGGACTAGTATGAATTCATCTTGGTCCTCGGATGAGGCTTCGTGTTCGGCTTCGGCATCTGATTGGTTGGGGGTGGTTGAGTGGGATGAGTTTAGGCTGGCGATTTCCATATCCAGGTCACTGGCTTCGGTCATCAGGGTTTCCAGGTTGATGGATATTTGTCGGCGATGGGCGATCAGTGTTGCCAGGTGTTCTTCGTCGGTTGGGTCAGGTAGGTGTCTGGTGGACGGGCTGTCGTCGATGAGTGGCATGTCGGGTAGAGGAGTGGATTCCAACAGTTGTCTCTCGCGTTCCTCGTTTTCTAGTTCCAGTTGGTAGTTTCTTTGGCGTTCTTCATGTTCTTGGCTGTGTTTCTGCATTTGTTCTTGATGTATTCGCTTTCTTTCCGAGAGTTCTTGATATTGTTTTTGGAGTTGTAGTAGTTCGGATTCGCTGCTGGTTGGGGTTTCAGGAATGTTTCCCTTTGATTTCCCTCGCTTTTTCGTCATGGTAATTCGATGTTGCACCTACGGCGGTCGCTGGTGAACGTATGTGGTGTAGCAGCAGGAGCAGCGTGCTGGCATTTTATATATTAGGACAGTTTCAAAATTTGTATATTATCCTCTTCGGACCTATGTGTCGTCTGTTTTAAGCGAAAGAGGTTATACCAATCACTATTAATTTAAGATATTTACACTAAACAGAACATCACCATTTTTCTTCCCTAATTTCTTTTCCTTGTATTGGGTATTCCGTTAATGAAGCTACTAACAATACTAGTACATTCGATGGGCAATAAATTCTCCATAAAAGGTATAATCAATTTGAGAATTACGCAAACCAGGTCCGTTCGCAGGTTTGCCATCGGGGGTGGAAATGAGCCTGACGCAAATATATTATTTATAACTATTATAGGAAGTATGATCGAAGGTCTTGTAGTCATTAAATATTTTACTTTTTTTTCAGAGTAACAATGTGTAGGTAATTAAAATGAATTTCTAAAAATAAAAAAAAGACTTCCCAATTGTTAAAGCAAATCATTACTTCTTCTCTTCTTCGGATGCTATGCACTTTCAATTGATATCACAAAACAAAATTCTAACTATTTGTCTATATGGTAAGCCAATCAATACTTGATTGAAATGTCAATGATTGGTTGAATTTTGTTCTGAATGAAGGTACAATGTTCTTCTCTACACTGAACAGCAAAGTAAATGGCTTGGATGCAGATGAAGATGAAAAAGAATAAATATTGATTGTTTTATTAATATTATATCTAATTAGTAATATAGTACTAATATAGCTATAGTCTATATAAATAAACAATTTCGTTCTTAAGTTGTGCTCAAGCCAAGTATCAACTACAGGTAGGGCACTACACTCAGTGCAAAAAGTAGGTAAGTCACAAAATTGAATTTCCGTTTTTAGACCCTTCAATTGTAGGAATATAAAAGAAAATGATGGAAAACCCTGTATTTTGTGTAATCTTATAAATTTAAAAAATATTAATCTAGTACCAATATTTTAGTAACTTTCACTATATATAAGAACCGCGATTAGTAGAAATCAGTAAATAAATTAAAAGTTGTAATATTCTCATCTAAATTTAAAAGTTCAATTCAAGTGCAAATTATTATATCAAAAATGGAAAGCTGGTCTGAAGAAGAAAATTGGGATGTGGTGAACAATTATATCGCCGATGTCGAAACTGAAAGTAGAGAAGAAAATGAAGAACCTAATATTCACAATATGTTTCAAGACCAAGAAATTAATAATTCTGAAGATATGTGGGACATAGGACCGAGAATCCAATTCGGAACACTCAACGAGAAAAGTACTACCCAATATAATCATGTGCAGGAAGTATCGGAAAACCAAGATGCCGTCCTCGATGTCCAAAAAAGCGAAAACTTTGAAGACGCATGGGATAACAATAATAGTGATGTTACAACAAATGTTACACAAACCATTGAAAGCAACAGCAACAATGCTAGCGAAAAAGAGGTTGAACCTAAACGTGAAATTTACATTCCACCCGAACCTTCAAATGAAGAGAACGAAATTTTTGGCACTGGAATTCCTTTGGGAATAAATTTTGATAAACTGGATCAAGTTAAAGTGCAACTTAGTGGCGACAACCTTTCAACGGCAGTAACGTCTTTCGAAGAATTAAACTTAGACGCTAACCTTATCAATAACATCAAAAGGTCTGGATACAGCCAACCCACCAAAATTCAGAAGTATTCCATACCGGTTGTAATGGCTGAACGTGATTTAATGGCGTGTGCACAAACTGGATCGGGAAAAACGGCCGCATTTTTAATTCCCATCTTAAATAAAATTATCTCGGATCCGAAAAATGTCGTATTTGAAGGCCATATGGAACCTCAAGTTCTTATAGTTTCACCAACTCGAGAACTTGCGCTGCAAATTTACCACGAAGCGCGAAAATTTGCTTATAGATCCGATGTCCAAATCGAAATTGCCTATGGAGGAACTTCAGTAAGTCACCAACTCGCACGCATGCAAAATAGGTGTCACATTTTGGTTGCTACGCCCGGACGGTTGAATGCGTTTGTCAAGCGAGGTATCATCAAATTTTCTTCTATTCGGTTTGTGGTTTTGGACGAAGCCGATCGAATGTTAGATATGGGATTTTTGTCCGACGTGGAATCGATTTTGAAACATCCTACCATGATTCCAATTGAAGAAAGACAAACTTTGATGTTTTCGGCTACTTTTCCAGAAGACATTCAAAAGTTAGCTGCAAAATTTTTGCAACATTACATTTTTGTGACAGTTGGTAACGTTGGAGGTGCTTCCACAGACGTACACCAAGTGGTTTACGAAGTGGAGAAAGTCAATAAAAGAAACAAGTTGTTCGAACTATTGAGAGAAAATGAAAATGAAGGAACGCTGGTTTTTGTGGAAACAAAATTAAGCGCTGATTTTATAGCGGCTTTTTTAAACCAAAAGAATTTTAGGACCACGAGTATTCATGGAGATAGACTTCAGAGTGGACGGGAGGAAGCGTTGCGCGATTTTAGAAGTGGAAAAAGTCAGATCTTGGTGGCAACTTCCGTTGCAGCTAGAGGTTTGGATATTGGAAGGGTTAAACACGTAATCAATTACGATTTGCCTAAAAATATCGAAGACTATGTTCATCGCATTGGTCGAACTGGTAGAATTGGGAATTTGGGAAAAGCTACTAGCTTTTATGATGAACATCATGATTCCGGCATTGCAACTAGTTTGGCAAGAATCTTAGACCAAGCAGGCCAGAATGTTCCAGAATTCCTATTGTATGGCAAAAGAGATGCGCAAAATAAAGCTTTTTCGTTCGATGGTCGCGATATGAGACAACACTGTGATCAAGTGACGGTTTATGAAGAACAGTGGGATGTTTAGTTTAAATATTCATTTATTATTTACTTTATATTTATGTATTTAGCATTTAATTCAATATTACTTTAATAAAATCTTTTGTTCTATAAATATTTATTTTTGATTTATTTGTTTACTTTTTAGAAATGGCTCCCTCCTAGTAATTAGAGATATGAGCGCCACTGCTTTTATATTTTTTTAATATTTTAATTTTTTTTTTTTAAATAATAATATACCTAATATGAAAGATTTGGCTTTTTCTGAGAAGAAAATGTTTTAAACTTAAAGAAATTCAATTTTTATTATTAATATATTGAGATGTATTTTTTTCTATAAATTCTTTAAATATTTTCGCTCGGTTAATTTATTCTAATTCAAGCAATTAATTTTTCACTATAAATTGATTTTGAGAAAGCCAAATATTAATTTCCATTTATTTTCTTTATAAATCCAAATTTAAATTTCACTTTAAATAAATTAATTTCCATAACTCAGAACATCAAATTTAAAAAGATAAATTGACCATATGCAGCGACATCAAATTATACTTTCCGATACTTTTTAATTTTTAAATTTAAATATTATAAATTTAATTATTAATCAAAATTAGTTATAATTATTAATGTTTCATGTGCAAATTTATCTTATCTGGCCTTTAAATCTTCTATCCAAATTAAATACTCAAAATCGATCAATCACATCCAAATTGTTACTCAATTTTATTTAAAAATAAAACAAAATTACTTACGCAAAAATAAGTCATTTTTATTTCTCAAACCTGTAAATTTCAAATCAAAATCGTGGACAATATTCTTATTTAAATTCAAATATCTCCTCAGCAGTGACGTATTTTAAAATTTGGCGCCCTGGGCTCAAAAGGTTTGCCGCCCCATAAATTAATAAAAAAGATCAAAAATTAATTTTTATTTGTTCTCTCAGTGTAGGTAACGTTTATAAAATGCGTCCCAAGCTGAGCGCGAGGGACGGCTTGCGCCGCCTCTCAAAGCCTTCCGACCCGGACCATGGCCCTTGGGTGAATACGCCACTGCTCCTCAGCAAAAAGCCTGGTATCTTCCCTTTGTTGACGCAAAAACTTAGCGGAAAACTAGATTTCAAAATTTATATATTTTATAAGTACAATTTAAAAATTTTTTTTTCTACTGGTCTGAAGGGGTGGTTTCTAACAGCACAGCTACTCTCATTACTATTCAATTTAAACTTTCTACAAATTTTACATATTTTAAAATTTCGCTTAGCTCTGATTGGTAATGCATTCGGAAATCAATCAGATCTCAATTACGGACAGGGATACGAAAATATATAACGCCAGGGCCTATTTTACCATAGGCGCATTAGGTACGAGTCTAGGGCCTAATGGCCAGAGGGGCCCGAAAAGAGAGAACATAAAATCGTAAAATAAAAATTAAATGCTGATAAAATAATCCAAAAATATAATATAAATGTAGTATAAGGGGCCCGAAAATTTGCTAGAGGCTAGTGCCCATCTCAGTTAAAAATAGGCCCTGGCCGCACCAGGAGAAATCTCTCTTTTTCATTTGTGAGAAGAAATAAAATTTCAATTACAAAACCTCGTGGTAATAATCTGATTTTCATTTAGTTTTATGGTGAAAGTAATTGGCAATTATATAAGCAAATATTTTTTGAGTTTTAAAGTTTTGGTAATTCCTCTTTTGCGTTTTCAACTTTCACGAATGTAGGCGTACAAATGAATTAACATCCTTTTATTAAAATATAACTAATATAAAAATTAAAATAGTAGATAAACTATACCGATTCTAGACCATATTTTAAATTTGGTGTACAAACATTTGGTTGTTTAAAATTGTTTATGTAACTACAAAAATGTAACATTATTTTCAATGAAAGTGACCCATAGACTGAATATTTAAATAACCCTATATTTATTTATTTATTTGTATTAACACAATTACATAAAAAGTAATGGTTCCGAGTAGGCCAAATACCATGGAATAATCAATTTTGAAAAATCCAGCAGCAGAAAAATAAGGATAACGATGAGTTGCCTGTTGTGTCAATAAAATTAAATTTTCTTTTAAAATTCGTTCTTGCCTAGTATTGCAAATTGGTGGAACATCTAATAGCAACTTGTAGCATGTGGTTCCTATACGCTGAGCATCCCTTGTAGTCCTTTCACAAGTTACAACTACTGCTATCACCATAATCTACAAATAAATTAGACTTTTACAGAAAGATGACTTGAAAAATATGATAAACAGAAAATCAATTAATTTTTTCCAAATTGCAAATGCTATGCATACATTTTTTTGAAAATATTTACCCATTCTTTTTAATAATGTAATCAGTTCATTGTTTAGTTTAAAAACGTTAACTATTTATATTTTATAATAGGTAATTGATTTGTTTGTTCTTTTATTTTCAGACATCAAAGATAAATATGTAAAACAAATAGTAATACACATATATTAATAATTATTTATCCATCAAACCATTAATTGAGAAATAAAATAAAGTTGATATGAAAAATAGGTATAATAATGCACTAATGTAATTCTACGATTAATTTGAAATAAATTGCTTGTAATTAGTAATAACTGCCCCTTTTTAAATACTTAAGGTTAATAAATAATAATGTATCCAAAAAACCATTTTCATATTCTATGGTAAAAAAAATAAATCACAATTAGCTGCTAAATTGTTTTTCATAGATCTATATCACTCCCCCCAATAGAAGAGCGATTTTCCAATTTGTTCTCAAAAAGACATTTTTAAATTCAAAACTAAATACTATTATAAGTATTTGAAAATAAAAAAACTTACCATTGCTAAAACTATCCGTATAGAAAGAAATACTAATGCAGATATATCAACGTGTACTTTTTTAAATATGTACATTAAAATAAGCATATTCAAAAAATTTATTACATCTAGTATAAAATGTAAAAACAACATCAAAATTGGGATTCCAAAATGTAATTTAAACATATCAACCAGTTCGCTGTTTAGTTTATAAGCTTTCGTTATTTTTAATAATTTGCTTGCTTGTTCTATTTTCTTCTGATAAGAAATATATGTTACCGAATATATGGTTTTGGATGCAGGAGTTTTTTCAAAGATTTTTTTTAGCAATTTTGATATTGCACGAAACCTAATTTTAATTTCCGCACAAAAGTTAATGATTACGCTTAAAGCTACGATCCATGTATATCCCTGAAAAACTTTATAAACAACATGAAAATTCTGTGCTAAGCCAGATATTTTTATTAATGAAAATCCGAAAACACTGGAAAGAACAAAATAAGCAGTAGTAGCGATTAAGAATAGTTTATTGATAGTATTGATATTAGTTGATATTGTTTTTAAATCTAGCTGAAATTCGAATAGTAGTTTGTCGATCGTGTTAACCAGAAATGAAAGATTTTGAAATGTTTTAAAGTTGTTAATAGACAAAATCATTAATGATATCGTAATCAAAGGACCCGATATTTGTCCTAAAATGTGGTATGTAAACGCTGTCGGTGTTTGCAATTGAATGTCCCGATTAAAAACTACAATATAAATATAAAGATCGTAACAGAGAGCCAGACTAAAAGTAATAGTAAAAATTAAGTAATATGAAAAATAAAATGAGTGTTGTATTTGCTCCAATTTAATAATTGGCGGCATTAAAGTAAACCATTTTGCAACTATGTAGAGAAAATGATAGAAACTTTTATTGCAGTTGGTTTCATCGGATTCCATCTTTTTCACACAAGTTACGCAGCGCGAGTTTATCCTATACTATCGAATACAATTATTTCTGAGTTTTATTTCAAATAACATTTTTTGATTGATGATTGATGGTAAATAAATTGCAATCAATTGTTAGACATGTTTTCTGAAGAAATTATATACATTTGTATCAAAAGTTTTTCAAATTAATCGACTTGTCGATTATTTATTAATATGCAATGGGTATAAACCTCATACAAAAACAAACAAACCCGCACAATGCAAACAATAAACATATTATAGTATTTACAAAGGTGAACTCAAAATAAAGATCACTCAAAAAAACAATTCGGTTCATCAGATAGAGACGATTATAATTCTTCGTGTTTCTAAAGAAGAACACGGAAGACAATCCACGCAAGCAACTTTGGTTGCTACGTCTGATAGCAGACATAGGACATACTGTAACAAATCTTCGATAAAGTCATTTATAAAAATGATAAACAATAACGGTCCTATGTGAGAACTCTGAGAAACGCCCCACGTAGCCACAAACGCCTTCGATCGAAAACTTTTTATTTTAATAATCATAGTCCTATCAATGAGGTAGGTACAAAGCCAACGTCATTAAATTCTAACTTTTTATTGTGCAAAATAAATGGTTTTATTTGTTGTTTTTTTTTAATCCTGTATTTTTGTATAATAATAATAAAATAAATAGTTGAATAAATAATTACGAGGACGGTTACGGTCTGATGCTTAAGGGCGTTGACTACTAAGCAGAGAACCCTGGTTCGAACCCGAATGGAGCAAGAACTCGATTCTAATCGTCCTCACTCGGCGAGCAATGGCAAACCACCGAGGTAATCTGCCTTGAAAACCCTTCTTACAATGAAGTGGTTAGCCAAAACTCATCCTGAGTTGTAGCGCTTACAATAATTGTATTTTGATGTAGTTTTTTGGGCAGATCCGAACTGCGGCGCGGTTAATCCCGAATCGGATTTAAAAAAAGGTCAACCTTTTCTTGCTGTCCGAACTGCGGCGAGGTCAGAAAAAACTGTAGGTAGAACTGCGGCGAGGTTTGGATTATTAATCCCTTCTTGTACTTGTAAGTGGCCTCGCCGCAGTTCGAACTTTCACTAAACCACACCTACAGTAACCACGCCGCAGTTCGTACCATTTTACGTAGGGTCAACTTGACCGCGCCGCAGTTCGGAAAACCCGAGTTTTTTGACAAATAAATCTATTTTTCAAAATAACGTGCGGCTGTAAGTGTCTCTACCAGGCGCGTATACAGAGGAAGGATGCAATACCCCCACCCCCTGACTTACTACCGAAACGCTTTATTTTGACTAATTTCAAAATATTGAAATTGAATGAAAGAAATTTTTTGGAAGATAGGTAAACCCCTCCCCCCTAAACGAAATCCTGTTTCTATCCACAGAGCGGCCCGTTTATGTTCAACTATATTACAAGATCACAAGAAATTAAATTTTGGTAGTCTTAGGTTTCGGTCGTTGGTTCTTCAACGCAAACGTACGATGGTCACCAATCAAAAACCTCTTATTTTTCTAAGATCCGATTAAAAATCTATCTGAAAAGAGATTTTCTTGCAGACGTCACACTTTATTAGTCAGATTTTGTGACTTCCCTTCTTCCTTAAACATGAAGGTTTTTTATGGGCCGTGATTTCAGGATCTAACTGCAATAACTTAATTCATTTATGTGTGAGCCATAGAGAGCGAGATAATAGCGTTCAAACAGATGTAGTATTTTCTGACCAAAGAGTATCTTTCGTGTCTCATATCTCGAGTATTGCACTCCAGACGCGCATGAATGGATTAACGTGATTCTCTAAATATTGCGATAACTCGAAAACGTGTGAGATGACGAAAAACCGAGCAAAAAAATTCCCCATGCCACTAAATAACCTCCCACAAGTTTCGTGCGGCCAGGTGAACAAAATATTTCGAGTCGAAATTCCAAAAAAAGTTATAACTCGAATGGATTAACGAAATTCCCGAAAAATTGCGACAACTCAAAAAACAAACTTTTCGCAACGGGTGACGAAAATAAAACAAAAGTGTAAAAAGTGGATACAGGTACATCGGTACCTGTATCCGGTGCAACGAAAAATTAAAAATCGTATTATTTCGAAAACGAAAGAAATTTTTCCAAACGAAATTGCGTCTACGCGTTCCCCTCTACTTCCTTAACCGCCACCTTTTTCTCGTGTAATAAGAGAACAGGCCGGGGCTGTTTTCTATGAGAATAGGTAGGTGAACGAAAACCAAACTGGGCTGTTTAGAAAGAACGTTTGTTTATAAAAACATAATTATACAGGTGTCATTGCCATTTGAGTAGTAAGAAGGGAGAAAAATGCGGCGATACACGTTGCATACTCGAACTTGGCTATTTTTACACATATTCAGCTTCATATCTCGAGAACAGTTAGGCGTATTTACGTCAAATATTCTTTTTTAGGTATTAAAAATTGAGATCTTCAACTTTTGTAATAGGTGTTGTTCACGTTGGAAGCGAGATAACAAAATCTCCAGCGTGGCACTCGATTTTTGGAAGATGGTTACTAATTGTCCTGGACTACTTACCAAAAAGAGAATTCGTTATAAAAAAACATTATGAAGACTAAACATGCAAATTGTACATTTTGTAAGTAATTTATCAAATTTTTATCAATCAATTATGAATAAGAATCACACCAAAGCAGACAAATCACTATTATCGGTAAAACAAAATAAAATCCCTTTGCCCAGCGCTCCACAATACTTTTGTAGGTCTGGTAAATTATAAGTTCTCTTATATTATTATTTAATTTTACGAAAATTAATAAAAACATTAATTAACTAAAAACTATTGTATATTATTAATATCTTATTTACATAAAGTGTAGGTACAAAAGAAACAATATTTTAATTAAATTGTAATAAAAAGGTCAATAAATATCTCGTAACACCAAACGGTCAACTGGCATCCAAGAATCTAAAACAAATAAAAATATTATAAAAAATTAAAAACCAAAGAAAAACCCAACTCACCATTAAAAACCACATTCTGCATTAGAAGCATTCCAAACAAAAAAATAAAAATGCATACTATTTGAATTAAAACATATTTAAAAAAAGTGTACTAATATACGTATGTACATTGAACTTGAAATTAAAGATACTACTTTCTTGTCCGCTTGGAACTTCGTACAGGTGCAACAACGTCCACTTTTGCTTTTACGTTCTTTGTGCGCACCACCTTCTTTACTTCTACTTTGACCACTTCCTCGACATCAATTTTCACCGAATCATCGAGAGAATACAACTTGCGCTTTCCACGTGTTTTGGCACCTTTTGATTCTTCTTCTTCATTTTTGCTTTCCAATTGAACTTCAGCTTTGGTTTTACGACCACGCACTGCTTTATTTGTTTCTTCATTCTTAGATTCTTCCATTTCTGAATTTTCAATGCTATTCTTATTGCTTTTAAGCACTCTTGTTTTCTTTACAACTGGGCGACTGCGAGATGTTTTCGAAACCTCTAACTCTTTTTCGAGTTGGCTGTCATTTTCAACTTTCGATTTTTTACTATTCCTTTTTGGATTTGCAATGATTGAGTTTTCTTGTTCTTCTATACTTTCAACTTCAAGGCTTCTTTTTATCCCACGTGTACGTTTAGTTTTTGATAAGGAAGTCTCAACTCTTGCTTTCGAGCTCTCCAAGGTGGAATTTATGGATGTTTCAACTTCTGCAACCTTTTTTCTTTTTGGTGCGGCTCGTAGACGCGTACTTTTTTCGGAAACTTTCTTGTTTGTTTTTGAAACTGGTCGTCGACCCGTTGTTTTTTGAACTTCAATCGTCGGTTCGTCTTCTTCTTCATCAGACAAAATTTCTACACTGGAATCAAACTGTTTTTCAGGTTCGAGTTTCTTCACCACTTTTCGTAAACGCGTAGATTTCTTCAACGATTCGTTCTGTTCTTCTGTTAAATTTGTCTTCAGATTTTCTTCCATTGATTTTTTGCTTGTTTTAGCGTTGGTCTTTTTCACTGCACGACCGCGCGTGGTTTCGGGCGCTTCGATCTCTTCATCGCCATTATTTTCTGGAACCTTTTTAATTGTTTTTGAAGGTGGTCGTCCACGCGTTCTCTTAGGAACTTCAATCACCGGTTCGCCTTCTTCTTCATCAGACAAAATTTCCACGCTGGAATCAAACTGTTTTGTTGCCACTTTTCGTGAACGCGTAGACTTTTTCAATGATTCGTTCTTTTCTTCTGTTAAATTTGCCTTCAGATTTTCTTTCTTAGATTTTTTGCTTGTTTTAGCGCCGGTTCTTTTCACTGCACGGCCGCTCGTGGTTTCAGGCGTTTCAATCTCTTCGTCGCTATTATTTTCTGGAACTTCCTCGACTGCTTTTGAAGTTGGTCGTCCGCGCCTTTTCTTAGAAACTGCAATCACCGGTTTGTCTTTTTCTTCATCAGATAAAACTTCAACGCTCGAATCTAACTGTTTTTCAGGTTCAGATACTTTATCCACTTTACGTGAACGCGTAGTTTTTTTCAATGATTCGTTCTTTTCTTCGGTTAAACTTGCCTTCAGATTTTTAGCGCTGGTCTTTTTCATTACACGACCGCGCGTGGTTTCGGGCATTTCAATCTCTTCATCATCATTAGTGCTATTTTCTACCTTCTCCACTTTCTTGTTCGTTTTAGAGTTGGTCTTTTTCACTGAACGACCGCGCTTAGTTTTAGAAACTTCAATCTCTTCATTTGCTTCAACTTCCTCATTATCAGAGTTTTTGTCGTCTTCAACCTTCTCCATTTGTTTAACAGTTTTAGTGTTGGTCTTCTGCAATTGACCGCGCTTGGTTTTAGGAACTTCAATCTCTTCATTTTGATCAAAAATTTCTTCAACTTTCTCGTTCGTTTTAATTTCTTCAGTATTTTCGATTTGAAGCTTCTCCACTTTTTTGGATATTTTAGCGTTGGTCATTTTTCTTGACCGACCACGCGTGGTTTTAGGCACTTCAATTGTTCCATTTTCCATCTTTTCGTTACTGCTTGTGTTAATTTCTTCGTTGTTTTGAACTTCCACGTCCTTTTTGTTGGTTTTTCTAATCGCACGGCTGCGAGTGGGTTTAGCTTCAACCTGTTCATCCAATTGATGATTATCGACACTTTCTTCTTCGACTTTATCGCTATGCGTTGCCTTCTTTGATTGAGACTTGGGTGCCTTTTTCGCGCCTTTTTTAGGGAGAACTTTACGTGCCACTGCGTCTTCTGGATCTGTTTCGCTGTCAATTATAATGACATTAGCATTATTAGATTCTGACACCATTTTTGGAACTTTTGCTGAGTTTAAATTCTCGTCTTTGTCCGCCTTACGCTTATGACTTTTCGGACTGTCAATTACAAATCCGGTAGCGATCTTGGATGGAATCCGAGGTGTCCGCTTACTTTTTCTCAAATTACTGTCATCTAAAAATTGAACTTTCTTCAAATTTTTATCATTTATTGCTTCGCTTGATTCGATATCTTGATGAATATTCGTTTCTATTTCTTTCAAAATACCCCGGTTGCCCTTATTCAAAGGCGTGCTGGAATGAATTGCAACATTTTGCTTCTTCGAAATCGAAAGGTTTTCGTTCTTTTTTGATTTGATTGGTGTTAAATTATCGACAACTTCGCCTTTATTAAAATCTTGAGTGTTAACCCAATTAACAACTTCTTCAGACATAACTGGTGTTCCTGATACAACAGCGACGTTAATGGAAGCATCAAGTTTTAACGGTGTACTTTTACGACTGTAAGTTTTCGGTGGTTTTTTGTCCAACAGCGAATTGAATAATTCGTCGCTTTTGTTCATAATTTCTGCAACGCCGGAAACGTTAAAATCTGTATTGTACTGCGCTTCTTCTTCAGCGAACATTTTCTTAACTCCCACTACATTTGTCAAATCATTTTTGGGCGCATTTTGAACTTTCAACGATTTTTTCGACTTCTTTATATCCAAAATCTTCTTTACGCCCCTCACCTCGCTTAAGCCATGCTTGGGAGTTGTTGTCTTTGAGGTTGTTGCAAAAAAGTCACCTAATCCACTCAAATTGGCTGATTTACGAGGTTTGGGAGTCACTACCAGTTGTTTCACACCCCTCACGTCGCTCAAATCGTTTTCAGGTGATTTTTGCTTAGTCATCAATTTCTTAACACCTTGAACATCGGTTAAATCATTGTGAGGTTCTTTAGGTACTCGTGGAGTCTTCAGTAATTTTTTAACACCACCCACATTTGTCAAATCATTTGCAGGTGAATTTTGCACTTTAGGGGTAGCCATTAACTTCTTAACACCTTTAACATCGGTCAAATCGTTGTGGGGTTGTTTTTGAATCTTGGGGGTCTTAAACATAGTTTTCACGCCTTGAACATTGGTCAGATCATTGTGAGGTTCTGTATTTACAGTCCGTCCACCGATTTTACGTCTCTTAGGAGCGGGGGAGGTTTCCACTTCGCTTTCACTGTCATCTTTGTCAGTTGGAGTATTAAAAGTGAGCACTTTAGAGGTGTTTCTACTTTTTACTGGCGAAGTAAGTGGTGATTCGATTTCTTCAAAATCTGTAAGAGAGAGCGTTTCAAATGCTTTAGAAATTCTTTGTGGTTTGATTGCAGACGAAACTGGAGTTTTTGATTTGTCTATATTTTTAGGAGTAGCAGATTTTCTTCCCGATACATTTGATAAATTGGCTTCTTCTTGAATCAAAGGCGTTTGTTGTAGTTTCGAGATTCTTTTTGATTTAATTCCCGAATTTGTTTGGTTCAAATCTTGCATTGACGGCGTTTTCAAGACTTGAATTCCAGACGTACTCGGTGTATTGTCTGAATTTGTTTGTAGAAGCTTGGAAGTTCTTTTGGATTTACTGGCAGGCGTAGTGGAAATGCTTGCTTCTTCTTGAATCATAGGCGTTTGAGGTGCTTTAGAACCTCTTCTAGTTTGCATTGTGGATATGACTATGGGCGTAACAGAAATTTTTGATTTTCTGGTCGATCGAAGTCCAGAAACAACTGGAGAGCTTTGTGGCGTTAACACTAATTTTGATTTATTTACAGGTGTATCCATTTCTTCAGTTTCATTCTTATCTTTATCGTTCAACAACAATGGCGTTTTAGAAACCTTGGATTTTCTTGTTGATCGAACTCCTGAAGTTGTAGGCAAGTCATGCGTAGATGGTGTCTGAAGTAATGTCATGGTTTCAGTTTCTGTACTTTCATTTTCAGATAAAGGTGTTTGAAGAATTTTAGATTTTCTTGTTGGTATAACTCCAGAAACGGTTGGAGTATTTTGGAGAGAAGGTATTTTGGAGATTCTTTTTGATTTTCGATCAGATTCAATTGCAGGAACTCCAAAATCAGTCAACTCGGCTAATAAATGTGTTGCATCCGATGCATCTACAGCATTTGTGGAACCTTTAGTATCATCTCCAAGAACAGGCGAACTTGGTAAAGATTTCCAGTCGGCAATTTCTTCATTTTTCAACAAAGGTGTATTGAGAATTTTAGATTTTCTCGCTGATCTAATACTAGAAGGAACCGGTGAGCTCTGCACTAAAGGCGTTGAAAGAAGTTTAGAGGTTCTTGATTTATTTGCAGCTATGGGTGAAGTATCTTCTAACTGGTCAGCTTCTTCGTCTGCGTTGCCTTCAATATCAGACGTTGAAACAATTTTAGACTTTCTGGTTGATCTAACTTCTGCAACAGCTAAAGATGGGGTTTCTTTCTCTTCTAACTGGTCAATTTCTTCGTCTGTGTTGCCTTCAATATCATCTTGAAATGAAGGTGTTGGAACAATTTTAGACTTTCTGGTCTTTCCAGCAACAGCTGGAGATGTAGTTTGGAGTAATGTAGAGGTTCGTTTCGATTTATTCATAGTTAAAATTGAATTATCCATCTCTTCAGCATCTCCCGATTTGGTAGCTCCTTCATCTTCCAATAAAGGTGTTTGAAAAATCTTAGATTTTCTTGCCGATACAACTCCAGAAATAATTGGAGTACCCGAAACTGATGGAGTTTTTATAATATTCGAGATTCTCCTTGATTTTCTGCCACTTGCAGATATATTTTCAGATTCAACAATTTCGTCACTTTGTAATGAAGTTGTCCTACCAGCAGCAGTTGGAGTGGATTGTACAGGTTGTGCTTGAGGTAAACTAGATTCTCGTCTCGACTTATTATCAGTGAAAACTGAATCATCCATGTCTTCAGAACCACTGGAATCATAAGCTTCATCTTGCAAAACGGATTTTTCAAAAATTTGAGATTCAGCTTCATTAGTTTGGAGCACCTTCGAGATTCTCTTTGATTTCCTCTCAGTTTCAGTTAAATTGTCTTGAGATTCAACCATTTTAGATTTTCTAGTTGATCTAATTTCAGCAACAGCTGGAGAGCGTTGCATAGATGATGTTTCGAGTAAGGTAGAAGTACAAATTGATTCATTTTCATTCAAAATTGAACCATCCATGTCTTCAAGATCTATTGATTGGAAAGGTTCTACATTTTCCCATTTGGATTTTTGAAAAACCTTTGATTTTCTTGTTGAACTAACTTCAGAAGTAATTGGTGTACCAGAAATGGATGGGGTTTTTACAACATTCGAGATTCTCATAGATTTCCTGCCACTTGCAGATATACCTTCTGATTCAACAATTTCATTATCTTGTAACGAAGGAGTTTGAACAATGTTAGACTTCCTTGTTGATCTAGCTTTAACAACAGCTGGAGTGCGCTGTATGAATGATGAATTATCTTCAGTGAAAACTGAATCATCCATGTTTTCAGAATCGCTTAAATCAGAAGTTTCGAATGTTTCAGGAACTTGAGATTTTGTTGTTGAGTCAACTTCAGAAATACCTGGCGAATCTAAAATCGATGAAGTTTGGAACACCTTAGAAATTCTTTTTGATTTTCTGGCAGTTGCAGCTGAAGTATCTTCTGGTTCCACAATTTTATTATCTGGTAATGTAGGCGTTTGAACAATTTTAGATTTTCTAGTTGATCTTACATTGGTAACAGCTGGATATGACATAGATGGCGTTTGCAGTATGGCATTTGAATTATCAATCTCTTCAACATCTCCCAATTTGGAAGCTTCTTCATCTTCCAATAAAGGTGTTTGGAAAACCTTAGATTTTCTTGTGGATCCAATTCCTGTACTAATTGGAGTATCCGAAACTGTTGACGTTTTTAGTACATTCGAGATTCTCCTTGATTTTCTTCCACTTGCAGATATATCTTCAGATTCAACGATTTCATCACCTTGTAATGAAGACGTTTGAACAACTTTAGATTTTCTGGTTGATTCAACTTGAGAAGCTGGAGTGCACATTATAGACGATACTCGAAGGATCGTGGATGCACATCTTGTATTATTTTCAGTAGAAACCGAATCATCCATGTCTTCAAAATCGCTGGAATCAACAGCTTGATCTTCCAAAATGGGCGTTTCGGGAACTTGAGATTTTGTTGTTGAATCAACTTCAAAAGTATCTGACAAATCTGACATCAAGGGAGTTTGGAGCGACTTTGAGATTCTCTCCAATTTCCTGTCAGTTGCAGCTAAAGTATCTTCAGGTTCCACAATATTATCTAGCAATGAAGGAGTTTGAACAATTTTAGATTTTCTAGTTGATTTAACTTCTGCAACAGCTGGAGAGGGTTGCATAGATGGTGTTTGAAGTAAGATAGAGGTTCGGCTCGATTTATTCTTAGTTAAAACTGGATCATCCGCCTCTTCAGCTTCTTCCGATTTGGAAACTTCTTCATCTTCCAATAAAGGTGTTGAAAAAATTTTCGATTTTCTTGCAGATCCAACTCCAGAAGTACTTGGAGTACTTGAAACTGATGGTGTTCTTATTATATTGGAGATTCTCCTTGATTTTCTGCCACTTACAGATATATCTTCTGATTCGACAATTTCTTCACTTTGTAAGGAAGGCGTTTGAACAATTTGTGACTTTCTTGTTGATCTAACTTCAGCAACAATTGGAGTCTGTTGTACAGACGGTGTTTTATTTTCAGTAAAAACTGATCTATCTATATCTTCAGAATCGCTTGATTCGGAACCTTCTTCATTTTGTGATACCGAAGTAAGTGGTAAATCTGGAATCAATGAAGTTTGAAGTACCTTGGAGATTCTCTTCGATTTCCTGTCAGTTGCAACTAAAACATCTTGAATTTCAACAGCATTATCATCTTGCAATAAAGGTGTTTGGACAATTTTAGATTTTCTTATTGGTCTACCATCAGCAGCAACTGGAGAGCTGTCTATAGACGACGTATTGTCAGTTGAAACCGAACAATCCGTGTCTTCAGAATCGTCAAATCCGAAAACTTGATCTTCTCTCAAGAAAGGTTCTTGAAAAACTTTAGATTTCCTTGTTGATCTATCTCCAAAAGCAATTAGGGAACCTCGGATCAGTGGAGGTTGAATTACAACCGAAGCATCCATGTCTTCAGATATCTGCACTAAAGTATTACAATCTGAGCCTTCTTGCAATGATGGCGATTTAATGCTTGATTTTCTTGTTGATCTAACTACAGAAACAGCTGGAGAGTTTTTAATTGGTGTTTGGAACAATTTCTCATTTATTTTTGATTTGCCATCAGATGTAGTTGAAGCATCATCGGTGTCATCGGAATCATTCAATTCGATAGTTTCATTTTGAGGAATTTTTGACTTCCTTGTTGATCTAACTTTAGAAGAAGCTGGTGAGTTTTTAATTGGTGTTTGGAACAATTTCTCATTTATTTTTGATTTTCCATCAGATGTAGTTGAAGCATCATCGGTGTCATCGGAATCATTCAATTCGATAGTTTTATTTTGAGGAATTTTTGACTTCCTTGTTGATCTAACTTCAGAAGAAGCTGGTGAGTTTTTGACCGGAGTTCTGAGCAACTTCGAGTTTCTCATTGATTTACTCTCAGATGCAGTTGAAGCATCAGTATCTTCAGAATCATTAATTTCAATAGTTTGGTCGTTAACACGTATTTTAGGTAATTGACAAATTTTTGACTTCCTTGCGGAGCTATTCCCAGAAATAACTGGAGTACCTTGCCTCAATGAAATCCGTTTTGATTTCCTTTCAGGCACAATTACGATTTTTTCAGTCATTCGAGACTCATCATCGTCTTCAATTTCAGAATTATCAATTTCTTCATCACTTTTGATTTCTTCATTTTGCACTACTATTGTTGGAAGAGTTTCAGACGTTTCAGTTAGGATAAATGTTTCATTAACTTTCTTTTCAGTTACATTCGATTCCTCAGTTGTTTCATCATCTTGGTCCATTGCAAGAATTAAACTTGACCCATTGCCACTTTCATCTTCAATTCCTTGCATTGATGATGAATTAGTTTCTCCATCAGTTACTTGGCCCATTTTCGACTTTCTTGCAGATGAACGTGTTCCAATTTGAACTGTAGATGATTGGAACTCGACATTTTCGGAAATAACCTCTTCTTCAGTATTTTGTATTTGAGAGGTATTGTAACTTTTAGAAGTTTCTTGCCTTTGTTCATCAATATTTAAGATTTCTGTCAATCGATGCATACTGTTACAAGCTTCAGGTTGTGGTTCCATATCTAAAGACATTCTTCTTTCAGAGTCCCTTCTAATTTCATCCATTTCATCTTCCAATTTTTCAAAACTAGGTTCGCGTAAATCAATCAAGTCAGAATCTAGTGAGGCTGCATCACTTGTGTCCAGATTTTCGTTTGATGAAATTGTGATTGAACTGTAATTTTCATCTTGTTCAAACTGAGAATCCTTTAAAGTATCTTCATCAACGTGAACAGAAACGGTGCTTTCATATGATAAATCAGTTTGATTTGAAGTGCTTTCTCCAATATCTACATGTGAAACCACCATTTCATAATTGGAGATTGTGCTTTTCGGTTCAGGTGTACTAGCTAAGCTTGCTATTCCACTAATGTCACTACCATTGGGAGCAGTTGTGACAGGGGCAACGCTCACCTGGAAATCTTCTACAATTTCTTCAACTTCAAAATCATCAACTGACGGCAGAACAGCAAGCGCACTTTCGTACACAAACGAAGAGGTATCCGTGGAAACAGCCAAGGAGTCTCCATCCACATATTCAAGACTCTGATCAAACAGTCGCGATTTTGATTTCTCACGAGCTTCTGAGTTATCCAGATTGTTAGTTTTATCCGTTTTGTTGAGAGATGGTGATTTATTTAACATCGCATCTCGTTTTTTAATGATAGATGTGGGGGTACCCAAGAGAGTCAGGTTGCTGGAAGTACGTACAGCAGAAGTTGGAGTAGAACTGTTCAGTTCTGAGTTTACATGTCTTGGTGAAATAGTTGAATTTTCCATTTCGATAAATTCTGATTGGAGAAAAGATGGCTGAGATTCATTGGATAGTTTATGTGCAGAGCAGGTTAATCTGCTTTTTATAGGAAGAGAAGCTTTTGTAGGAGTAACGCAAGAAGATGAACGACTTTGCCGTCGTGACGTTTGCTGGTTGGTGTTTTGGGCTGGCAAGCTACTTTTTCTTCCAGATAAACAAGCAGAACCACATACAGTTGGTTTATAAAATGAATTTAGGAAAACGTCATCCGAATTAATGGAAATTTCGGATTTAACGTCGGGAACCATCGTTTCTTCATTTTTCTTTTTATCAAAATCGCTTGTAGACGTGCAAGTTGATATTCTAACTGTTGGAGCAACTATGTTAACCAGTGAAGGCGATGAGGGTTTTAATGTGACGTCTTCCAACCCGCTAATTGTCTCAGGTATATCTTGAAGTGGCCGTTCTTTCCTGAAGAAGACAAAAAATTAATTAATAAATTAGTAATAAAAAAATTAAAAAAAGAACTAGGAAATTTGAATACAGAAATATAATAAAAATAATTTTTGCTACCATAGCATGCATATCATTAACTTTCAAATTAGATTTAAGTGAGTACATTACTGACTTGTAATTCAGTCTGGAGTTGAAATGGTTTATCGTTTCAACAATTACGATCAGTGATGTAACTTTGGAAGTATTTTAAGACATTTTTAGACTTTGTAGTTCAAATCATAATCAAACTAACTAATTGTGTGTTTAAAAGTAGGAAACCATTACATATTACAATAATATACTGCAAATATGTATACGAATGTTTGTTACAGACACAAATTGAATTTTTTTAGTGATTTATATTTGATTCAATCCCTATTTAAAGATTTTAGTTTAAAATTGTTTACGTCCTGAATAGAAATATCAAAAAAATAAAAAAAACTCTCCCCGATTACCTAGGTAAGCATATCTCCTTATAAACGCATTTTAAATTTTTTGTTTTAGATGATCTGGTATCGAGTTATAAAGTGCACCGCATAACAACATTTTTTGAAGGCGCTTCCGGAGATTCGCTGTCAAGGACTTATTTATTGATATTTTTAATTAACCCTTCGTTTCATGATTTTTTCTTTTTTAAAAAAAAATATCTTTTCAATGTCATTTTGTATTGTAGATAATGGGAAAAATAATGAAAAAATCCAAGCTCAATAGTTTTCAATTAAACAAGCAAAATAAATCTATTTTTAATATGCAACACCATGAGAATCACTAATTGTAATTAATTATAATTTAATTTGGTAAATGAAATCCAATTAAAAATTGTATAAATAAAAACTAGAACATCAAATATTAATAATTAAATTGAATAAACCCAGTAAAAAATAATATTTCTGTAAACCACGTTTCGAACGATTATTCACTTGTCACAACTAAATTCAAACTATTTTAATTATCTGCAATTTTCTGCTTAGCATTGCTGTCTAACAATAAAATATTGCATTCAATATGTTATCTAGTGTGCTCCAAATTAGTTATATCATAAAAAACTGCTTTATAATATCAATTTTTGGAATTTAAATGTTCGTTTGCAAATTTGCTACTATAGGAAACGAAGGGTTAAAATTGTTTTCAAAGATACTCTCAGATGTTATATTTTAACGTGTATATGAAGTAAATAAATCAACATTATTCATATCTCCAAAAAAAATCATGAAAATATGACTTTAAAAGCACTACACCCCCCCCCCCCCCCCCCCCGTTAACGTTAATAGATACCGAAATTTTTTTTGACCCGATTCAATCTGGCTTCTCATTAGGTAATAATTAATCTTACGTAAGATTAGTGGAGTTGGGTGGTCTAAAAATAGGAAAAAACGTCTTACTTAATACATTAACAGCGCCAAAGCAGAAGCAAAACCCCTCTATAACGAGAGCTCAAGGGACCAGCCTACTTACTCGTTATAAGCAGATTTTCGCTATAAACAGTCAGTTTAGCATGTAAACAAAAGTCAAGGGACCAAACTTTTACTCGTTATAGCCGATTTTTCGTTATAATCGGGACTCGTTATAAAGGGGTTCTACTGTATCTCGAAAAAAGTTAACCTTAGCCAAAAAGTTGATCTGCATTAAATTGAAGCTGCTGATACCTATGACGTATAGTGACTTATAATGAAATCTGCACGCTCCTATGTTAGCAATGTAAATAATTGTATGATTTGAAGACATTTTTATCATATAAAAATCGCTTTTACAGCAATACTTATTAGATATTTTTTGTTGTAAATTATAATTTCTTACATTTTTGTTTATATCGAGTACTGAATGCGTTAGCCAAACAAAGGAAATTAACAGATTTGAAGACATTTCTATCATATAAAAATCGCTTTTACAGCAATACTTATTAGATATTTTTTGTTGTAAATTATAATTTCCTACATTTTTGTTTATATCGAGTGCTAAATGAGTTAGGCAAACAAAGGAAATTAACAAGTAAAATCTTATGCAAACCCCTGCTTTCCAAATTATTTTAGAAAAAATGACAGACACAAAAATAATGTAGAAATTAAACTACAAATGATAAAAGCATTAGATTTCATGTAAATTTTCCTTAAAAAGTAAAAAATGTTGTAGAATTTATCAGACTGAGCATGAGTTTTAAAAATCAATTTTTAAAACTTGATTACTCGAAAAACAGTATGCATATGAAATCTCTTTGCTGGTTTATATGCAGAAAAACCAATCCCTACTCATTCAACAATTCAAAATGTAATTAATAATCAAAATCAATATGGATCAGTATTTAAGCCACCTGCAGAAATAAAAGATTAAATTTACAAGAAATCAATATTGATGAAGTTCCAGGTACCGATACCGAAACAAATCTAATTGCCGCTGTACTGAAAAATTCTTGTATCAGTACAAGAAAAATTGGTGCAGAGTTAAATATTCATCACACTACAGCATTCAGAATTATAAAATATAAATTTAAATCTTATAAGTTCCACAACCATCAAGAAATTTTTGGGTAGGATATGTACAAAAGAATAATTTTCTGTGAAGGCATTATCAAGAAGACCAATTTGATTAGAAATTTTATTCAAAATATCTGTTTTTAGCGATTATACACGTTTAGTATTAACCCATTAACGCCCGTTGACTCGTTTGAGTCAATATTAATATTAATTGTAAAAAACAAACACTAAATCTTGACTCCAATGGGTACACACAACGGGTGTACTCAAAGCAAGTACAGCAGGCGTTAATGGGTCAATAGGAAACCAAATGCTCAAAATTATCGGTTTTTGTCGACCGAAAATCCTTATTTAATGATCAATAATCGTTCACAATATCCCAAACAGTAATGTTTGGGTAGGGATATTAAGCGCAAGCATCATCGGACCATTTTTTATTGATGGAAATTGGAATGAACTAAAATATCTAGAAATGTTAAAAGACAAAATTGGACCGCCAATTGATATTCTGGCAGGAGAAAATAACGTAATCTACTATCAGCAAAGCCGATGCCCGGCACATTATACTGCCCTCACAAGTAAGACCCCCGTATTTGAAAATTTGTAGAAATGGCAGAATATCGATTTGAAGTTTTATTTTGTGTCTAGCTGTTACAGATTCTTAAATTAATCATTTGAGTTATTTATATAAGCAATAAGGGTACTATTAAATTATTGAAAAAATAAAAAATGATTATTTGCTTGTTTTAGTATAATAAAAACCCTTATGAGTAATTTGGTTACTACTAACTGACCAGTTTGCAAAGTAAAAACCAGATATTTTACAAATACGAGGATTTAACCTAGACCATTTGCAAGTTTACTTAGGTGATCCTCGTAAGCGATAACATTCAAATCCTCGCTTTCCTAAACGTATACACCTTATTTGATAATGTTTATAAGAAAGATCCTCGTATTTGAATCAAAATACGAGAATAGCGCTTAGTAAAATAAAAGTACGTGGTTTAGCCTTAGTTTTTCATAGATTATTTTCAAATGCAGGTTAAAGTTTATTATAACTTTCTTATTTTTTGATCAAATACAGTGGGTTAACGTAGAAAAACTGAAAATTTACGATATTCTAATATGCTAAAGCAAAATATTTTATTTTTCCACTTTTTTTCAAATACGGTGGTTTGGCTTAGCACGGCAGTATACCAGAGATGTAATTAATTATTTAAATGAATGTTATCCCAATTCTTGGATGTTTGATCATTATTAATAGATTAGCATTAGAAAACAGAAATTAAATTGAATTTATTACATGGGCATGGCAGTCTGAAAAAGGAAAATTTAACAATTTCAAAAACATTTTTATGTATCAAGGGCATTATGACGATGTTTATGTCGAGGGCTACCAAAAAAAATTAAATTTTTATTTCTTTAACCAAAACAAAAAGAAGAAAACAAAATCCTATATAGTCAGATGATAGTCAGTACATTGTAATTAATGAAAATATTTTTTTTTACAGAATAGATCCAACCAAATCGGTTAACTAGTGTTAACAATCAGACAGCATGTTAAGAACTTCGTAGTGTGGCACGCAGTGACGTAGTTTTAACAAAAATAATTTCTTTTTAATAAAATTTTAAACCCTCAGTTATTAAGGCCTATATTAATACATATCCAAAAATGAATAAAAACGCAAATATAAAAATAAACAAAAAATTGAGATTTTGGAGTGTTAAAAGCAAAGATATGATTAAAACAAAAATCTATTTTCTATAAGCCCTTATTAGAAAGCTGGAAGAAAAAAGCTACCACATTATCCAACGTTATTCTAACAACATAAATCAAGTTATGCCCTTTTTATAGAATTACTCTTTTCAAATAATCTTATTACATTCCTTATCAACACATCATGGTTTAAAAATTTGAGAATAGATGAAGAAAAAATTTCAGAAAAATATCTCATGAGAGTATGAATCAACATTAGAAAAAAAACTGTCAAAATTGAAAGATATATGCAAACGAGAATTGTGGATCAGATGATTTAAAACATTCATCACAACTCAAATGGTGCAAGTTAAGGTCCCTACCGATTTACCAAAATTTAAAAGAAAAAAGGGTCTCACTTTTGTGGAGAAAAATGTCCTACAAATGGAAATTGATCGTGATCCAAAGGTTCAGAAGGCCTAAAATAAAAAACATAGAACCATGCAATCTTTTCAATTTTTCGTCTTACCAATCATCGTTGTGTTTTGGCGGAAGATTTTTCTTTACTATCAGTGGTGCGGGAGAAAATAAACTTTGCTGCTTGTTAGTAGCACCGATGCGGACACTACAAAAGAGTCATTTAAAAAACTTGAAACTTTAATAATTAACACCACAAACCTGGCAGGAGCTTTCTTTGCACTTAAACTTGTCGGATTACATGACCTGCGACGAGGTGTATTGAAGGGAAAAATTTTCTGCTTGATTTGTTTATTGATACCCTAGATAATTTTGTATTAGTTTTTTATATTCGGCCAAGTATAGATACTTACCGCTTGATTATAGGTTCTTGAACTATCATTGTTAAATGTAATTTCTGTATTGGATATTTTAATCACGTCTCCATTTTTGAGTACCACTTTTCGATTTTTCAGTAGAGTCAAGTTGTTGACTTTGGTCTGTGGGAAAATGTGCAGAGCGGCGACCGTTACCTGTAATCAAAAACTGTGTCACAATCACACCAAAATATCAATATGAAAATTTACCAATCCATCTTCTTTCACTTCGACAATGCAGTGTTGTTGGTCAATGTTTGTATCATATAATCTCACATTGGCGTTAACGCTGCTACCTATTATATTAACACCCACATTCAAGATGCAATTTTGAGTGACATCTTGTTCGCTATTATTTTTTATGGTTAAAGTACCAAATTTTCCGTTCGTTGTCATTTTAAAATCTCAAATAAATAAAATGTCACATCAAGTCAAAATTCAAACAAAAACATTGTAAACAAAATTTTTTGAACGGACTGTACCCACTACGGAGTGTCTTGTAACCGCCAAAACTACTTCGGTTAAATAAAGTCGATTTTTTTCACAATCACTGATGGATTATTAAAACGATTACGAATTTCTATTTCCCGTATAGTTTTTATTAATTTTAAAACAGGTTTTATTATTTATTTCTGTCTATTTATTGTTAAATTCGATTAATTTCAAGCCGATATTTACGCGAACTATAAGCAACCGAACACACACGATACGAATTGAATTTAAATTTGAAAAACCGTTGGATAACGAAACGGTTAGGGAAGAGCGTTCGTGCGCGCGCATGGGCTTTGAATTACGCAATAACAAATTAAAAAATTTTAAATTATAATCGATTAATTTTTATTTGGATTAAGTATAGGAGCAGTTAAAAAAATATTTAAATTTAATTGAAACTGCTTCCTGTGCTTCTGCGGCACGTTAAATCTAAAACCTTTATATTGTACAGGATGAGTCACATAAACCGTTCCACCTATTTTGAGCAGTTGACATTGTTATTATTTGATTAATAAATAATAATTAATAAAAATACAGAATATACTCTGTGGCTTAGTTTTTGTCAATGTTTCTTTTGGTTTTTTGAGATTGTATTACTAATGTAGTACGTAAATACGTTTTTCGAAGTGGCGTAACCAGACAAGGGTGGTCGTAAGAGGGAGAACCATGGGGGCCATGACTTCTATCAAAGCAATGTATTTCTCAAATAAACAATATAGTAATATCAATACCTAAAAGTTAAGGAATTTAAAATAAATTACACAAATTTCTTTAGGGGGAATGTCAAAGAATTTATAATTTTTAAGCGAGAGCCAATGAATTAAGGCTTTGGGCCAGAGAAAAAGTTTTGAAACTTGAAGAGACAAAAATATCCATGCATTATAAAAATTTTTGGTTTTTGTTTACGTAAATTTTT
The DNA here is from genome assembly GCA_958510845.1 of Cantharis nigra. Classification (NCBI taxonomy): domain Eukaryota; kingdom Metazoa; phylum Arthropoda; class Insecta; order Coleoptera; family Cantharidae; genus Cantharis; species Cantharis nigra. The sequence goes on along the minus strand of OY294032.1, from coordinate 24,935,783 downwards.
ACAATTTACGATTTCTTTAATTTATCAAAGTTCAGAATGTGAGAGATTTTAATTTGAAAATTGATTGAGAATCTTGTAAGATTTTCTAGGATTGACTCTAATTTTTCCGAATTTCATCAGATTTTCCTTCATTTGTACACGGCCTGTTTGTACACCAAATTTCACCATCACTAGCGGGCTTGAGTGGATTGTCGAGATTCCCGGTACCGATCGCTCACATGATTAACGAAATGTAGGTATGTAAATGTTGATTATATAAAAGAAAGAATCCTCACTCACTCATCCAAAAATTCGTGATTAGTTAATTTTTTATTATCAATATAAAAATCAAAAATTTATACTTTATTCAAATTTATTTTTTTTAAATTTTTTAATTTCAGATTTTTCTTCGGTAAGTAAGTTAGCGATTTATATTTTCCATCCAATATTATTAAATATTCATAATAATAAATAATTCATAAAAAATAAATCATAATTTTTCAGTACATTTTTAGGGGCATTTTTTGCTTTTATAAAAAAATATTTTTTAAAAATAATAAATTCTTTTTTGTATAAAAAAATTAATATAGAAGATAATATAAACACGCGTTTTGCCTTACATTTTTTTTGTACAAAATAAATTTTTTTTATTTATTTGTTTATATTCAGAAATATCTATAATGACTTTTTTAGGGAGGGAGTAAGGGCGGCAAATTTTAAAACCGCCCTGGAGAGCAAAAGCTTTAGGTACGCCAGTGCTTCCAGTCAGTAGAGTGAAACGATTTCGAGGTTACAGAAAATTTAGGATCTTTTATGTTTAGTTATGACACGAATGAATGGTTTAACAAGATTCACGCTACCGTAATCTATGTTTCTCGAGTTGAGGTGACCTTCAGGGATGTTTTCATCAAGTGTCATGAACTCAAAGATTCCCTATCTTTCTAGATTCGTGATTCAGGTCTTCTCTAAAATGGTCTGGAAAGTTTTAAGCAAAAATCTGGAAAATTATCATTTTGGGTTAGGGAGAAATTTTTAAGACATGGAAAAATTACATTTTTTTTGCAATAAATTATTTTATTTTAGGGGACGTTCATTAATTACGTAAGACGTTTAAGGGGGGGGGGTCAAGCCGAATTTCACCAAATCTCACGTGGGGGAGAGGGGGAGAAGAGGGTCTTGGCAAATATCACGTAAATTTTTGTCTTAACTAGTCCTAAATCAAAATTATTAAGCAAATTATGTTTTTTAAATAAATCGAACGCAATCAAGCACAAATTAATGTATTTACACTAAAAATACGCATTTTTAAAATTCTCACGTGAGATTAGGAGGGGGGAAGGGGTCGAGCTAAATCTCACGACATCTCACCAAGGGGGGGAGGTCTAAAAATCGCCAAAAAGCACTTCACGTAATTAATGGACGCCCCCTTGTCGAGATTTGAAAAGTCAAGAAAAATTTTCAATTTTAGTCATGGAAAACCTTGAAAACTCGAGGAATTTATTTTGCGAAATAAAAGGAAACCCTACGTTAGAAAATTTAAAAATATTGTGAAGAATATTTTCCAGGAGAAACCCAAATAATTTTTGCGGTTTTAATTTTTTCGAAAGGAATTCTTGCAACAATCCAGAAGGAAATCCGGGGAATTCTTTCAAAAATCTCATAAACGAAAATCTAGTTTGATCTAGTGTACAAATATGTGCCAAATATGTAATGGACCGACCACAATTTAGAATTTTTATTAAATAGAAATGGGCCACTCTGTATATAAATTCTGTTGACAGTGACGTTTAAAAGTGAGGTTACATTCCCATAATTTTAATTTTGACTTTTAAAATTGGCTATATTAGCCAATTAAATTATTATTTCACGTTATATAAACAATAATTATTAAAACAATAAAATAATGAACGAAAATTCCGAAATGTTTAATTTTTTGGATCCGAAAATGCTACCGAAAGTGAGCTCACCAGATGAAAGTTTGGAAGGCAACGAGGTTACTAATTTAATTTCTTCAAACATTTTTACAAAATCACGCGGATTTGTTCCATATTGTTTGGGAAGATCGACGGTGGAAGTGAATTTTGAGCTTCTGTGTCCTGTCAATATTCATTACATTGTAATAAGATCGTCCGTGGGTTCGCACAAATGCAACGCAATCGAAGTTATGGCTAAAATTGGCAATAGAGAGTACAATTCAATAGGGTACGCTTCTTACGATAACTTGGGTGTAATATTTTGCAATAGTCGATTTTATTCGAAAAGCAATCCGCCTTCACAGATGTCAACCGATTACGCACTTTCCTTTTTCAAATCGAACACTTTTCGTACTTTTTCCACCGCTAACTTTTTAAAAATCAAGATTATAAGAGCAAAACAGATTCCTTGTTTGGCTAAAGTTGAAGTTTGGGGTCGACCCTCGAAGCTGTGTTCTTCTACCACGGTTAGTTCGCTCCATCGTCTCATGCAGGGAACAATCGAAAATCCCGGCTCTTCAATTAGTAACGACACATCACAACCGGAAAATGTAAAACCGAATGATTTTATAATACCTGACGACTTTTTGGATAGTTTAACTTTTGATGTCATGGCTATGCCAATCACTTTACCTAGCGGCAATACCGTCGATCAGAGTACCCTTGACAAGTATAACGAAAGCGAAGCTCTCTATGGAAGAGGGCCAAGCGATCCTTTCACTCGTTCGAAATATACCAACACACGGAAACCAGTCTTTAATGCCGCTTTAAAAAGGCGTATTGATATGTTTTTGCTGTTAAATTCCCATCGTACTGAAACTTACACTATCAAACGAACTGTTGGTCGTACTCAGCCGTCTTCAAATTCCATTCAAAATTTGGAAACTTTTAGCAGTAGCAGCAGTGGTGGGGTAAACAGTGAGACCGATGAAATATCAAACAATTTAAAACGTAAAAGTAGTGAAGAAATTTTAGAAGAATCAATTAAAAAAATAAAAAACAGTTCCACATTTGTTAGTTTTACCGAAGAGAAAAAGGTGATGCAGGAACCAAAAGTGAATTTGTGTTGTAGTTGTAATAATACAGATAATCTATACATTTTACCATGTGAACATTTGTACTGCAGAACGTGTTTGTTAAAATTGTGCATCGAATTGAAATGCACAAAGTGTGATGGCAGTTTTAATCGGCAAGATGCGAAAAGATTTTACTGTTAAATACTTTTGTGGTTTATTTAGGTAAAAATAAATTATTATCTTTTTTTAATAGATAACCTTGCTTGATTTTGTATAAGTAGTTTGGAATATGTGTTACAGTGCATTGAGAACAATTGTTATCGACTAATCATTATAATATGATTGTTTGTGATCACGAAGCCTATTGAAGATGAATGAAATCGGATGAGGAACCCGGATAAATAAAACTTAATCGACTATTGTAAAAGCGAACCTAAATAGGTAAAAGTTTATTATGACAAAAAATTATTACTATCAAATTACCTAGAACTTTTGTTCTATAAAATTTAGGCACATTTTTTTGTACATAGAATTTTAGGTACTTATTTGTATTATATTTTTATTTGTATTTTTGTTTTTGCTTATTATTTCGATTTTCTTAATGTTTTCATGATTATTGCTCTTCCCTGATGAAGTTTAATATTTTAGTTTTTTCTATCCAAGGTAAATTGGGAGTTAATTTTAATAATTCGGAAAGTTATGCAATGGCCACATCAGATTTTTTTATTTAATGGTGGTAATTTCATCAAGAGCCATCAGCACCGAGCACCACAACTTAATTTATTATAGGGGCAAAAAAGAATTTGCATTTGAACTGAATAATTTAATATTAGTAAAACTTTAGTTTGCATAACTACTCTATTAATGATTATTTGGAAAATGGTGGTCTATTGGGGGGGGGGGGGGCAAAGAGGCAGCTGCTTCTCTCTGACTCTTGGAGTAGGTTTTAATTTTAAAAGATTAGAAAAAAGTAGCCTCGTTAATATGTGTTACTATGCTGTAGTACTACTTAATCTTTAATTTGTATTTCCGTTCATTGATATTGTTATTATAATAATATTAATTTTTTTAATCTTTACGCTCATCTGGAACGGTTTTCGGATCTTTAACCTCCTTCGGAATTAACAGCGCAAAAAAAGCTACCCAGTACCCACACTTTTTTCGTGCCCATAGCAGGGGTGGGCAAAATACATGAAAATATGTATTTGAAATACAAAATACATTTGTTTTGGGTATTTGAAATACAAAATACAAATACATTTTGTTCCGAGTATTTAAAATACAAAATACAGTATTTCAAATACAAAATATAGCATTTAAAATACAAAATACATAATTTCAAATACTACCTGGTTGGGAACAAAACAAATAACAATACAATACGACGGCAGGGCCGTATTCAGTAACATCGTCGAATGAAAAGAATCGCAAACAAAAATTTTTTACGTTACTGTTACTGAATACGGCCCTGTCTATTTGATATTATCAATTTTAAAGTATTTTGTATTTTGTACAGTATTTTGTAATTTGTATTTGAAATACAAAATACATTTGTTTTGGATATTTGAAATACAAAATACAAATACATTGAAAATATGTGTTGAAATACAAAGTACAAAATACAAAATGTATTTCAAATACGTATTTCAAATACAAGTATTTCAAATACTGCCCAGCCCTGTCCCATAGGAATCGATAGTGAAATACAATTGATTTGAGGGGGGGCTAGAGCCTCTTAACATCCTCTCTAAATTCGCTAGTGGCCCTTTTGTAAACTTTAAAATAAAATAAGGATTTAGAGGAACCTCTGCAGATTGTTTAAAAATATCAAAGAATTTTATATTAAGTCGGTGGCTAATTCATCGCTGAGAATATTGAAACCGCCATAATAAATAAAAACTTAGCTATGTGTGAAAGCTTCCATTTGATAATAGCGTTAATAGTGAATCCAGTGACCGGCCGCAATTTTGCTGATGTGTGTAAAAACACAACGCGCTTCAATTTTATGCCATCCTGATCCACAAAAGTGAAAAATCCATTTAAGATTTTCCACATTTTATTTTTTTTCAATATTAGGAAAACATAATGGCATTTTTAATTAGTTCCATGATGGTTAACCAAAAATAAGTGCACGGTTTCTATTGTAAGCACCAGCATGGAACTTCATGGGATCACATAAAACCTCGCAATAACCCTTCATTTAGCAATCCGTGCACAAAGCCTAAATCAGCAGTAATTCTTCTATTTTCATTGGCGGAACTACAATGCGTGAAGGACCCAGGCTGTGGCGGATGGTGACTTTCTGGGGCCCGATGCTAATTATATTTTAGAGGCCCCTGGTAGGATATATTATGGGGGGGGGGGGAGGATGACGTTTGTCTAGTATAAAAATAATGGTATAATATGTAACAGGTAAAAAAAAAATTTATTCTTACTATCAATCATAAATATCATAAAAAGAAATATATAATTTTAAAAGTATAAAAAATATATGTTACGAAAATTGTTCAACATTTTGACTAAATCGGGAGTTTATGAGCTCACTTGCAAATGATTTAGACACCAGTTAGACATTAATCACAAACAGGGGGGGGGGGGGAATACGAAATTTTACATGTTTAGCCAAAAAGTAAAAAACTAGAATTTTTAGAAGCTATGGAAATCATTACATTGAACCAATCGTTCTTTTTTTAAACAGTCAATCTGATGTAAAAGAACTCCTCTCGATTATTATATCTTCAAAAAAGAATTAACCTTCCCCCCCCCTTAAGTTCGACCTATAAGAACGCTTATTCTGTATACCCCTACTTTTATTAAATCACTCCTAAAAACTCCCTTATTTTTTCAAAAATACTTTTTTTCACCACCCCAAACAACAATTAAACGGATTCTATTTAATTTTCTTTCTAGTTCATCGCCTGATGATACCATAGTATAATGAAAACGTTTGCAGTGTTTTATACTTACAATGTATTTTATTTCTAAAACGTGTGTGTGTATATTTTGGGATTTCTAAAATATTGATATGGTTAATATCGAGTTTCACTACCTAAACCACGTATCAATCAATTAATATTTTATAGATAATTTAAAAAACAAAGCAAAAGCAACTGATTTTCATAAAAAGAAAAAACAAATTCAATTCTATAAAATAACGAGTAAGGTTTGGGGGCCTCTATGGACCTCTCAATGATCGGGGTGGTCTAATATTCAATGTTCCAGCATCTTAAGCTTCTCTATAAAAATTTAATTAAATTAAACAAAATTTTATAATTTGCGTTTGCTTTTATGTTCTTTAAAAAAGAAAGATAATAAATAAAACTGAATTCTATAAAATAATAAGTAAGGTTTGGGCTCTTGGGGGCCCCTCAATGATCGGGGGCCCGATGCTCCAGCATCGTAAGCATCCATATAAATCCGCCACTGGACCCAGGACTATAGGGGGACTAAATAGGGCCCAAATACGCCCAAGTAAGGGTTCCAAATGCATCATGAAAAGAGTGAAACATTTTTGAAACTGATTATTTTGCTGGGGAGCTAATGATTTTGAAGTTCCACCATTGTCTATATTAATTTGGTTCTAAAATTGATAAGAACGTTCTCCTGGGAAAACTTTTCTAGTTCTAGGTTCTGGTTCTAGCAACCCACCTATCACAATTTTGATGTGCGCATGCGCAAAACAATACTTAAAATTTTAATTAATTTACTACAAATGAATTAATATCCACCTAACGATAAAAATACGCGACCAATCCTTAGCAGACCATTTCCTGTAGATTTCCATTTTTTTACTTACCACGAACATTTTTCAAATATTAAATCATTTAAATAAGAAAATTGGGTTTTTTGAGAAAAATTACTTTCATTTTTTTCAGAAAAATTGCAATATTGTTGGTTTTTTGAATTTTTTTTGGAAAAAATTGCAAAATTACCAAATTGACAGCGATTGTTTTTATCTATACATCGAATTAATGAGAATAATGTTAGAGATAATGGCAGATTAAATTAAAATTTTGAAATTAATTTTCGGATTGATCTTTTGGAGAAAAAGTAATGTTTCATTCAGATGGAAACGTAAATTTTCTTGCTGTATAAGTTTTTGTAAAAATCTCTATGCTTTTTCGATCTCTTTCGATCATAATCCAAATAAAATAGACTGTTTAGTTTCTCTTCCACAAAAGCATTATAGACTTTTATATCGGATGATAATTAGGCAAATTGAGAAATACTTCAAATTGCAAAACCTAACCTCAAACGTCAAAAGTATTTTTAAATCGTTAAAATGTCTCAAATAGAAGAAAGTCCTCCGCCTGATTTGGAATGGGTTCAATTGTGCAAAGATTTAGAAACGGCGCACAGGCAAGAAACTCTGTTGGAAAAAATCAAGAGAAAAAGTAACGACAATCCTTTTGTACCTATAGGTAATTTATAATGCATTTATAGTTCATGAAAAATAAATTATGTTTTTAGGATGCGCGGCTACTTTATTTGCGTTAAGTTATGGTTTATGGAGTTTTAAAGAAGGCAAGGTAAAAATGTCTCAATACATGATGAGGACGAGAGTTTTTGCACAAGGCTTTACGATTGTTGCTTTTGTTGTTGGTTTAGGAATAACGGCAACTAGAAAAGCATCCTCTCGATGAAATAAATTTGCAAGTTTTGTATAGTGTAAATAATATATTACAATTCTTTTAGAGAAGGTGTGTTACATTAATGCTTTTTTAGTTATCTATTTAAAAACAACAATACCTATGGGTTTTAGGCTTTCTTTTAACAAAAGAATAAAAAATTGATTTTTTTTAAATTAGTTTTACTTGTAGAACTTTTGAACAGTAGAATTGGGTTGTAACAAAGAATTTCATATTAGATCGTTTTAAGCAAACTTCATTAAAAACCATTTTAACAACTAATGGTTCTGCCTGTTAATTTTTTAAGGGGGATACATTAGGATAGGGTGAGTTCTTTGCCTGTTGTAGTCCACAATAGGAACCTTAATTTTACAAATACGAAGTAAAATAAAGTTTTTGCTATTTTGTTTGGTTTCCCATTAATAAATTTGTGAAAATGAAAACCTCGAGGCTGTTAGGAGACGGATTGTGCTCTGGGTGTCATCAAAAAACTATTTGGAGATGGTTTAAGTCAGCAGTAATTACTTGCAGTAGTAAAACCGTGTACTATTTGGATAACGGTTAGTGAACACATTTAAAACAGAATGTGACATTGCATTGCAACTGCAGGTTCTAGATTAGATTAACCCAAATTCTACCTTAACTGCTTTGTCCTTAGAATATAGAGTAGGGAGAAAGGCAAACCAAAGCAGAAGTGGCGAGATAAGAGTATGCGACAGCACATTTGATGTGATAGAAATGGCGTCGGTAATTTTTAGGGAATTACGTAATCCGAGAGTGACATCGAGCCTATCTGATGTTGATGTTATGAATTTTGAGATGAGAAAGTGGGGGGGGGGGAAATAAAAAAGAGGGGATGATAGACGAGATGTGGGGTGGGATTTAGAATTCGTGGAGAATAAAATAAAACAAAAGATTTAATTGAGTGATTAATTTATGAAATTTGCTTTATTCAAACTCGGTCCGTCGCCAGATTGTGCCTGTAGAGAAAAGAAGTGAGAGAAAGCTGGAAATTAAAAGTTACGATTGGAAGAAGAGCGTTGGGTATGTGAAGCTGTAAAATTGATTACAGATTGGTATTGTGATGAATTGTCTTGAAAAATGAAAAGGGGTTGAAGAGGAGCAGTGGTGGTCACCAAGCACACCAGCTCAGTCCTCCACACGAAAACACTTATGTGGCTGAGGATTACTTAGGCAAAGTCCGCTTAGACCTCAAAGCAGGAATTACCTACCTGAAAAACAAAGAGGAATTAATTAAGAGAGCCATGGCAAAGTTTCTATACTTGTCAAGTAGGAGCTTGGCGAGTTCATTGGCGGTTGACTTGATTTTAGTGGTTGGTGGAGTCTGTGCATTTAATTGCTAGCTCCTTGGGATATTCTTCGTAGTTCTTTGGGTGTAGGATTCCCTTGTAGACGTGTGGTGTGCGTCCCCGCACACACCACAATCCCCAGGATTGAGATGATCATTGTTGACCACTTTTTGCCCGAATTTCTTGAGCCACTTTTTCTTTGAATATCTTGGACAGTTTTTGTATCTGGCTGGGTGAGGTTACTCGCAGTTTACACATCTGGGCGAACTGATGGATGCCTTGAGCCACTTGAACATCGGGTGGACATCAGCGCACTTGACGTATCTGAGTCTGTATTTACAGCTGTTCTGCTGGAGACCGAAGTCTTGGCATTTTTGACATTGAATTACCCGCACTTTAGTGTACCCCTGGGTTCTGTCTTGATGGCGTACATGTCTGTTTCTTGTAGATCGAAGATATTTCTGTTTCCCTCCGTTCGTGGGAGAGTGGCAACCAGTAGCGTAACGTGGGAGCGGAACAAATGCCCCTGGCGGCACATCTGTGAAGGGCGGCAGAATAAAATTATAATTTTTTTATTTTAATTTCTTTTTAATAATACCTACTTAATAAATTGATATAAGAAATACTTTTTTTTGCTTAATTGCGAAAATAGGGTGGCGGCAAATTTAGGGTTTGTTCCGGGTACCAAAAATCCACGCTACGCCACTGGTGGCAACTAATGTAAGTGAGAGGGAGATGCCTTTTGTTTTGTTTGCCGTGCATTCTTCTTGTGTTCATAACCTGCTTGTTCTATGAACTCTTTGAGGAGGTGATGGTCGTTGGCAATCGTGGGAGTGATTGCTAATTATCCTGCGACCAATTTTGTATCTAATACAAAATATAAGTACAAGGGTGGGGGGATCGAGCTTCCCCTAGTCCCCACGTAGGCACGCCGCTGAAAGGAATGAATGCATTGTATCTGGGTATCTCCGCCCAGCCTTCCAATTTAATATTAGTGACTCTTATTATTAAATTTTAAATTGTTACAATGGTTAGTTGTGCTGCTTGTGGGATTTCCTGGACCAAGAAACATGTTAAATGTGGTATAACATGGCACGAGTAAGTATTTAGATTTATTTAAATAATTTATAACAAAAATATAAATTTGTGAGGTTATACATACCATAATATTATGATTAAATCATAGGCATACGGATGGGCAGTACAGTACAAGCTCGATTCTGTGAACACAAAAATCCAAAGATATGTTCAACTTAACGCAAATTTTCACACTAACGGAGATGTAGAAAAACTAGTGTTATGCATATATTTATTCCTTATAGAACGTATAATGCATAATGTTGGTAATTAAGAACATTGATTGACATTGAGAAGAAATTGGGTGTTCACAGGACCGAGATGCTCATAGTATCGAGTGTTAACGTTATCGAGCTTCTACTGTATTTCAATTATCGAAGTTTTTGTAGCTTTGTTACCATTTAATTATTTGAAACTTTTCCACCAAATCTGCACGCATTTCAAAATTTTACCTCCAATCAAAAAAAAAATTTTTTTTGGGGGAAGGTAATCGAAAATACTTTTAAATTTTTTGTTTACATTTTCGAAATCACCCTGTTCAGAAGTCTAAATATTTGCAAAAAAATTTTGTCTCGGTCTGTCTGTCGGTCGTCAAATTTTGTCTCACGCTTTACTGAACCGTCCAACCAATCACGACCAAATTTGGTATGGTAGCATTGGCGCAACTAGGTGTAATATTTTGGGAGGGCTAAAACGAGAATTTACGTCGATTACACTTTCTATATCAATAGAAAGTCAATTTATTTTGTGTGGGGGGGTAATTTTAATTTTGGGGGCCTAAGCCCCCCTAGTTGCGCCTATGTATGATAGTAGGGTTTACGGTAAAATGGTGAAAATAAGGTTTTCGTCGCGATCTGTCAATCAGAAGTGCCACTACAAGAAAATAACACAAGATTTTTAAGAACGATTTTGTCTTGCGATAGGTTCTTTTAAAGACCTTCAAAAGCTTTATCCAGAATAGATGAAATTAACTTTCTATCTGTCAACCAAATTTTGTATGTAGGAACACTGACCCTCTAGGACTTGACAGCATATTATGGAAACACTTGATAAAAATCAGCAATTCAACATGAAAAAAAAGATTACTTTTTTTTGCGAAATCTTGAATGTCCTTGACTCTCGATTTTCTTCGATATTTCTGCGTCGATGCCAATTAAACGTTTTCGACTAATGTCCGGTGGGTTTTAGTGGTGAAAATAAGGTTTTGCCAGAGAAGTTTTTGCCAAGGCTATCACAATAAAAGAAACAAAAAAATGAAAATGTCATCGTACCTCCGGAAATGTTTAACCGATTGAGATAAAATTTTATGTGCTGATAAAGCTTTTAAAATACAAGTATTGGTGAGGAAACAAAATTGAGCCAAAGTAAAAACAAGAAAATTACATAAATTATTAACCGAAATCATAATTTATCTATTTTTTGTGAAAATTTGTTAGATGCCTTGTAAAAATATGACAATACATTTGAAAATTTTAATAATTATCATATGACGTGACATTGGGTTTGTTCGTGCTAGCTACACTTTAGTGTAAAGTGTACACTTTTTTCAAGGGGAGGAGTTACACTCAAGTTACACTTTTTGCGTTCGCGTTAAACCTACACTTTTGGGAAAAAGTTAAAGTGTAAATTACACTATTTACACTTTAAGTGTAAAAAGTCTAACTAGCACGAACAAACCTATTTATTTGTGGTGAAATCTGTTAATTATAAATACTTAATTTAATAATTTGTATTTATTAAATATTCATATAAACGAATATGTCATCGTATCTCCGGATAAAATTTGATGTTCTGAAGATTGGAGGTATTGCAGCAGAAGTGACGATATTTTCTTTTATAATTTAGATTTCCAAAAAATGAGGAGAGAAAGGCTATTTGGTTGAAAAATATGAAAATGCCGAAATATTGGTCTCCAACTCGATCGTCACGCTTGTGTTCAAAACATTTTAGTGTCGATTGTTTCGATCGAGCGTCTTCTGCGTTGGTCAGATTACATCCAACCGCGGTGCCAACAATCAAAATTAATAGATTAAAATACGTGAGTTATCTTACTATGTTTTAGCTTTATTTAATATTTGTTATATAATACTAACGGTAGTATAATAAATTTCCAGGCAAGGAACTCTAAAATGGAAGTTGCTATACAAAGAGCCCCGATACTATTGATATCGACAGATTCTAACATTCTCCCGATTGCATCAACTTCGACGGAGTCTAAAATTTTCTCGATTGCAACAACATCGACAGAGTCTAACATTCTCCCGATTGCATCAACAACGACGGAGTCTAAAATTTTCCCGATTGCATCAACATCGACAGAGTCTAAAATTCCCCATATTGCATCAACATCGACAGAGTCTAACATTCTCCCGATTGCATCAACATCGACAGAGTCTAAAATTCTCTCGATTGCATCAACATCGACAGAGTCTAACATTCTCCCGATTGCATCAACATTGACTAAACTTAACATTTTCCTCATTGGATCAGCGTCGACAACATCTAACACCTTCTCGATTACATCAACATCAGATACTCCAACAGAGTCAAAGATTGCATCGAAATCTAATGCGATGTCATCATCACATGATGAAAAAACCATAACGAATTTAAAACGAAAATTTTCCGATTCAATACAGCAGAAAAATAAAAAAATAAAACTTTTACAGCAGAAAGTGTATCATCAAAAAAACAGAATTGTGTCTTTGAAAAGTATGCTACTAGAATTAAAAAAAATAAATAAACAATTTGCAAGAATGTTTAGGGAAAGGTTTAAGAAAGCAGCAGATTAATTTTTTTAAACAAAAAATGAAAGTTAAGTTAGCTACTCAACTTTTAAATAAATCCGTTGCAGATTCCTTGCTTTTCTGTATAGATGAATTAAAACTAATGCCCGTACTAATAGTCGCCGATCAATCCGAGATTCAAGATAATCCTAGATTTTACCAATGAGATTACTGGAATTTAGACCGTATCGTAGCAACAGCTACTATTTCGAGAATTAATCTTGAATCTCTGATTGATCCGTGACTATTATGCCCGTACCTATAGTCGATGCTTGGCTCCAGCAAAACTTGAGCACGACTTAAGTACGAAATTGTTCATTTTGATTGGTCGATTTTGTACTTAAGTCTGACTCAAATCTGAGATCGAGCGAAGGATCGACTATAGGTATAAGCATTAGTACTGGCGTAAGGGTCGTATTCTCTAGCTCTTAAAGGATCTTAACGTAAAGGAAAACCTATTCTGTAATAATAAAAGGTCGTCCTGCAAGATCGATTTATAACTCGAAAGGATCCGTTATCAGCGTCAAAATACACCAAGTTGATCCCGTACATAAAAGATGATCAGTAGGTGCCTTTAAGAAAATTGAAGTGTTATTTTTATTAGTGAATGTGAACTGTTTTCGAATCTTTGTACCGCCTTACGAATTTTCTTAATTAAATTTTTTTTTCTTTAAATTTTCTTAATTATTTATTATTCTAAATAAATAATTTGCAGGAGTGGCTAGTGGTACCATTTGAGATAGAATGTTTATATTAATTATAAAAAAATATATACATGTTAGAATTACAGTTAGATTCTTTTATTTTTATTGAAACTATTTATTATCTCTCTTTTTCTCCCTTATTTTCTTCCTCTTCTTCTTCTTTCTAATTATTCTTCCTTATAATTGTTCTTCTAATATAGTACTTTCTGTCTTCCATGCGTATTACCAACTTAATCATAACAAGCTTTCAAATGTTTTCCATACAAGGTGGTTCAAATATTCACTTATCAGGTCCGTACTTGGGTGATGACTTTTCCTATTGGCCTGTTCATGGTTAGGAGTCTTACAATGAACAGGACCGGTCTTAGCCTGGATTTCATTGTTGCTAACATACATAAAACACAGTGGCGGCTTGTCTTAAAAATATTTGTAGTGAGTACAGCGTACTGACTTTCCGCACTGGACCGTTTTGACAAACACAACCATAGTAAATTTTGTATTATAGCGTTTTAATCCAATGTCGTTAGTAAATATAGATCTTATCTGTTATCTGTCTATCACTGATGCGCATGAATGGATTAGCAAGAAATATTATTTGAATAAAAAAAATTACTATTAGTAAAATTACCTCAAAGGGCTTGAAGTGGGAAGTTTTTGAAGGCCGTCCCAACTCGAAAATCATAGATCACAATAGGGAGAAATCGTTAATCCATTCATGCGCGTCAAAAAGCTACATATATTTTACTATTTTGAATATTTTTTATTTCTCATTACATAAGTTACATTAGAACTATAACAGGACTCTTAAGACGTAACTCGGAGGTAAACCAGTATCAAAATTATAAAACACTGTTGGTGACCGTTCTAATGTATGAATGTGAATTATGGGTTTCTTCCTAGATAGATGAATCAAAAATACAAGCAGCGAAAATGACATTTATGAGAAGAACTAAAGGCTGCATAAGAATGGATTTAATAAGAAACGAAGATATCTGGGATGAATATCTTCTTTGTTAATCAGAAATCCAGAGAAAACTGGAAATCACACATCAATAGAATGAATATCAACAGAGAGGATTTGTCGGCTACCCAAGAAAACGATGACGCGATCTATAAAATTGGAACAGACAAACTTTATCTTAAAAGGAAGAAAAAGAATATTTTTCAGAAATAATCTCCTATAAATTAGTGATATGATCGCTCTTGTCTGGGAGATATAATTTAAACAAACTATATTATAGTTACTACTGATCCGTGAGCAAATTTTAGTGGTCTGCGGAACAAAAGATTATCGTTATGAGATCTGCTACTGTTTACGACTTAAAAAAATTATGTTAGGGAAAATTATGGATTATAGTAACATAAATCTCATTAATCCATTCATGCGCATCCTATATATTTTTCACTAGTTTAGTTATTTTTCAGAAATGGTCTCTTTAAAAACTAGTGATATTACTGTCGTTGGGTTAAACCATATTTATTTAACATTTTTTTTTCCCAACTTTCATAGCCAAGGTAAGCCTTTGTTTCTTATAGTAAACGTAGTCTAATTTCCAAAATCTTTGCGCATATATTTTGAGAGGGAGATCAATAATCATATTATCTGTCATCTAGGGTACACGAGGTTTATGAAATATATATAATACTTAATAAGTAGTTGTGATCCTAATACAGTAATAATTGACTTGTCGGTTACATTGAAAAACTTTTTATACAAATGCATATAATTTCTTCAGAAAATATGTCTAACAATTGATTGCAATTTATTTACCATCAATCAAAAAAATTTATTTGAAATAAAACTCAGAAATAATTATACTCGATAGTATAGGATAAACTCGCGCTGCGTAACTTGTGTGAAAGATGAAATCCGATGAAACCAAATGCAATAAAAGTTTCTATCATTTTCTCTACATAATTGCAAAATGGTTTACTTTAATGCCGCCAATAATTAAATTGGAGCAAATACAATACTCAATTTATTTTTCATATTATGTAATTTTTACTATTACTTTTAGTCTGGCTCTCTGTTACGATCTTTATATTTATATTATAGTTTTTAATAAGGACATTCAATTGCAAACACCGACAGCGTTTACATACCACATTTTAGGACAAATATCGGGACCTTTGATTACGATATCATTAATGATTTTGTCTATTAACAATTTTAAAACATTTCAAAATCTTTCACTTCTAGTTAACACGATCGACGAACTACTATTCGAATTTCATCTGGATTTAAAAATAATACCAACCAATATCAATACTAGCAAAATAATATTCTTAATCGGTACTACTGTTTATTTGATTTTTTGCATTGCTTTCGGATTTACATTAATAAAAATACCTACCTTTGCAGAAATCTTTCATGTTGCTTTTAAAATTTTTCAGGGATATACAGTGATTGTAGCTTTATGTGTAATCGTTAACTTTTGTGGGGACATTAAAATTAGGTTTCGTGCGATATCAAAATTGCTAAAAATAATCTTTGAAGAAACTCCCAACTCCAAAATCATACATTCGGTAATAAATATTTCTTATCATAAGAAAAAAGAACAAACAAGCAAATTATTAAAAATAACGAAAGCTTATAAACTAAACAGCGAACTGGTTGATATGTTTAATTCACATTTTGGAATCCCAATTTTGATGCTATTTTTTTATTTTTTATTATTTGTAATAAATTTTTTGAATATGGTTATTTTAATGTACATATTTAAAAAAGTACACGTTGATATATCTGGATTGGTATTTCTTTCTATACGGATAGCTTTAGCAATGGTAAGTTTTTTATTGACAAATAATACTGACCTATAATAGTATTAGTTTTGAATTTGAAAATGTTTTTTTGAGAGCAAATTGGGAAATCACTTTTTTATTGGGGGGAGTGATATAGGTCTCTGAAAAACACTTTTAGCTAGCAGCAAAATTTGATTTAATTTTTTACCATAAAATATGAAAATGGTTTTTTTGGATACATTAACCTTATTTGAAAATGGGCAGTTATTACTAATTGCAAGCAATTTATTTCAAATTAATCGTAAAATTACATTAGTGCATTATTATACCTATTTTTTATATCAACTTTATTTTATTTCTCAATTAATGGTTTGATGGATAAATTATTAATATATTCCATTTTGTTTTACATATTTGATGTCTGAAAGTAAAAGAACAAGCAAATCAATTATTACAAAATGTAAATAGTCAAAGTTTCTAATACATTTATTTTCTGTTTATATCATATTTTTGAAGTCATCTTTCTGTAAAAGTCTAATTTATTTGTAGATTATGGTGATAGCAGTAGTTGTATCTTGTGAAAAAACAACAAGAGATGCTCAGCGTATAGGAACTACATGTTACAAGTTGCTATTAGATGTTCCACCAATTTGCAGTACTATGCAAGAACGAATTTTAAAAGAAGATTTAATTTTATTGACACAACAGGCAACTCATCGTTGTCCTTATTTTTCTGCTGCTGGATTTTTCAAAATTGATTATTCCATGGTATTTGGTCTACTCGGAACCATTACTTTCTATGTAATTGTGCTAATTCAAATAAATAAATAAATATAGATTTATTTAAATATTCAGGCTATGGGTGAAAAATTAAAAATAATGTTAAATTTTTCTAGTTACATAAACAATTTTATCTAATTACGGTATAATAAAAATTTTCTTACACCTGTCTTGTTTAATAATTCTTCCCATGTGCTTGCAGCGAGGAGGAATCCCCAAACCAAATTTAAAATGTGGTTTAGAATCGGTATAGTTTATTTACTATTTTAATTTTTATTTTAGTTATATTTTAACAAAAGGATGTTAATTCATTTGTACGCCTACCTCCATGAAAGTTGATAACAAAAAGGGAAATTACCATAACCTTGAAACTTAAAAAATATTTGCTTATATCATTTTCACCATAAAATTAAATAAATTCAGAATATTACCACAAGGTTTTGTAATTGAAATTTTATTTCTATTTACAAAAATGAAAAAGAGAGATTTCTCCCGGTGTGGCTTTGCGGTGCGGCAAATGTAAGTGTTTATCGTTTTTACAATTTCGATCAATTTTAAGCTTATTTAGATGCTTACTTTGCCAGTGGTGTCTCATAGCGTTTTCTTTTCGGGAGGCTAATCATTAAGTACCTATCGTATAACGCAAGAGCAAACCCACCCCAGCTTTGATTAAATACCAAAATTAACTCAGAACAAAGGAGGCTGACGCTTAACTATATCAGTCAAAAGCAGCCTGGATCTACGATTTTTGCGAACCGAGGCAAGAATTTGATATTGGCGTCTCTTTCCTCCAGTATTTGGGTTTAAGGATTTCAGAAGATTTAAAACATATTTCTGTTGGAACGTTAGTTTTTTGGGACTACCTTTACAAGTCGCAGAGCTGGAGACTTCTCAGAAGTAGGTTCAAATTTTTAACTTTTATTTTCAAATTCAATCTCAAATCTTTAAATTAACCTTACAATCAACCATCATAATAATAATGGTTAATGGTCCTAAATCAATTTTTCCTAATGCAACAAAACTGTAAAATGTGCGTCGGTATTGGACCAGGTGCTACGTTTTCCACAAAAACCTTGCGTTGCTTTTCAATTTCAACCTTTTAATTTATCGATTTATAATTAACTTTTCAAATAAATTTACCAATAAGTATTCAAATTCTTTGATTTTTTAAAATTACATCCAAAATCCATCCAAGTTTTATTAAAATAATCTCCAAACTTCAGGCAACTTCTAAATAAAAAATATTAACAAAATTATTCACACACTTCAAACTTTATTTCACAAAATCAAAATTAAAATTTTCAAATCTGTGAGGCAAAATTAATACTGGAAAACCTCGACTATCGTGTCATTTCGTGCCAACTTAAAAGTTGACGGCGCGAAGACGCATAAATTTTACAACATTTACAAGAAAATTATTTACAAAACAAATTTAAATACACAAATAAATCAAAATTTAGATTTACAAAACAAATTCAGAATCACAAAAATAAAATTCAAACCTTAAAATACTTCACATGACGAATCAAATATAAAAACATCAAAATTTATAAAAAAATTTTATAAATTGAAGATTATTTGAAGATAAAATTCTATATATTACTCGTATAGATGCGTCTGATTATTGTACTTACATACGTGACTGCATTTCGCGCGTACAATAATGACTTACTTTCTACACTAATCACGTAAACTACTATTGTAGTTGATATTGTAGATGATTTTATATACTGGGTGCTGAATGAGTTAGCCGAACATAGGAAATTAACATGTAAAAACTTATTTATGCAAATTCCTGCTTCCCTAATTATTTTAGAGAAAAAATGAAAGACACAAAAATAATGCAGAAATATAAACTAACTTTCACCAAAGATAATAAAACTTAAAGATGCCCAACGCTATACAAATTTATGTGTATCCTAATCTACTCCCTTAAGTAGATGGCGACACTAATTATATTTTTTTAGGTTATATTTTAATTAGGTTTTAATTAGGTTAACTAAAAAAGCTTAATTAAAATATAACCTAAAAAAATATAATTAGTGTCGTCATCTACTTAAGGGAGTACATAGATTAGGATACACATAAATTTGTATAGCGTTGGGCATCTTTAAGTTTTATTATCTTTGCATTCACTAACATCTAACTTTTACTTAAAAAGGCAAAAAATGCTTTTGAAATTGTTACAATTTCGTTTATAAAACTGGCCATGAAATAAATTCAATTTAATTTCTATTTTCAAAAATAATTACCATGGAAACTTACATGGCCCGTGCGATAAATGAAAATTTTAATGATTTCGAAAACATTTTTTGACCTTTTAAGTAAAAAAAGTTAGATGAAATCTAATGGTCTTACTTATCATAGTATAATACTAATAGAATAAGTAGTCTCACTCCCGTAATTTTTTGTCCCAAGTTGGAACTCGCGCAGGCACCTACCCGCAGGCCAAGGACCAATAGCAGCCCACGATTATTCAGTATCCTTGTCAGCTGTTGCTTGTAAAGTTCACTTTAATTTTTTTCTTATATCTAATACTAGTGCGCGTAGGGGCCTGCGCGAGTCACACTTTGGACACCAACTTCAAACGTGCCGACAGGGAGTGAAACTACTTATTCTATTAGTATTATACTATGGTCTTATCATTCGTAGTTTATATTTCTGCATTATTTTTGTGTCTTTCATTTTTACTCTAAAATAATTAGAGAAGCAGGAATTTGCATAAATAAGTTTTTACACGTTAATTTCCTATGTTCGGCTAACTCATTCAGCACCCGGTTTAAAAAAAATTGAATTTTATACACAAAATATTTAATTATCGATTTGCAAATAAGTAATTTACTCGCGACTTTGTGGCTCTTGAATCAACACCTTCCGTCGTTGATAAATTGAAATTTTATTGACTTGTGATATTTCCGTTTTTTTTTAAATTGTTTTTTATTCAATGTTTACCTTTTATTTCTTGTCGCTTCGTTTAGTCCTACCTTTATTAAGCCTACATTTCATTAATCCATTCATGCGCACTTTTTAATGCATATTAATTTCAACTATTTCAGACGGCTGACTAGTTTATTTTGCATTATGGAAGATTTAGCCCCCTAATAAATAGTTATTAAAATAAATATTATATGTCTTAATTATAATGATGTGCATGAAGAGATAAACGAAGTGAACGGTTCAAAAAAAAAGAAAAGTCATAGAAAACTAGTGGGACTGTGATATTGACAGGCAAACCAAAAAACATCAACTCAATTATTTTGTTTCGGTTGCGTAAATATGAAATGAAAATGCCATTTGTATCATTAAGCTGATAAATTAATGATGTTTTTGTTTTCATTAATTTATTTTAAGTTTTGGTTGCTTGTTGGGTTATCTAACGTTCAATAGTAATTGCAAATTGGTATTTATAACTTTCTTTAATAATTGTTGTTTAAGTTAGTACATTTTAAATAGTAGAGCTGGCGCTGAAAACTAACGTTTGGCTGTCAAAGAGATGTCGCTTTGTGATAGCATCAGTTTTTTATTGTGATCGTTACAACTGCCGAAGTTGCGAGATTAGTTGCGTGCAGACATAGCAAGCAGTAGGTTTGTTTATCGGCTTGATTTTGTTGCAACCCATGTTTTATACATTTTCTCTATAAAGCCTTATCAAATAATCAAAACATATCAGAAAGTTTCATTCAAAAATGAGCGTATTAAAATAATTTTGTGTTATTTCGCGTGGAATTCTCAAACGGTCCACAGTTGTGTTCGAATATTTGAAAACATAACCTTTATGTTGTGCAGAATTTAACGGAAGACAAGACAGGTGGTGAGTGAACTTCAGAGGGTTTAACGCGAATTTTGATCAGATTTGTTTTATTGTTCGGAACCGAACTCGATAAGAGGTTCTCTTGTCGCTTTTCTTTTTACTATTGAAAGTGTGATTTAACAGTGCAAAAATGTTGTCCGAAATCAAAAGTTCGCGAGAAGGACTTTTGAGTATTTCCTCGTCGTTGTTACAAAAGTTGATAAGGAAGGATGCGATTGCAGATTCTTACGTCGTCGAAGAGACACCATTTGCAAGGTTAGTGTTTTGTTTTTATCTTATCTTTCAATTTTTTTAATCGTATCTGCTGCGGAATTAATTTTCCCGATAAAACGGCGAGAATTCGTATTTTGTAGATTTTTTTATCAATCGGATGACCAACTCATTACCGTCGTCGGTTTTACCGCATAAAATTCCCCATTCACGAAGTCGACATATTGACTTAAATTGTCATAAAAGTGTCAATATTATCGGAGGCTATTAAGCTACCAAAGAAAGGTGGAAGCTGTTTTGTGCAAATTATTTGTTCACCTGTTTGATATTTTTACCAAAGCTGCCTCTTTTAAAAGCCGACCGATTACCTCACAATAGGGGTGATTAAACCTCTTGCGATAATTGCGTGTGCTTAAAATTATAAAAACACTTAAATGGTTATTTGTATGCACAAAGCGTTTCGATTCGAAGAGGAAATTTGCAAGAAACAAAATTTTGATTATATCTTCCGAGGACAAAGGGGGGGAAATCTCGAAGGATTTTAAAGTCTTTGTTGAAAATTCCCTATTATTGTGTCATTATAAATGGTGGACCTCGATTTAGCTAAATTTGATTTGATATCAGACTCCTATCTCTAATTTTGTCAAATTTCTTATTCCGGGGAAGCCCAGACTCTTGATTTTGTGCTTAATAATGATTAGCTTTAGTGGGGTGCTAACCTGACTAGAAAACCTTCGATATGACGTACTACTAATATGATAACGGAATTGCCTTTTTTTATTGCACCTGAGTTTTTAGTGCCTGAACGGTTTCTTTGGTAAGCTAAATTACATTTTAGGACAAAGCAAATTGATTTATTTGGTGCTTAGATTTTATGTCCAAGTTTTGCATTTAACCGATAGTTAACCTGCGGTCATAAATCTCGTTGTAATAAAATTTTCCTGCTGGATATGTTATTTAAATATCATTAAAATTATATTAGATTGAATGCGCTACCTGGTGCTTGATAATCCCGTAACACTGTTTTGCCTTTGTTTCACTCCGCATGATACTTTTTCAAGTCGGAAGATTTCTAGCTTTTTGTGAAATGACATACCGAAACTTCAAGACCGAAGCAGACGTTTTAGTGGAAATATCGATTTTTTTAACCTGCTTATCGATGTTATCTCGAAGCCCTTCTCTGTGGGAAACCGTAATTTTTTGTTTCGGTTTTTTTACAATTTAGTTACCAATGTCCAGGTATACCCAGTTATATATTTTTAAATTTTCCTGCTATAACTTCCATATAAATTCGTTCTTTGGCCCCCACCCATGTTGAGAGCACTTGAGACCAGACGGCGGATCCCATTATTAATTATCAAAATTTGAGCACTCCAATAATTTCTGTCACTTAAAGAAATTATATTTTAGTACCTACCACTGCAATATAATTTATGAGATTCAAGTTATTTTCTTCGATTAGGTGGGTTGAAAAGGTCGAATTGTTTTCAAATTACATAACAAAATATTTTGTTAATCGAGCGGTTGTGTCGTCGATTTTATGTAAACTTATTTTAATTTATCCTGTTTTTTTCTTCAGTTAGAAACTCGATTTTGTAACTCTTGACCACTCGTGCCAATTTTTGTTGTTGTTTTTTTCTGGCGACGACGGTCTTTTGTGTCAAGTGGGTGAAAGTGTCACCGAATGTTGTTTGCTTTACGTGGTCTCGAAGAGAAAACGTTCGAATTTATGTCGCCGATAAAAAGGCGACTTTGTTTTGTAGTTAACCCTTGGTTATGTAATACATTGTGGGGGCCATTCCCCTATGGAAATAAGTGGCAATGATTTTAATGTCGACCGAAATGAACAATCGGCTTTAATTACATACATAAATCTTGTGATCTCAGTTGCACTTTTACAAAGTTGTAATTTGGGTTTCCTCAAAACCGTAGGGTCAAATCGTGATTTGACATTTGGTCCCAAACAAAAAACAAAATTCGTGAACAGTGTTGGAAATTGTTTTACGATTAATAAGTAATCAATTTTTTAACTCCGACTATTGCACGCGAAATTTTCAACTGTCAATTTTTCACAATAAAACTAGACGATTATAACTAGGAAGGGGGGGGGGCAAGAATCTCACTTTGTAAGGGGCTTAATTAAGTGACTTCATTTCCATATTTGAGGGATAAAGAGTTTTACTTACTACTAGTTTTTGTAACCAGGGTGGGGGTCTAACCTACATGCCCTCCTTCAGGTTACGCACATTTTTAGTGCTAAATCAGGGTAATTAAATTTTCAATCTGGGAAAACAATTTAATTTTAAAAAAATTAAGATTTTTTTATCTGTTTATCTAGCGATTTATTGAAATGTCAGAGGAAACTTGGAAAAATCAGAAAATTTGATTTAAAAAATTCAGTGGGAACCCTGGTAACAGTTCAATCGGCAGTAAACTAGAAAACTCATCGGCATTAAATTAAAACAATTGAGACATTTGTTTGACAATTGAATTGTCATCACATCAATCATCAGTTTTTTTTACGTTTGAAGGAAAAGTTGTTTTATATTTTGTGCACTGTTTTTCACGAAACAGTGAATCCTTATTTTGTTTAATTACAGGAATATTGAAATAAAATATTTTGAATATATCTTGCTTGCAGCTTTGCTTCACTTTGTAAATGCAAAAATTGCTTGTTAAAACAAAATTTCACTTCTAGTACGAATGATTATTTTTGACTCGCCAATCTAAAACAGTTGGGTGGTTACGGAAGAAAGACGACTCAGTGTAGGCCGCACAACCTTTGCAATCTAGTACCACTAAAAAACAGTTGCGTTACCACTGTTATACATTTTATCGTGATTTCTTTATCGAATTTTCAAAAATTCCAATATTGATGATTTAATTGATATTGATAAAATTGCAGATATCTCTCTAATTTTGGCATTATCTGTGAAATAATCATACAATAGTAGTCACAAAAACAAATTTTGTATTTTTCGAGGGATAAATCACCGGGGAGATTTGGTGTACATCAGAAATCGGAAGAATTCGAAAAATATTAAAATGGTGCAGAACAATAACGAAATTATAATTGAGATAAGCAGTGGCAGCTTGTCTTCAAGGGCAATAATAAATTCCTATTAAAAAAAACTTATTGTCATTATTTTGTATCACAAAAATTCATTTTGTTTTCGTTATTAAAATTTATAATAAAATAATATTTCTCATGGGTTATTAAATCTTATCATCGCGTAGTCAGAACATATCATAGGAGAGCGCCAAAACTTGAAAGCAAAAAATAAAATCAAGGATCTTAAATACCACTTTTGCCCGATTTCTTTACTTTTGAGATATCTATCGTATAATGAATTCGTCCAACAAATTAATCAAACAAATTTTCATTGGAGGGAATGTGGGGAGTGTTCGAAAATGTCGGGAGATGTGAGGAAATGTTGGGAGGTTTTGAGGAAAACGAGATGTGTACGTATTTTTGTCAGGAGAT
The DNA here is from genome assembly GCA_958510845.1 of Cantharis nigra. Classification (NCBI taxonomy): domain Eukaryota; kingdom Metazoa; phylum Arthropoda; class Insecta; order Coleoptera; family Cantharidae; genus Cantharis; species Cantharis nigra. Next base: position 24,911,283 of record OY294032.1, on the reverse strand, counting down.
TTTTATTCTAAAAGGATTACTTTTGAAGCGCCAACTTTTAAGCATTGATAGATCTGCTTATAATAATTAATTATGATTGTTTGAGTGAAACAGAAATTTGACATCAAAAGTTCCTGTTATCTCCTGCGCTGACACCGACAATTAAATTGTTGGAATTGTTTTAAAATTAACCCTTATCGTTGTAGATACCATTGACTTGATAACATGAACTGAAAGAGTAAAGAGCGTAACCCTAGCGGTAAAATTATAAAATTCACTCAAATTCTGTTGGGAGGCCCAAAGCATGCCCAAAGGAACTCTAACATTTTCACGTGGGCGGAGCTTGCAACTTGGGGATAAGAACTCCCTTTTCGGTATATCAGATTCTGCGACACCTTTGCCGATATGATTACACGAAAAGTATCTTAAGTAAACGTATAAATTGCGTTTCGAATGTGAATCGAGAGATTTATTATAACACATTGAGCAATAATTAAATCCGGTCCATGATAAATAATGGATGTGTAGTCATAAAAATGTATGGGACTGATAAGAAAGTCGCCGAACATTAAATTGTGACAATAACTGTGGCCTTGATTTACGCCTTTCTTCGCATTTTTTAAAGTGCACTTTTCATTTCGCTAGCGTTTTCATTACTGGCACGTGCGCCTCTTCGCCGAGGTACGGCACACGCGTCACTTCCCTCGTGCAATCTTTTTTTTTTAATTTCGTTTCGGTTTTTTTTATTGATTACATCGGTGTTATTTTATTATCGTTATGCAAATAACTGAGTAAAAGTAAGAGACAAAAACGACCTTGTATTTGTACGATGAATTGCTTTGATGTGGTTTATTTGTCTTAACTTTGGTAATAAAATAAAAATGGAAGTTGAATCGAGATTGAATTTCGACGCACCTAAATGATGAAAAAGTATGGTTTGAATTGGTAATTGTTCAAAAAATAGCTACGAAACGGTGGGCGGCAGTAAATTGTTGTCCACTTTTATTATTATTTTTCGATTGTTTTGATCGTTCGACCTTGAAACTGTTTAAAAATTTAAGTGCAAATTACTTCCTACTTTTAAAGCCAATTTCTCATTATACAGGATCTTGTGTGTGTTTCATTACGTATCATGCATCAGAAATGATTCCGTACCCTACTTTCTCTTCTAGTATTTCGCGACCTTTCAGGGTACACTTCTTTTTTCTTCTACTACTTTTACAATCCTCTGTTAAATATTAATAATATATAATATTTTCTTCGAGTATTTTTCTAAATTTCCAACAATGCTATGCGCCACCACGGTGCTTTTCACTATAACGACTTTTGTATTGTTTTGCCAGCCAATGTTGAGATTTAATTTTCTCAGAAAATTTTATGCAATTATTGTCTTCGTCATGAATGAGGTGATTTTGATTAACTAACGGACATCGTTTCTTCGAAGCATACCAGAGTTATGAATTTCCTACTTCCTTCAGGTCGTTGCTGTCTCACGATCGACAATTTTATTTTAAACACAACGAACTTTATTGTTTTGTTTATTGCGCTTTTGTAATTTTCTCTCTTTTTCTCGATCCAAATGATTTTTTTGATCAGGCAGACCTAGCACCTCATACACATTTTTTCATAAACCCCACAACAATGGTCGATTATTCAACAAAGCTCGATTGTAATATACGGAAAGAATTGCAAAATTTTCTTTTACGCTGATCGACCATATCGTGATTATTATTTCTCCATACGGATAATGAATCGAGGTGATCTTGTAAGATTGATGTTCTTGGAAGTACATACTTAACGCTGCTCGTCTTTTGTTATTTGCCATTACATCACTTCAAACTAACGCTCGTTCAAGTGAAGTTTTATTGTATATTTTTTTCATGAAATTTTCTTGCACTCTTGCAAAGCAGCATTTTCACACAATCATGGATTGATTGAGCCGACGACGTTAGATTCGTTACGATGCTTTTCTTTGTGACATGGGCGAAATTGTCTGACGTCACGGGTTAGTAAACATAACAATGACAGCTGTTTTGGTACTAGTAATCGTAAGTTCTTACCTGAAGATTACAAAACCTGACCTGACCGACAGTTAAAAATGCTTCATTTTAATTATATAAGTTCTCACATACGGAAATCAACAATATTCTCGGTAACATGTGGACAAAAACCTGCCCGCACTAAGTTTCTGTTGACTTTTTAAATTGTTGTGGTCCATTTTCATAAAATATCGATTTCTCGATGAAGATCGTTTCGCGATTATCGATTAATTTGAATGGAAACGAGTATGCAAACGCGATCCCATTTAGTATTTAAAATTTAATCAATACTGAATATGCATTAGAAATTCCTCAATGTTGGTTAGTTTCACAGTTTTATCTCGCAGAAAATTTAATTATCACGCCGGAATATTGACAAATTTTTGTGAAGGTCGACGTTCGTTTACGTGTTTGTTGTTAAAATTTGCCATAGTTTTGTTCTGGTGAGAAGTTAGCGTCTTCCGGAATTTCATGCAAAAAGGCGTTCGTGCATGAACATCCTCGTGATCTCAATTAAAGTAATGGCGCTTTTTATTGTAATTTCTTTACGAGAACATAATTTGTCGATCAGTAATCAATCAAGTAGGTGTATACACCGATGATGATGTGTCGTTTACAGCTGACCGACTTTTCGGTGACCTGAACTTGTAACGTTCGAGTTATTTGTTTTGATATAAATATATTTGTTTGCATTCCTCAATTATTTTTATTTTTACCAAATCTTTGTTTTCGTGTTCTGCACGTAATTTTCCATTGCAACTCACCGTCCCCCCTGACGGAATTTTGTTATTTTATTTTGGAAATGTTTTATTCTTGTTAACATTCTTTCGTCTTACGACAGTAATCCACCAATATCACATTTTGTAATATTATTTTAAAAATTGTAGGTCAAAGAAACCAAAGTTTTTCTTTTTACTATTTATTTTATATTAATTATATACTCGTTTTATAAATGAGTTTGGTGAAATTTTGCCGTGTAGAAGGTGGGAACTTTGTTTTTCTAGAGATGACTGACGATACTAATAATAATAGTGATCTTACTTGCTAGTTTTTTTTTTAATTTTTAAAAGCTTTTAGTTTTACATTATTTAGCTTGGCATAACCGTCCTTTTTTTAAACCAACTTGCCCACATCCTAGAGAACTGAAATTTCGTACTCGGTGCGACATTTTAATGTTTTTTTAAAATTTATTTAATGTTTAAATATTGCGAATACATGTTAGCGTGATTAGAAATCGTAGGTGGATGACCCACACGAAAACGCAAGGCCGTCTCTCGGATTTTGCTTCAGGCTTCAGATTTTTTTGGAGCTGAGCAGGATAACGTTACGTTTTTAAACTTTTTAAGGTTAATGCCAACTCAAATTGAATCTTTTTAGTTACTTAATTAAGTCAATTGAAAAATAATTGGTTTGTGTAATATTCACGAATACGTGACCATACACAGATATTTTATAGAGTTTTGTGTAATTGATTAAGAAGTTATAACATTGTTATCTGCGTTTACATTTCCGGAGGAATTTTCAGAAGCTAATCAGACTATAAATTTGTTGACTCTAATTATTGTTGACCTAATACCGAAATTATATTTAAAATTTTTTTTAATATAAATATTGCTATGACTTTCTTTTGATGAATGGAGGAAAATTTTTGCAAACAATGTGATATAATTTTCAATATGTTTTGATAACGAGAATCACTATAGAATAGTACTATTATAATATGAAGTAATTTCAATTGTGTTACTATATATAAAAGTACATAATTAAAATGTATTAAGTACCTGTTATTTGTTCAAAAAATTATCCTCTTTCCATTTGAAACTCATTGGAATATACAGAAGACTGCAAATTAATTCCCGAGTCAATTTGTTTTAATTTACGTCCTTTATCAGAGATAAAGGATTCAGCAATACCTCTGACACTGTCACGGCGAACGGATGTAAATAAATTAAAAATCCCTAAAACCCATAAAATATGTTGGATAATAATTATCATTAGAAACTTGAGGACGAGAATATCCCAGCGTTGTTCCGATTGAGCAGGAATAATCTGCTAACAGTTCTGTTTGTAACCGCATTATCGATTTTTATTTTTTTTGTAACTGTAAAACTGTGTCGTGAATGAACCATTATGAATTTTTTGTTCATTCTTTGTACGCAATTCCGTGTCCTTCTGTATCAATATCGTGGCTTTGTGTGAAGTAGGCCATAGACGGTGGCTGCAGCTGCTGATTCTCGTGTAACTTAGAATGTAAATAATAAAAGGTGTACTTTTTAAACGTAATCATTTTAATTACAATCTCGAACGCAATATGCTCCATTGTTCATTTTTTGAATTACTAATGATCGGTGGTGTATGACGTAATCATTTGTACAGATTTCTTCCTGTTTTTTTAGAACTCGGGAAGAACTTTATGGTTTAATGATCATCTTCACGAAATAATATTTTTCGCAAATAATTACACATTTGCAAAACTTGTTTGAATGATGATGGTACAGTTATTTGTGACCGTCAAGAGAGCTCGGTCAGACGGTCAAACCCCGAAGGCTCTAATCGCCGACTCTGTTGTGGTTTGCTCCATATTTTTGCCCCACAAAACGAGTCGTAATGAAACTTAGTGAATTATTGTGCTTTAGGCCACCAAGTAACGCAATTATTTAAATTTCTGGTTTTTGTAGTGAAAGCTAAGCGTAGAAAATTTCAAGACAGACAAAATTAATTTTTATATGCTAATAAATAAGTCGACTTATATTATAAATGATTCATTATTTGATGGTAATTAAGCCGTTGCGTTTGATAACGAAACGATTTTAACCGTGATTCATTGAAACAAAATTTACATTTTTTTTCTCTTTTTTATTAAATACCACATTTTATCAACGAAACAAACCAAGTGCTTGCAAATTTATCTTTTCAGCTTCGACTATTTACTTTGCTTTATCTTATCAGACATACCAACACACGGTTGTTGTAACACTTGACGTTTGCAATGCTGGATAACATCGTCGGCCATTTTCTTTTACCTACCACATAAAACCAAGAACGATTTAATAACATTTTTTTAAATGGCCATCAACCTCGGACGTAAACATACCACACGTCGAATAACTTTCGAGCCGTTTTTCTCGATTGGTTTAAAAACCACAGAATACAACATGAAGGGTCAAAATAGATTTCGTGCAACAAAACGAGACTTCCATTCAAGATTTCGATTTTACGAGGCTACGAAAATATCCTCGTTGACTTCTTGCACCGTCTGCACGCACTGCATTTCTTCGTCTTTTTATTGTCTCAAATTGTTGTAGACGTAAACTTGACTCCATGAAATGGACTCTATTAAGGTTACAATAGTAAATGCAGTTTAGCGATATTTCAAACCTTATGTCTGCACTCGGCACATTTCATTAATAAATAATTACTAAAAATTCGCTATAACACGATAATATGTACAATCATTAAGAGGGAGGGAAGGATTTGTATTTTCAAATAATTTAAAATTTACATATTTGTACTAATTCGCCAGAATATAAACTTCTTTTTCTATTTTTCTCCTGGATTGTCTTAACATTGTTAAAAATTCCAAGATTTCTTGCATTTCTTCAATTTTCCCGGATAATCGGAATTACGTTATCGGAGGACAGAAGAAGACCCGTGTTTTTTATACGGCATAAATTCCTATTTTACTCTTTTAACTTAATATTTTTCAGCGCGATGACGTTCGCTCTATGTAAATCGCGAATATCTAACATCTATAAATCACTGTAAAAGACACCGGGAGTCTGGAGTATATGTAATAGCTCTCCAGTTTTTCACTTATTTGCATGGAATAATGTTAAGCTGTGAAGATGAAAATTCCAAAACAAATACAATCATACTTTGACCTCACATTTCAAAATTTTTTTTTAATTGGATGTGAAAAATAATAAGCTTAGTTTTTTCAGCATAGCAGAAACAAACCTATAGTTTATAGTATTTTGTTTTATTAGAAGCTAATGTTTAATATTTTGTGATGAGTTTGTAGGATTGACAGACGAACCACAAAAATTATATTAGTTTCGAATAAAACATTATTTCTTCTGCCTCTTCGACCTATTAAATATCAACAAAATTTACTAATTTTTATTAAAATTTGAAAAATATACCCAATTAATTATTTACTCATGCCAGCAGTATGGCGTAAAGCCTATACACCGGCCGACTGGGTAGCGGGACACCACGGTTCAAATCTTGGTCGCATCGAATACACTGCTGTGATCTACAGCCCAAAATATATCTTTGGGCTATGGGGAATTAAATTCCCTAGTACGTCATCTTGTAGAGAGTAAAAAAAATTGCGTTTACAAAAAGTGACACTGTAACTATGGGAATTCATTGATATAAAGGAATTTTTTTAACCCTTCCAGACCCATGATTTATGAAATTATTTTGAAGTTGGTGATAAACATATATGATGCTAGATAGCAATCAATCAAAGCAATCACAATTTTAAAAGTGTGAGGAAAGGTACTACTTTTCCGCACACTTTTAAAAGTATGCGGAAAAGTAGTACTTTTCCACACACTTTTGAATATCACAAACTTTTTGAAACATGATTAGAAAAAAATATTTCCAAAAGGGAGCAAAACTATAATTATTATTAATTATATACATTTTCTCTATGGCTTTATATTGAATTCTATCTCTTTGTCTTTCTCCATTAACATTAATTTCAAGTACCCATTCTATTTGCGAGATAACGAACCCTTAATTCACTTTATTCGAGATTAGATTGCAACACATTTGCAATATTTTCCGTTTACTGTACATATTTTTGTATATTAAAATTAAAAATCATATTTTATTTCTATGATGTTGTTTTTATTATTATATAGTATACTTATTAGTTATCTCTTTTTCCGCTGTTTTTATTTTTAATTATCGCAATTGTTTGCGTCGGTACTTTTTAATTACTTTTATCACTTTTGTAGCCGATTACAGGCGAATCGACTTTGACATTGAGAATAGTCGTTGCCGAAAGAAAGGCAAACATCGTTTTTTGATTGGGTGTGCATTCATATTATCAAAATTGGTTGTCACTCACAAAATACGAACTTTTTTGCATAATTAAAATGTAAATATTTATGCTTATTATTCAGTAGCATAGATTAAGTTTTTTTTATCTAAAATTATTTGAACTACTTTCGTTACGCGTCACATATACTCGATTGTTTGACTGTCTTTCATTCTTAATTGTACGTTTTAATTTCGTTCATCTAATTATTATTATTTATTCACGAATTGAGGTTGGGAATGACTTTTTTTTTGCATAATTGAAAAAAAATATAATAGTACATAAATGATTATTCTCAACGATTAAAACTTTTAACGAATCGTTATTTGAATAATTTTTTGTTTAGTAATGGCGTAAGTTGATTTTTTTATGTGTAAATGAATGATACAGTGTACTCATTGTGTCGAGGTGCGTTTTTATTGTGGGTGGTCCTTTTTTTTTCTCAATTATGTTCGACAAATTCTCACTTATTGTTCTTGGATGTTTTTGCAAACGCACGTCGTCAGGTGTGAGTGTTGGGCTCGTTAGGGCCGACTCGTTATATATTTAAATTTTCACAGCTTTTTATTTTATTGCGCGACAATGACTATTCGATTTTAAGGGGGTTGTTTCCGTGACCTCAAATCTTCTTGACGTTGATAAGTTGATATTGACCCCAATTTTCGATGTAAAATTTCTGTATTAAATTTTGATCATTTTAAATCTGGAACAAGTCACTAATTTGGCCAGTTATCAAGTCAGGGTTAGAGGTCGACCTTGTGAACAGGAAGCCGTAATCGATTACAATAGACACAAAGATATACATTAGCGGAAGAAAGCAGATTGGTTTCTGGCATGACATGAGAAGCAATTCTTCAAAAACTGAATAGTAGGTACTTGCTTCCTTCAGTGACTGTTCTCACCAAATCGTGACATGGCATTTCCCCATTTCTCTTCTATAAATTTTAAGCCTCCATGTTTATTTCACCAAGAGAATCTGCAAATATGTGCTTCGTGGAGCAGATATCCGCGCAGCTTACAAAATCTCGAATGAACATGTCTACCAGAGCGCCTCCATAGTTAGATTGATACTTTCTGATCGATCGACTAAACATTCTTCTTGGCTTTTCTAAATTTGATCATCTCGAAGTAATTTTTTGCCACGAAAACGTTGAGCAATCAATATATTATTCAATGAGCACCTTTTTTTAATTGAACAAAATCATCTTTGATGTGTAACTTAATTGGCATAAAACAGGATGTTTGCTATGTGGTAAGATTGCTATCTTCCAAGTTTGTAGCAATATACCCGATTAAAAAACGCGTTCATTTATTTTTAATTACAAAACCTCGTAATTACCACTTGATTTGTCGAGATAAATTCTTGCAGTTGTACATCCGAAATCGTACTTGCTCGTTAAATCCAAAATCAAAAAAAAGTTCGTTATTTTCGTTCGTCTGGGTGCGCGTGACTTAACATCCAAAAAAATTTAACGAACTTTTCTTCAAATTACCCAGCACATAAATTTTACGCTCGAGTTGTTAAAGAAATTCAAGAGCAATGCTTTGTGAGTATTTTCAAGAAAAATTGATTCAAACTTGTCAATGTTACTAGTCAATAAAATTTTATGATTTCAGTTTGTAGTGTAAACAGTTCGGTGCTTAAAAATCGAAATTGGAGTTGTATGTGGAATGGGGATCGTAAAAGCCTGTAAAAGCTTTCTGGGAATATTGTTTTCAAGTTGCCGATCTGCTTCACTTTTATCGGAATCAACTGAGGAGTACAAACGAGGATGAAACAGACATTTTTCTTTACAGAGTTTTGCAATTTCTGAAATAAAAAAAATGCTATTCAATCGTTTTACCATCTGCATTGTCAAGTTTTACGCAAACCTTAGTCTCGATTAATCGATATTTTTGCCAACTCACGTCTGTGTTCAAATCGCTGACATTCGATAAGTTTGATTTCTTAAATTTTCATAGTAAACTGTCTTGTGTTTTGATTTTTAAAATTTGTGTACAACCGGACCCCTCTTTTCTAAAAGTTCGTTTCCGGTGTCGGAACGGAAACGATCAATTTTACCTACGGAGATGGTTCGGCTTCTTTTCACGAGCTCTCATGACAATGACCCGGTGGGTACCTTTGATTAACATTTCTAATTTGTAAAAGAATTTCCAAAGTACTGTTCGTTGAATTTATTTTGTCTAAATTTACAATATCACTTTTGACGTTGAACTTGCAGTATTTCGGGACACAATGGTGTTCGGTGTCTGAAAAGAATTTTTGCTTCTTCTTGCGAGTATTTTCGCATACCAGCACGTTGGTTTTGTATTTATGTTATTTTATTCTGCAATATTGGTTTGCGTGGTTTGTCGATTTAATTAATACAAGGTGTGCAAAAAGTAAACAAATTACTTTGTCATATTGTGTAATACCAAATAGAGCGATACATAATTATCAAATAAATTTACTATGCTGATAGTTTTATATCTGCACGTTATTTTTAACAGCTTAATTGGTTGGGAAAACTGTATGGTTCATTTACAGTAAATCTAACGATTATTCTTATATAATGCTGTGTTTATATTAATATTTTTAAAGCAAGAGACTTTTTTCTGCTTGGACGAAATAATGGAAAACGTTCAAAAATGTGCCGCAACTGTACTTTTGGAACAATTTTAGTTGCCGTTATTGTTTATTATATTGTGTAACAAGTTTCTTAGTATTTTATTATTTTTTTTTTCGAGTACTTAGGATGTTATGTTGTCTTGTAATTTGAATTGTAGATAATATGTTTCATACTCTGTTATTTACATTCCAAGAACCAACTGTATTGTAAAAATTACGGGGTTATCAAAACATATTCGTTAATTATTTTTCAGAAAGGTAACAAGATACGATGGCGTGTTCAAATGCCCCCCTCATCCTGTTATAAAATAATAATTTATTTTTACTTTTCCGTGATTCATATGCCTTTTGAATTTGTTGAAAATTTTAAATTTCCCGCTTAGAATTGCACGTAAAGGTTAGTTCCTGGCACCAGTAATAATACGACAGGGTCACATGCACATTTTCCAATCCGTTGCAACCAGACTCATGTACTATGTGGAGAGATTATATTTTATAGGTTTTGAGTTTGCTGTGACTGTTTTCATCAACCCATTGTATATGGTTGTACAGAACTGATATAGAAAGTGATGTATTGTAGGGGTGGTAGGTTTTTACCGATAGTCTTCCTTGCACGAAACGGATGTATATACGGTCGCTTTATCTTATGACATTACAAATAGGCGAGAAAGAACTAAATTGCCTTTTATTGTATTTTCCTTTCACGCAGCTTAACTTTTTGTTCCTAATTCTCTTCTATAATTGCTTGTTTCCTCAATATTATATGATATCAGCTGCCATGTATCTAACTTGACCCAATCTATCACTACAGGCAAAATATGACCCTCGTCGCCGCAGTCACGACTTTGGAAGGTCACCATTTCTTTTTTTAAATCAAAATTTAACTTCCGGAAACTGCGGTATATTTTTCGACATTTTCCCAGTCTGTTGCATTCTTCATCTTTGGGCCATCCAATTTTAACCTCAAAACATCACGCCGTATTTGTGCTAATGGCATCTTAAAAATAATTTATTTTATGGTAAGTGTTTATTGTTATCTGCGCGCATTATGTAAATTATCAAATCGTGTTACTGGAACGGATGTAAGAGAGGTTTTTTCGCCTCACAACCGCAGACGTAAATTTAACAATCACAATTTTTAAGCAATCACAATTGTTCCATTTTTCCAGAAATTAATAGCAACTCGAAATACATTTAACCATTTTTAATTCACTCCGGTGTGCATGTCCTACGTCGTGTCGAAACTAAATTTCGCAAAAGTAGCTTGGTGATTAATGTCTAATTTTGATTTTTGTGTGTTTTACGTGATCCGCCTTAGGCAAAACGTATTATTCCAATAGTTCGACGTTTGCCTGCCTTCATTAACACAAGCGATGTTCGAAAACGTGTAAAAAGGTCGGAACAAATAGAAAGTGTTTTCGTCTTATAAGGTGAATGTAATTGTAAAGACGCGCATTTATTTAAAACATTAAATTGTTCATTACTTTATTGTTGTAATGCAGGTTTAATATTTTGAGCGTAGGTGCGAATTGCTTCGAGAAACTTGACCTGTTTTACACCTTGGATCCAATTCTGGATTAAACTACTAATGTAAACAATCATTAACATTCGGTTAAATTACATCAAAATTTAGAAGAATTTATTGGATTATTTTACGACTATTGTGACATTTCCTTATTTGTTTATGTAGCATTTTTGTGTTTTTATGTTTTTTTTTGTTGCAACCTTGGTTAATTTTATGTTCTTTGTTCAAATTTCGCCGATTGAGGAATTGAAACGAACTTTCGACCGTTGGTTGTTGGTTTTCAAATTCAAGGACGAATTTTTTGTTTTTTCGGTTAGAAAAGCGTACGCGTCGTCGTAGTCGGCGTTCTATTTTTGAAAGCTCACGAAAACTACCTGTTGCTCGAATGGTCCAAATTTTTTTGTCCTGTTTATTAACGAATCCCATGTCTGAGAGCGAGGTGAATCATTGTTGTGTGGACCTTAAACACTTTTCATGTTTATTATTCGCGTATAAAGGTATGTTGAAGAGATGACTAATACCGAGGGCATTTCAGACCGTTACGGAATTCTAAACAAGCTGAACGGTTTGTTGCTCTGATACGCGAAAACTTTTCTGCAAAAGGCGACCGAAAAACATTGAACTTTCTTCACTACGTTCGATGCAATATATATTGCAAAATATCTAAACGCTGGTAAATTATCTCGATAAATATCAATCGAGAGTGACTCGGAACGAATGGCTGGATCATGAAAATGAACTTTATTAACACCTGCACAAATAAATCAATTAACTTGTGCAAGATATTTGCTCGACATGCAACCAGATATCAATTGCTGCCATTAAACGTTTGAACCATGTACCACCAACAGCTAGGAAAAATTGCAAACAATGGATTCGTATTTATATTATTTTATGTCGCAATATGATTTACAGACAGTCCGGTTTACTCTAAGGACTTTCAACTTAATATAGGCGATAGAAAGGAAATTTTCGTATTATAAATCGGAGCGCTAAGAAATATCGTGATTCGTGACAATGTTGTAAAGTTGTTCAATAAGATAAAATAACGAGATTAACCAAGTTGTGATGGGGAGTGAGCAACTTGCGATTTTTTTTCAACTCAATTTAACCTTAGCATTAAAATCGGTGTGGCAACAATAAAATGTTGCCGAGACATTCACGTGTTAATTATAACTTTGTTCCATGTCATTCCTTTGAAAATGTCACCCCGTCGATTTGATCGAGATACGCCATCTAGTACTCGGTATGCGTATCTCTCGAGAATCGGGGGGGTGTAGGTATTTTATAATATTGCACCATTTTCCACGAAATTTATCACCTTTATTGCATTTTAAGTTTTGAATTCGTTAGTATTCGATCCTTAATTCACTCTCTTGCAACATTTTAGTACCTATCGAATTTACATCGGAATGCAAAACTTTTCGTGAACACCTAAAAAAACAATCGAATTTCAAATACAGTCGGAAACCCACCCGCCTCGTCGGCAAATTCAATTGTTTCCAAGTTATCGACACTGGCGTGGTTGTGTGCGATGTGCAATTTTTTCAAAATTCGCGTCACGTTGAATTTTTTCTTAAAAATTCAGGACGTTGCATTCAAAAACCAAGTCATTGTTCGATTTGCACTTGCTTGCGTAACTTAATTTTATTGAATTATCTTTCTGATTAATCAAACTTTACTTTCGCTCTTTATTATTTTTGAGTTAATTATAAATTCAGTTCAGGGTGTTTAGGTTGGCTATGGTCTTACATTAATAATTATTTTTATCGGTGTGGAAGTGCATTATTTATTACGTGTGTGTGTATACCTACTAATGAAAACTTAGAAAGTGGGAAGTAGCTAGTGAATTTGCTTTTGTTAGCTCATCGTAACTAGAGCTGATTGCAAAACTCACGATTTGAATTATAAATTTATGTTTATTATCGTTTTGTTGTTCGCATTACTTAACTCTTGCGTACACTTAAATATAAACAATGCATGCATGGGTAGTCTCGAAGAGAAGAGCCGACTTTTAATTATCGATTACGATTTCGTCGCAAAGCGTCACGTCGATTTGAGGAAAATTACACTGTGTCACCCCGGGACTTGGGTGACGTGGTGGCTCACCTTAACAATGACGAATATTTATTATGGTACCGGTGTAGTACTTTTACATACTTGTGCATATAATTGAACAATTTGTAGAGATTTCAAAATTAAAATGCATAGGTCGATCGAAGTGTTCCATACATTCACTTCGTGTCGACTCTGTTGGGAAAACAAACCTACCTGTCTGTCACGCGTTCGTTTTCCCATTAGAAACAAACATTGGCTTGTGTATTTTTTCCTCACTAATTGTAAAATTATTATAATTATAATTAAATGAATATTTTAGTCGTACATTGACATTCATGCTCGAATGCTCTAAGATAGTCCGGCAAGACTTGCAACACCACTACCCATTTTACCAATTTTCCATTGTCCAGTTTTCTGATATTGTTTTATTTTATATAATAACTAATTATGTATTAGGAAATCCACAATCACGTGGTCAATGAATTTTTCAATTTTAATTGGTTTTTTTTGTTTCAGGTAAGCACCGATCTAGTTTACATGGTTGCAGTTACGTTGTGAGTACAATTTTCTATTATGTACCTACTTTCAAAACGCCAACGTTCTTCAGAGCGGCAACTTCAAAAAGATCGCGTCCGCTTAAAATAATAATTTTTAACTCCGAAATTGGTACTTCAATCGAGCCCGACGTTTGCTAGTTTGCTTAAAACCAGGTACCCATGAGCTTTTTTTATTTATAAGTTCAGTGAATTAATTTGTTGTTTTGATATAATTTTGCCCCCCCCCCCTCTCTTTCATCTCACTTTCGATATTTCTTGTACTCTGAGCGATAAGCTGCTAATGAACCTCACTGTACAGATTTATTACGTTTATTCGACTGCATTAACTAACCAGTTGAACATGAATAATACAAATAACTCGGCCTGCGGCCACACGCCTCACGACTGATTTACGAATATTTACACTAATCGGTAATCAACCACCTTGTAAGTTCTAACTCGTCCGAAGGTATCCAACAATTAATTGCGTCTACTTTCTGGATGAATAATCCCCCCCCCTGTAGATATGTTTTAATTAAAAAAATTATTATGATTTATTGATTCGTCAGCTGACCAGTCGACCAATGAAAGTTCAAAAGATTCTACTTATGCCTTCGCATTGAATAAATTATATAAATCGGAGTTGTCGCCAGAGGGTGGCCCATCCTGGATTCATAAATTTAATATTTTGTTACATTGACATGAAATATTTTTTTTGCATTCTCATGTAGAACTGAATGATTAAGTTTAAGCTAACTTCGCGGTAGGTCTGGGAGAGGCCTCGCAATCTTCGATTCTTCCTTTGTGAGTGGTTTAAATATATGCTGAAGCTTGTAGTTAATGAGTAGTTCTTAAATTTTGTAAAATTCCAGTTTTTTATTTAATTATTTAACTTTGAAAATTTCACTTATGGCATAATGCCAATATTGTGATAGTCATGGAACGCTACATGGGGGGGGGGAACGATGTTCACTTTTTCAAAAACATTCATTTAATACTTTTTTTTAAAGAATCCGAAATAGTGTGCAAAATGGATTATTATTCTTTATTATCTAAAATGAACGGTTTTCAAGCAAGAATCAATGTAATTGAAGTATTACAGTAACCTAGATCTGTCAGTTGACCTCTTCCAATAAAATCTTTATATTTAGGTATCCAAATCTATCCTTAAACTAACCAACTCAGGACCACCAATCGAATATGGCACATAAGTAGATTGAATAGCCCACGAATCAGACTAAATCCCGTTCGAAGCCTTGTTAATTAGCTATATTATATTATTATAATAATACCCGTTTGCACCAGTTCTACTTAAAAGTGACCCTTATCTAAACCAGGGGTCTCCAAACTTTTTAACCTAACAAGGCCCAGACTGACTGTTCCACAAAGCCCCGAGGGCCAAGATCTAGCTAGCTCATCAGATTAAGATTACTGTTTGACAACTTTTTGTTGTGTTTTAACAACTTTCTTTGTTTGATTTGATTTATCAAAATAAATTAAAGGGCGGGCTGGATACCAGGCTAGCGGGCCGGATTGGTGGTGCTTGCGAGCCAAATTTGGCCCGCAGGCCGTAGTTTAGAGACCCCTGATCTAAGCGGTAGAAGTTTAGTTAAGCTTTTCATAAATTTAGCAGCAATATTTGGAAATTATCGAATCGCAAATATTTAGATGATATTTACATATAAGGAATCCTTCATTACCTCCAAGGTAATTTTTAACATTTGCATTGCACTTCAGGTTCAGGAATGTTACGACGATTCGAAACGTGCATTTTTGTCAGTGTATTTTCTCGCATTTTCAGAATGTCAAGATTCTTCGGACTCGCATACATTGCATCGCGCCAGGCGCCACCAGTATGCCTGTTAATTTTTTTCGTTTTAAATGAGGAATTACGAATTTCGAAAAAACTTTGTTTCTTTATACAGCACGTACGTGTTTAGCCTTTATTACGTTAAAATTCCTCATCAAACGACCGGCGCCGTTGCATTTACACGGATGACTTATACCCGCAATATTTCTTCTCGGGCGCCTCGCCATGTAAAAAGTTCAAATCGAGAAAGTGAAAACTTTTTTTTTTTTGGCAAAATTATTTGTTTTTGTTACTCGTGGGTGGGCATTAAAATAATGAGAATTAAATTTTAATTCAATTGGATTTTTAGTGTATAATTAGTGCCGTAATTATTACATTGTGGTCATGTATTCGCGAACATTTTGACGTTTTAATTACTCATGAGATCCTCAATTGGTGAAAGTTTCGTTGTGCAGAAGAAATTAGGAGTTTCTAATCAGGCGTTGTTTATTTTTTTGATGATTTATTATATTAGTTTTGTTTAATATTTTTCTATCACGCCAACCACCGTTCCCTTTCATCGATGCCTACCTACTTCCACGTATGAAATTGCATCGATACAAGTTTAATGAATGAATTTTCAAGCTTCTTTAATATTTCAAGTTAACTGTTCAGCAAAAATAATTGCTTACTTACTGTGAATCTACAATAACAAAGTGGTCGTCCTTCTCCAAGACCCACGACCATACAGGGAAATTGTTAAGACTACTCTGAATTAACACTTGGTTAATTTTTTATGGCACGTTTGTCTTTTATTTTTATCGCATAGCATTTTAATGAAAATGTAAAGTGACATGTCGTAATAACTATTTTATTACGAGATTACGTGACCAGCGTATTTAAAGAATCGGGAGTTTTCTCCTTGGGGTAATTGTTTTGAAATTACCAAAGGACATCATCTTCGCTGTTAATATTTTCCTCGATAGACTTGATCCCAAAATCCGACTAGATCTTTTCGTTTAAATTTTACTTTCTAAATTGGAAATTTTTGTCAACACCATTTTTCATTTCAAAGTTGCTGACACAAATAATTTAAAAAAATGGAAACTAGTTATGCTAAATTGGCTATTTTTATGTAATTATTTGTATGAACGAACGGTTCCCACGCAGAAATAATCGTCTCCTAATCGTAACCAATTTTTCTTTCGACTTTGAGATCGGTTACCTAAGCAAATTTGTGCAAAAAAGAGCAATTTTGTTTTTTAACGTTTAAAACTTTCGTTCGACTAGAAATTTTGTAAAAAGTTGTTCGTTTTTAGCCCACGGAGGAATCTATTTGGTTATGGTCGAGTCTCCGGATTCACGGAACGGTTCATTATGTGCCCGTAAAAAGATGTTAATTAATAACTAGAACGATCCGTTTCTGACGTGGTTGCCTTCTTTTTTTTTTACTTCTTATTTACGATCAGCGTGAGAAAGTAAGACCTTATTTCTTTCATATGTAACCAAGAATGCTGTAAATATTTCAACTTTATTTTATTCTAATTTACAACCTTGCAAAATATTTACATAAGATTATGTTGGATAATTTAATTAAATTCATGCGGTTTTTGTGTTGTGAGAATTTTGGGCGGAGATCTGGGTTTGGGAAATTTAAAACAATAACAAATCTCAATGTTTTCTGCTGTTAACTAGCGGTATATGGAAAAATAACCTCCACCTTACTAAACTTTTGGCCAAAATCTATAAATTTTGCATCTACAAGTATGCATCGCACAAAATTAATTGCTGGTTACGTAATGCTGCGATTTGGTGGCTCAATTATTATGAGATAGGTACTTAATTATTTCTTAATTATATAGAACGGAAAGATTTTTACGCTTAGTGAACTGGCAAACATTTAACTAATAACTGTTAAAAGAAGATTTATTTGGAAACTTACAATTCATTTATTTTGTTGCCCGAAAATTTATAACTGCGTCTCGCTGAAAATATGAGGAAGTGAAATGGTTGAACGTTTTTTGTAATTTTTATTTAAAAGTATAAAATTGCCATAAAACTATTATTATTTTGTAATAAAATTTAAGTGAAATGTCATAGGCAAATTGTAATAATGTAATATATTGGGTCGTCTCGGCCGCCTACAAGGTGTCCCATTTTGTACGTTTTTAACTTGAACTTAAATTAGTCAAATTCAAATTCTTCTGCAAAAGTCAACCGATGTCGAATGTTTTTCAAGAATTCATAAATTTTAATTTGCCTTAAATAAGAATAAAACTGCTATAAAATTTTATTTCATATTGTTTTGTAATAAAATTGCATAAATTTCATAGGCGTGCATAAATTGTGACCTAGCGATCAGAAAGCACTTGGCATCATTTTTACGTTCTATGTAAATGAATTTTTAAAAGATGGTGCATTTGGAAATTCAACGAACTAATTTAAACATTACTAATTTATGTATTGGATCATGTATGTAATGGGGAACAAGCGATTAATAAATAAAACCGTAAACGGGAAAATTACGGTAGATTCCGAAATTATAGTCATCAGTGGCGTAAATTATAAGTCGTGTAAACATCAAAATTTATTAATTAATCAAAAATTCGAGTGTAAAAGGTCCAAAATCCATAAAAAACTGCGACGAAAGCGACTACTGTATTGGCTGTTTCCAGAAGGTTAGAATTTTTATGTTATAAATCTATTGTTGGGTATAAATCGGTCCTAATGGTTTTTGGATGTTCTGTTGCTTTGAATATCTAAATGGAAGTGATAGCAGATGGCGATTATAACTCCTTCAATCTACCATATATTCCACAAGAATTCAAATGTTTCCTTTCATCATCAGCTTCGTAATAGCGCATCATTTTATTAAAAAAAAATCAAAGCAGAACGCATTCAATTACATCGAATTCAATACCCATGCTTGCATCTAAAATTTCATATCTTTTGTAGGTATTCAATTGAAATTTTTCTTTACTTTTCTGGCGGATTAAGTTACTAATTCAAAAAATTTGATTTCAACGCAAAATTACTTCCTTCAGTTTCAGAATCGACGTAATTTGTGTGTATGTTATTATATGATTGATTTGATTAAATACGAACCTGTACCTCTGAGGGTGAATCATAGTGAATTCGAGTATGCACACTGTACTGCTGTTTGGCAATATTTAAACAATACTGTCACTTGCTACCCAATTTTCTGCTTAATACTGTCTGGTATTACTGCTGTATACAGCCATGTATAATGGCTATCATGCCATTTACTGCTGATACCGTCTCATAAGTAGAACGGTAATATTACATGTATCAGGTAAATACCAGTATTAGGAAAGTGAAAGGTTACAGTCAACGGTGGTATTAGATAGAATCAGCAGTAAGTGGCAGTATTAGGAAGTTATTAAAAATATTTGAATTTTTGGCATTTTTTAATATTTTTGTATTTACGTAATATGCTTCCGACACGTACCACTTCCTCAATACTGTATGTAACTGCTAGTCGGTGTAAAATTAAACTTCAAACCTACATTTCAAGTCCGCCCCCCTATTACAGCAAAGTACGAGCCGCCGCTGATCAGTTGTAATCGTAATTATTTATTCTCTTGCACCGTTGGTTTCTGATAATTATTGCATTTCTAATTACAACATAACTTATCCATTACAAAATTAGGTTTTGTTATTACAATTGATAATTTTACAATTATATGGATAGTAGACACTTACACCGAAAAGAGTTCATTTCCTATGATAATAATTGTATTTCCTGTTCAATTACAAAGTAATAGCGCAGTAATAGCAGTGGCATGTGTTAATTAATGTCGACGAAAATGTAACTGATACATGATACTACATTAAAATTAATATTTTCCTAAATTAACTCCGCAAGTGTATTATAACTAGAATTGCGGTTTGATTGGCTAATTTTAGCTTTTAGTCAACATGAATTAATTCTTGTCATTTTTATATGCATTTACTACCAGCTTACGTACCTAGGTTCGCCGGGGTTTTCTTCCCGAAAACTCCCAGCAGAACGTTTAGTAAAATTTATGTTGCATTGTGAACTACATAAATTTGTATGTATTGCAACAAAGTTTACATCATGTTTTGACACTCTAAACTAGTTATGTGTTAATCAATAATTTCGATTTTGTTTCGCGTGTTAGTTTATTGCTGCAGTAAAGATGTCGAAAATGCAAGTTTTGGTATTGCTGGAGCGCTTTACTAAGTTTCCACAAATGGAAATGCCATAATATTTATTTGCCTTATTGTAAAGGAAATTTTTCTTTCGAATTTCCCTTAAAGGATACATAAACGTGCGCGTGGGTCTTTGTGACTCACTTCACAATCGTATATAACGAGACACTTTTAGATTAAAGAATTTCTCAATATTTAAATAATTACAATTTTATGTAAAAATGTTGTTTTGGTAGACCTGACGAGGCGGACATTTAAAATTGCAATCCAAATTTTGATACCGCTACCACATTGCACTTGAATCTAATCTGCGATTTCTCTTATCTACCCCGATTTCTAATTTTATTTCTGATATTGATAACGGCAAAATTTTCCTGCTTTCTTACCATCATAGAACCGTTTATAACAGATTTATGTAATCAAGTCCCTCATCGGGAAAAAAATGTTTATAGAAAATCACGAGCTGAACGTTCAGAAACATCCCGAAGGTATCGGATAAAATGCAAATTTAGTCGTGGTGTTATCGATTCCAACAATCTGTCGCTTTCTACCCGTAATGCATTATTTACCATCAACGACTTTGATTGATCAAGCATTATAATATAATTTCCTTGTTTATTGAAATGAAAATCTGGAATGGCAATTAAAATTTATAATAACAAGTCGATTAACCTTTTGTTATTTCGAGTCACACTTCGGCACATAGAAAATTACTCTGCCTTCTTTTTAACGGTTTACGATTAATCTGCCAATGCTAGTATTTCGCGATTTGAAACGCTTTATGGAATGGCGGAGATTGAAACGATCGAAACACGCGATTGATTTTAATTAAAGAAGAACATAAATTGTGTCGTAGCCGTAGCCTAGCGGAAAGAAATATGACGTCGAAATTAAAAAGTTTACTTTTTCGGAATCTGAGTCTCGAAGGCAGGCATATCTTCTCGGAAAAACCAAACAAATGAAGTTGTTAAATGAGATAAACGTCTATAATAATTAATACAGCTTTCGAGCAATTAAACCCATCATTGTCCATTGCAAATTAACATTTTATTTGCTTGTTGTGGCGGCATTTCGTTGTACAACGAGATTAATTCCATCGTTACATGGGCTCTATGTTTAATTCATTAAATTTTTGAATCAAGGTCGTTGTGTTTTGCAATTAAATCGAACAAAAAAAGTGTCTTTGTTTTCGGCACCTTTACAACATCAGACTTGAGTAACTGTCGAAATGCAAACCCGATGCGATTAGCTACAATTCGATTCGACCTGCATCATCTCTATCGACTCGTACGATTGATGGTTGGAAGGAAGGTCGGTTCATTTTTTTGGCCCAGGGATATGTGGTAATAAAATATTGAAAACTATTTTTACGCAACCATAAAAGATGCCGCTTATAAAATTTAATCGATTTATAATGCATAATGGGCATTTATTAAATTGTGGCAAGAGTTATGTAAATTGGGATGGGTCAAATTGTACAGGGTGAATCGTTGCCCGAGTTGTGTAAATATAGAAGTTTCGATTGCTTTGTCAATAAGCGGTGCAGCCACTTGTTGGCATTTTTTTGCTTCTTGAAGATCGTTCTCGGATGTAGGTGCGCCCGAGTGTTTCTCTTGCAATGCTGTGGGCGATTATGTAATTAACTGTACCACTGGAAAATGGTATTGTCGAGTTAATTGTTGTCTTGAAGTGTTTAACGATTTGCAATGTGGAGGCCCCTGTAAAGTCATAAATGCGAGCTACCAGTCGAATTGATTAGGATTTTAGAATTTACCCTCCCCGCGCTCACAGTCTCGAGTAGTTAATTACATGATTTTAAAGCCTTGAAATTAATTTATTATTATAAAACAGTTACTTTTGTGTTAAGTAAGTTGAATTACTTTTAAATAGCGCAATTTGTAATGAAAAACCTATAAGCACGATTAGAAAGGTTGTTTTAGTTTTTTTAATTGCAAATTTAAAACGCATTCCTCAGAAGGTTGCTTGCTCGATGTTTTGTACGCTTTTGTGTGTTATTTATATCGCGGAGAATTTTTCTTCATCACAAATTTAAACAGGATACACTCCGGGTGTATTTTTAGATTCGACGAAAGGAAATGTCGCATTCTGCATAACTGCATCGTTGTTCAATTTTCGATCGAGAAAAGAAAGGGGTACCGGAGGGGGTAGCAGTAATTGCGCAATCAAAACATATTAAAAGCTCTATCCTCATAGGAAGTCAAAGCTTACCTCGCATACTTCGTCCAACCCGAAGCACTTAAATGGAGGTAATTAATTTTACATTAGTAATGATCGCTTGGGATACGTCATATAAATAATTAATCTTGGATGGATCATTACGGTGATGTGTAAATATATACAACGAACTTAACTAAATAAACGCCAGGCGCCACATACCGTCCCCACATCCTGCATTGCGAAGTCGTTTCAAGTAATAAATGTCCAAGTAATATCATCTGTTGTAATCCCATATAAACTTGAATTTCTCTTTTTCAATATCTTATATATTTTATAAGCCGCTCTTAATCGAAAGTAACATTGCATCGCTCGTGGACCGTACGGGGATGGTTCAGGAGGTAATTAAACTCGTGTTTTGGAGTCCGTATTATTTTACCTTGAAAGCGAATAATGAAAATAATCGATCGGTTTTGCGTTGTTGACCCCGCTATTAGCGCATTCGTTTTTCTATATCATGATAAATTGTTTTAAAATTAAAAATATTTGGTCTTGTGAACCTTGTAATTAACGTAGTGTTTGGCCGTGAACTTTTTAATAAAAACTAATCAAATTATGAACCGAATACGCATTCTTTGTTTAATCAGTGTGTGTAATGCGTTATCACTAAATGGTTAAGTATATTTAAGTAACGCACAATTTAAACAGATTCAAGTTTGATAATATTATAGGTAGCAATAATTAGCTGCATTTGTTTCCGGTTGTTAATTCGAAGAATTAAATTTGTAATATTTCAGTAGTTATTCGATAGGATATCCGGCTTCAGTAAGCATCCGCCTTTTCTTCCATATATTGGTTCGGTAACCGATTGACTTTTTGGGACTTCCTATTCTTAGGTCTATAAAAGGGGACATTTTCGTGTTGCATGTGGAAGAACTGAAATGTGTGGACGGTGGACGAGACTGTTCCTAAGTTTGAATTAGACATAACAGGGAATGGAATTCCGAGTTCGAGGCGTTGGCGATGCCCTAAGGCTAAGAAATAGTCTGTTAGATTCTTCCCAGGCTTCCAAGGCGTGGGCAAGGCATAAACTAGGTCGTTCAAATACAAGGATAGGCTGGGATTTCAATAGTTCAAACAAAATTACCTGAAAGATTTCAGAGCTGAATACTTGCAGATCCAGCAACTGGACTGCTTAATTTTAAGGATGAATGGAAGAATTCATGCCAGGAATGTCAAAATGTCAAGCCCGGAATGACTGGAACATGCAGAGTAAGCTTATTGAGAACACTGTTTTTGCAGTCAACTCTAACTCTCAGGCTTTGGCTTATTTCCAAAGCTGGTGTAGTTTCGGTATGACTTGAGTGTCATGAATATTGACAAAATCAGTGTATGAGACCTTAAAATTAAAGTATTTTTCCTGTCTGATTTGAAGTTTTAATGATAGCTCACCTATAAGAATAACGTAGCCGGGTAGGTAGAGTATGGCCTACGTCTCTCCTGTCTAACAGTAGTAAATTCTCTCTCACATAGTAAATTTTGATGTTTGGTAAAAGTTCTGGTACCTACAAAGAGGCTATCATTCATAACTAACTGACAGTTTACAGAAATGTTCGATTTTGAACTTCGAGGAATGGGTTAGAGGTGGTTAAATATTACATGAATTATGACAGTTAAAAAATAACCTATCAAACATTTCATAGACTTAAATCTATTGAATGAATTCATTCCTAGAAATTTTAACTTGATTGATTGAATAAATTTATTTTCAAGTTCTTTTACAAAGTTGTCGAATTTTAAAAGTTTATAGCTGAAGACTGCAGGATAAAACAAATATTAAAACTGCAAGCACATCATATAGAATCGGCAAAATCACTGCTTCGCAGGTCGTATTTCCTAAATAAAAAGGTTTTATTACTGAAAGTAGAACTGTCATTTGGCTAGCAACATAAATGGATGGATTAAATAAAAGTTGAAAAGCAACCACAACTATTTCGGAAAAATAAAACAACTGCGATTTAAAAAGGCGGAAGTGCAGTAGTAAAACGTTACAGATAAAAATAAATTACTAGAAAAATAGGATACTCCAATTGTTTTATTAGCAGCAAATGCTAAACAATTGGTGGTGGGCGAGCGGAGTTAGTTCCTTTTTCTACCGTCGACTGGCGGCACTAAAGTAGTACTTTGACGCCGGCGGAGGTGAAAGTAAAACAATTGCTTTCAGAAAAAGTGTCCCTTGAGGTTTTACAAAAAATTGAGATTTGAGAGAGCATAGAAAACTACATCTTGATGGCAAAATCAAGTAATCTACAAGACATTTTAATCAATTCCGTGCACGCATAAACGGGGTGGCATAACACACATTTTTAATGACCCCGTACAAGTGTTTTATGTCCAAATACAGGTTGTTACAAAACGCCCACCTAACAAAAACAATTAATATTGTCAATACCATTTATAGGTGCTACCACTTTAAAACATCTAAATCAAAAGCACTTTTCAAATCGACAAGTCATTTTTAGCCAGTAATTAATTCCAATTCCTGGTTCATGTGCATTAATTATTATTTAAAAACCTACACCTTTATTAAAACAATATTAGGCATCGGATAAAATACGACAGCGAATACGGCATCGAAACGAGAAGAACCTAACCAAATCGAGACTTCTCGTCTTGTTTGGCATTGTTTGATGAAATTTTTCGAAATTTCTAAAAACGAGAAACTATGAAACAGAAAGGTTGAGGACCGCTGCGACAAAAATCGACCGCCACAAAAATCCTTCTAAATAATTTCAAAACACGCCTTGCTTTATTATAATACGCATTTTTTATGCACACGTCCATCAGCAAGGTCGCAACGATGGTGTTGGTTACTACCTAATAAAAATTTTCCAAGTGTTAGTTTATAGACAAGAAGGTGTGGTGAAAATGCAAGTGGATGAAGAGGCGAAGTTGCGAAATTTCGTCCAAAATTCCTAGACGAAACTTGCAATTCCCGTAGTGCTTGGTGGTGGGCCGCCCAACTTGGCGCCGTCGTGGTCATCTTAAATTCAAATGCGTTTTGCGAGGAGGAATAAAAAGCAGCACATGCAACCTACAATTTGCACCAAACACTTTCTAAAGAATTTACACAAATTACTCGCCGCATATCTCATTTCGCGATGGTTGTTTTTGCGCGATTTTTTCTTGTCTTTTACACACGAATGGTTTCTCATCTTCGGATGGGTAAGTCGTGGTTCTTGACCTCAAAGGAGATACGTGTTACCTCTTTTTTAACTCGTTCCCTTTAGGCTTCTCCTTTTAATGCCGGTTTAGAAAAGGAAAGCTGAATGTGTTGTGCACAGGTGTGAAGATGATGTGGAGCGGCAAGGTCTTCTGACTCACGCAAGGACGCACGTTACTCTTTGTTCCGGTTTATTGTTGTTTTATTTTAATTCGTACTACGGGTTGCGTATACATAAAACAATTCTAAAAGTTAGTTAACCTTCGCTTTAGATTGCCGTTACAGTTAGGGTTGGGAAAAAGTCGTGGAACGAATTTGGCGACATTAAACTGTTACCTCAATTGACTTATTTTTAGCGGCGCTAATTAAGATGACACTCATTTGGCTTCCGTCATAACACACATTTATAAGTGAAACGCTCACGTGAAATAAATTAGCACAAGTCAAATTATCCAGGCAAGAAATTGTCAGGTATGCGAAAACTATTCGGAAAATTGGAACGCACGGTGGTGTTACGAAACAGGGCGTGCTGAATCGTGGATGTAACAATGGACGAAGGGAGGAGACGAAGCACAACAATTTCGTTTTTTTATCATTAAAAATGACAATAAATCTGGTCTTGAAGTTGCTTCTTCGTGGAGGACGCACAAGTCACGAGAATGAGCCTTACCGGAATGCACTCTAAAAATAGATTGCAACATTCTTTATTTATTATTTAATTTTTTTTTCAGACAAAAAATCAAAAATACATTATTACCGGCCCTACTTGTTCGTTATCGAGAATCAATTTAACTTGAGAGTTCGTAATAAGCGACTTGTGTGTGGTGTTCCTACTTGACTTCAATCAAGAGGCAATGAACTTGAAAAACGCCGACGTAAATAAAATCCTTTCTTACAATAACGCGGATAAATATTTTTAAAATACGCTAATTTAAAAGTAAACACGAAAACAAAAAATTCCTCCAGATGTCATTCACATCCGGCCAACTCCAGATATCCACTAATTAACGACAAAGAGGAAAAAGACATTCACGAATCCTCGCGTCGCATTTTACCGTAACCAAGATGTCACAAGTCAAAAAAATCTTTCAATTAAGTTTTTTCAAATTTATTCCTAAACTGTTTTCTTCGAGTATCGCTAATGGAACAACAATTAATTAGTCAGGGAATTCTAAGAAGCTTGCCTTTTATATACAAAAGTTCAAGATCGTTTCAAGAATGTTTAATTAATAATGGATAATCAATTACATGTACATAATACGTTTTAAAAGATAATTACGCACTTACAAACGGAAAAACGATCATTTTTGCACGGAAAGAATCTTTAGGATCATTAGGTAGATGGAAAATAGTCTCAGCGAGCTTCATTGGTTTCAATTTAAAAATTGATTCACCTTCCACTCCATTAAACAGCTTATGCCATCTCGATTGAAGATAAAATCCAACAAAACAAGAAGTGTTTCGAGCTTTTACGTACTGAAAGTGCTAACCATCAAAATGGTTTGACAAGCTACCAAGTACAAGATTTGTCGCACATCAAATAATGGCGTTTTCGGGAGTTCCATAATGCATCCTTTGGTTGGCTAATAAAAAACGTGAGAAAACGTAAACTTTTGGCGTAAAATAACCGTTATCAAAAAATCTATCGACGAATTAACCGCTGTTATCGCAGCTTCCAAAAATGTTTACGACATAATTAAATAACGAAACTAATTATATTAAAACTCTAGAACCGATCGATTATAAAAGTTGTTTAATGCAATTATGCAAATTTTAAACTATAAAAAAGAAACTGTTAATCGAACGCGAGGAATTTTTTTATAAAAATTATTATTTATTTCGTTAATTGGTAAATGTGCAGAAAATGTAAAACCCGTAGCAATTGGTCGTAAATAAAAATTATATAAATACGGTTATTACGACACATCTTCTAATAAGCTACATAATTGAGGCATTTCACGGTTCGATTTGTAAATTAAAATTGCTAATATATGTACAGGGTCGTCATAAATGGACTCGCTAATGAACGACCATCTTTGTTCGCTAGTTCATCTTAAAAGATTTTTAAATTAAGTAATTGACCGCTTTAACAGCTAACACCAACATTTTCACACAAAGTACCACCACATAACGCAAGAATCGACAAAGAGATCTAACAGTACCACACAAATAAGCATGCATTGTCGATTGATTGAATCAAACTAATAAATAAACCACACGTAACTTTAACGGTTTACCATTTATCGAGAAATACAATTTCATAACGTAATAAAAGTTGACCTAATTACTTATCGAATTTAACGAAGAGGCGAACCTAACGTAAATTTGTCGCAATTGTTATATCTTCAGCTTACGACACTTTACGGGCTTCAATAGAAAATTTACTGTTGTTCGTAGCACGTAGGTATCAGAAAAGCGCGCGAGGAATCCAATAATGTACTTATTATACTTACCGTAAACGTCATCGATTTACATTTGCACAAAAAAAACCTTGTGGTTAATAGATTGTTACGGTTTTTCATACAAATACATAATTATTATGACACTCAAAATAGAACCAGACAGGGTTCTTTCTTCTGATATTATATGCAATCAACATTCATTGAAATTTTTCTTCGAGAGAGGTATTTCAACTTTTCATGTTTAGATAAAGAGTGAATTCTGTAAAATGTTATAATATGAATGGCAGATTAGTGCCTTCCAACCGTAGGGATGTAATAATATTCAACGGTTGCCCGTGGACAGTCTTTGTGTATTGACAAGTCTGCCAGTCTGCAGGATTTCTTTATGTACGGTGGGGGGGGGGGGACAAAAAATAAATTTATAAAATAAATACATCCATTTTTCAAATATATTAAAAGTGTTTACGTCAATTGCTTCAGTAAAGCCTAACGAAAACCGAACGAAGTTTTACTTGATGATACGGAGGTGATTAATGGCACTTTACAACTGAAAGAGTTTTGCAGAATAAGCATTTCTATATTACAAAAATTTTATATTGACAAAAAATATAAAAAAATGTCAAGAAGGTTCGCAAAACTGTAATTGGAATTTGTCGTGAAAAGCTGAATTTCTGAGGAATTTCAGGAATTCATGTAATGTGCCTTTTGTGGAGTTTTAAGGCTTTCATGACAATTGTCAAGAATTTTAGGCATAATTTATAATGTGAGGTATTATAGAGAATTTTTATGGGAAAGGAGATTTTTGTTCTCCTGCACAAAACTCTTTTTTTATTGATTATACTCAATGATAAAGAAGATTGAAATTGAAAAACACAATAGTTTTCATTTTCTTTCGTAAATTGATTTTTTAATATTGTCGAATCGCTTATACAAATTTTCTAAGCATATTTAAAAAACAATTTTGTTTTCGAAAAAACGGTACCTATTTCAAGATCGAAAATTTTACTTGTAAATTTGCATAAGAATAACATGAATAGCATAGTGGGACGAGCTAATTTAGAAGAACAGAAATACTTATTTTAGGGTGAATCCGTGATTTGCCATAGTTGCGCCAGCCAAAATTACCCGGAGCGCCAGTAACATAGCGAAGGGCTGCGTTTTCTCGAAAACTAATGTATAATCTTAAAAATTATCTTCTTTCCAATGGTATATTTTTCAGTACATATTATAGATATTAGATATTGATAGATGTATCAATAATTGTAATATACCAATTTTTGTAAGCACCTTGCTAGTCGCGGCAGGATTGTATTTGTTTGTCTTGATCCACTTCAGGATTAGTGGCAGGTGAGGATCGTTTCCTTTGTTTCACCTGCAAGTCAGGTGATCTGCGCGGCCTCATTAAGGTTTAATTAATTTTTCGGAAATATGCAATTTCTTGAATATGTTAATTTCCTCACTTAAATTACCGATTATTAAATTTGTTTTTTTGTTTCAGGTAAGAAAACCTACCAATAACAGACTATTTGAATCCGTATTGTAAACGGTGGAATACAGATAGCAGCACATATTGCCCAATCGGATATCGGCCGATTTTTGTTTCCAAAAATATCGATTAGTTAATTCGTGCTGCCATCTATTAATTTTCCGAGTCTTACGATATCACGGATCGAACTCTTTATCATGTAAGTACTTTGACCCATGATTAAACATACTAACCGAATCAGAATCTTACAAATGAAATCGGAAATGAAAATTAAGTTTTGCGGAGCAATTCTTTAAATTTCAAGGTCACGGCGATGTATAATTATTTCACAACCAACCGACACACAAAAATAGACCAATTTTTTTTATTGTTAAAATTCCACGATAGTAATTTTAGCCAAGAAGAATTTGTATCATCGCACTATTAAAGGCCAGCACAGGTGAGCCCGCGACATACTATTACTATGAGCCATCATTTTGAAACGGGCAGGCGCTCTCTGGATATTTATCGCTGCCTACACCTGATACTAAAATCGCAATTTATATTGTGAAAAGAAAAAATACGGCGGAATTTTTAGTTCCCGAAATCATCATTTAAAAACGTGTGACAGGAATTTACAAATTCTTCACTACGATTTGTTTTTCGCGTCGCTAGCCAAGATTTTTTACTACGCTCGTTAATTCGACACCCGCAAAAAAAGCAATTACATAAATTTTAAAATTAGCGAGAGAATTTATAATTTTTTGCTTCCGCTTCGTGTGGCAATATAAGGAAATTCGCCGCACTTTGATTTGTTTGATTAACCCCTTCACTTTCCAATGTCGCTTCCTTCTTTTGTTTATTTTGTCGTTTGGAACAAAAGGGCGAGTGCGGTCCTGCGGGACGGTATCGATAAAACTGCATCTTGTTTATCGCGAATAATAAACAATGAAAATTAACAGAAAGTGACGACACCGCACGATAATTTAAAAAAAAAAGAGAAACTCGAATGCAATTATCGCCTTATTTATGTTGTGGCACAACGAAAACTTTATTGCGTATTAAAATTTTTTATCGATCTTTAAAATGAACAAGGTAAATTTATCTGAAATATAAAGGTGGTCATATACGTAAATATTTTAAAATCGGCGCTCGTCTTCATAATTTTAATTTCAAAAGGCGACGACTTGCAAAGTATTCGTCGGCTCCATCTGACGATTATCGTGGTTCGCCATATTTTTAATACTCTTTGGGGTACTTAAATCATGATAGGAATGCTCCTTAATCAACGAGCTTGCAATAAATGTAAATCTTAATGCACCTCGTGCACATAAATATTTCAAGTCGGGAGATCTTATATGTGTTTTGCAATAATTTGCACGCACACAATCGATATAAAGAAAGTGTTACGGTTTAATTTGATTTTGCACGGTGTTTAAGTGTCGTTACGACTTGTTTTTGTTCGAAAAATTCGCAATAAAAATGGAAATGACCGTAAATATCCGATTAGTTTTTCAAGCGCGACGGCATTGGTTTCTTTTGTTCCTAGTTGACGCTTTGTGTCGCCGACAGAGGGTTGACACTTCGGATTTTTAGGGGATTCCCTAATATTGCGTTTTGTTTTTTTACCATTCAGAACTTTTTTTCCAAGAAATTCTTCCAAAATGCCCGTTTCTAACGGTTTTTCGCGAGTGTGTAGTTAACGCGCTTCAAATTGCAGTTTAGTTTTTTTGCGCAAATCGTATTGGCGCCACACGTTTTCGAAAAAAAATTCTGCGTCTGTAATTCACCGCGGATCATTTACTTTCTGGTTTTTAGGCGAAAAAACGAAAATTGCGGGTTGTGTTAATTAATCGTGCACGTGCACTTAACAACGCCTGTTTATTTTCGCGTAACGGTGAATTTGTAAATCCTACAAAAAAATATTGTTAATTTGATGAAAAACACTTGGCCTTAAAGTACATTTGGTATTTTAAAATTCCATTGGCAGGAATGTGATGTTTTGCACACATTAAAGTTTCCGCAATTGTTTCTCGTCACATTCGTCGACTCACATATTTGAGCATATACAGGGTGGGTGATACGATTCTAATTTTGGTAACGAAATCGGCAAGAGTCATCGTTTTCTTAATGACTCATTAGTGTGCGTTTCCGAAAACATCCCTCAACTTTATAAATAGAAGATCCGGAGGAATTTTTTTGTGTCGATGATGCTATTTACAGCAAATTCTTCTACAATTAGTCTGGCAGGCTTGTCTTCGTTAGTCACCTCACAAATTTTTAAATTTGATTATCTCTATCTTGAGGCATCGATGGTTTTGTTTTTTTATCAGTCATCGGTATGTCGCTTTGGTATTCCACACGCCAATGCTGGATGCGAAAGGATATTCAGGTTTAGGTTACGTAAACTGTAATTATCAGGTTAAGTTTAGTACGAGAATGACGATTTGATGCCAGGATAATAATAGTTTTTGTGGTTGTTTGTAAAGATGATTTGTTTGGTATTTGATGAATCAGTGTTTGAGTAACAAGAGCGATTCTCATTTGTTTAAAATAAAAATCTACAAATTACTCCGACCAGGCTGCTTGTTTCTATAATTTTTTAAACCCGTAGATTAACCGGCATCCGTTTTATGGATTTTGTTTACAATTTTTTTGTTCAATTTAATCTAACGAGGAAGCTGCATTCCATTCTAATTATAAAGTTTAAAAAGGGATTAAACTGTTCGTCATTTTTAAAATAGAAATCCATCCGCAAGTCTTCGACATAAATTTATTACCTTTTCGACCAGTTTGGTCGATATAAATGGCGCCGCAATTACATTATACAAAATAAACACCAGGATAAGTGGTCTTTCCTCCGCTTAAATTCGATTAAATCCCCCATAATGTACCAAGTGGTTATTTTTTTTCTGCTCGATATTCCTACCATCATCTTGTCACAGTTCTCTAATACTCTTAATTTCTTAATGGCCAGTAATTTAGTACTTGTGGGTTGCATCGGCAGACGGGGGTCGTGTCGCCAACCCCTCGTTTTTCCTCACACACTGATATCATCACGCCGGGGGAGAGGGGAACAATTGAATAAAATAAACTCGAGTTGATGCAATTGCATTATATCGATGGTTCAAGTTGGAAAACTGTTGGCACGAGCCTCTGGATCTTAACGTTATCATCAATTAACTGGTTAATATATTAAAAGACAATTGCGCGCTTGCATTAGCAATTGGAATTTTAACGTCTTTATTAAGTTGTAGGTACTTATTTTTAATTTTAGAAATTTGTATTTATAAACAGGCGCAGCATACTTTTGAATTTAGCGTGGGCCGTTTTTAAAAGAAGAGGATGCATGTTATACGTTTAAAAATATACAACAAACACTAAAAATGTGCCATGCTAACAATACGAAGTTATGAAAAATTGCCCAACAAGTTTCTTAAAATTGTTAACACTAATGAGTACAAATTGTTTTTGCGAAATTGTCCGCCACTCGCAGTTTAATGAATTGGTTCGATTTTTAGTTTTGAAAAATTGCGATAGTTTATTATTCCGATTCTATTTTTTGACAAAGACACATAAACCGGTTTCTAAAGTTAGAGGAGTGGACGTCCGCGTCCGGTCGTAATAATAATTGAAATTCCAGGATGGCGAATTTTATGATTTCCTCTTCCAATTTTTGTTTCTGGAATAATTGGGCTTAACATTAAAATGCCTCGTTTTACGAGGCATTGATGGTTTTAAGGATTTCTATAGATCTGACAAGTCGCGAAATGGGGAAATTTGAAAATTACATATCCGAGGGTGTAAAAGTAGACACCTGACACCATATTTATGTGTCATTCCATTACTTAATTGAAGATGATTCGTGCAATGCACTAAAATAGTGTCAACTAACCCGACCAATTTGTTGTAGAATCTTAGCACTTAAATTGAGTAGAACAGCAACCGTTTCCGAGAAATTGAGGGCTGAAGTACCTATTTGTATTTGAATAAAATAATATCGGCCTAGGGATTTTGTGATTTGCGAAGAGATGGTTCAAGGGAAAATAGATTTCAATTTCATAAAAACTATATTTTACAGCACAAAGATATGCTTTCGATTCGTCCTTGTCCTTATGTTTAACAAAATGAGGTACACCAACTCTTCAACTCCAATGAAGTCAGACCAACACGAAAATTTTGAAGCTGATTAGATAAATGAATTACGAGTGACGATGAAAGTAAACTGCAAGAGAATCTAGATTGAGATTTTGCCGAATTATTCATTATTATATCTTTCAATAGTTTGGAATTACACAGTGATTGTGACATGTCACAGTGACATTTACAAAATCGATTGGTATTTCGAATCTTTCAAGCTCTAATAAACATCCGCAAACGCGGAAAACAATAGTCAATGAGATTTTTAGCTCATAAGCTTATTTTATTATTTCAAAAGCAATTAACTTTTAAGCAATTTCGAAAGATTTGTAATTAGAGTTTATTTAGTACGGAGGGGGTATTCCTTATCCCGTGACCCCACTCCTTTTTTGAACAATCGAAGTTCTTTTGTTCCATGTTCTGTAATCGGTTTTACTAAAAATGAACCTCTGACTTTATTTAGAACAAAATGCATTATTGGTTAAACCGTGGAGTCTGGTAGTTTTTGGAAGAACTAACCTCATTTTTTGTTTTATGAACTTAATTGTGAATTAACCTTTAAAACCTTTTAACCTCTAGATATCCAAGGTTTTTAGTTTTTTTAAACATATTTTAGTGGGGAATGTTTTAAAATTTTTACATTATCCTTAATCCTTATTAATTTTTGCAGTTCAGCACCTTAGTTTATTCTATCCAATAGGTTTTTCTTGAAACAAGGGAGGTCATAAAATGGAACCATAGGGACCCTACTGGCAAATTATAGCGGTTTATACTAATATCGTTAGTAAAAACGGAGCTTTTTCTTTATCTGTCACCACTCCTGTGCATGAATGAACTTATAAATTTTGCAATATCTGATTATTTTTCAGAAACAGTCCCTCTATAAGTTTATAATATGACCACCAATATCATCCAGCATTGGCTACTGAGTAATTCGCGAATAATACAAAGAAAGTGTGTACTGGAGGATATTCTATAACCACAAAACTCTCCCGAATTATCCACATGTTTTGTGTCGTTTAAACATCGATTCAAAGTTATAAGGAGTTTTAGAAGTATCACAATGTTGAAAGCTTTAGGCCTGAAAGCGCACAAGTAATTTTATTTTTGCATGTCCAGGAGTAGACAACCGTTAATTGATCCCAGAAATCATAGGAACCTGAGGTTAGACATTTTTATTTACTATTACAACTTCAAATATTGATTGAGCTTAATGGTATCAAGTTTATCTGCAGATTAATTATATGCAAACCACTGAAGTTGAACCACTGAACATCAAGCTGCGAAGTGTGGCATTGGTGGTCTGCATATAATTGAACTGCAGTATATTTGTGAATGGATACCATCAGTGTAGTTATTGGCAATCCGGGGGGTCTGGGGGGTATGGAGTACAAATTTGTTTTTTATTCATAGACCAATATCAAGGAATTACTCAGTAGCCAATGCTGGAGGTATACCATATCCACCCGGCCCCCCAAGACACGAGAGTTATCGATAAATTAAAAGCTAAAACCTGAAAAGGTAAGGGATAATCTTGAAGTTAATGTACTATATTATTGGTCTATTGGTTCGGGGACCATTGATACCATTAATAACAAGCAGTTATCTTCAGTTCTTACACTATACGCATGCGCTTTAGTTAAAATTTTAACGAAAATTATCTTTAATACTCAAAAATTTAGTTTGAAAATTGAAAAAAATTTATTGAAAATGTAAGGTTTGTAAAACTGCCCTTTTGTCATAGAGAATCACTAAAAAAATCA
Source organism: Cantharis nigra (assembly GCA_958510845.1). Classification (NCBI taxonomy): domain Eukaryota; kingdom Metazoa; phylum Arthropoda; class Insecta; order Coleoptera; family Cantharidae; genus Cantharis; species Cantharis nigra. Next base: position 24,876,337 of record OY294032.1, on the reverse strand, counting down.
GGTCAATACAATAATTTGGTTTTGAATATTTTGAAATGGATGATCTTTTAACACGAAAAATGTACTTAGTAACTTCTTGCATTGGACCCTATATTTAATCTTTACCTTGTTTGATTCTTTCGAAATTTGTTCGATTAACAAATTTATTTTACCAACAAATACAATTTATTGCAAACTAGCAAACACAATAATTGTAATTTTGGACGTAATGGAATAATGGAATTTTCAATCTCGAACCAATTTCATTTAGGTATGGAATCTTTTTGGCATTTTTAACTTTTGAACTCTCCCGTGCTTGAAATTCAAAACCATTTAGATATTTTTACCAGTATTGCACGTTCCAATAATGAAAATTTAATGTATAAATTCTTGCACCAAGTGTTTTGGCATGGCATTTTTTTGTACACATAAATTTTCATTGTGTTCGCTTACATAATGAACAGGCGGATCACATTATTTTTCTTTAAATAAAAGGAGTCTCTGTGTCAGGTCACAAGTCAACACGTGGGCATTTGCAATGTCACCTATTTGTTTATCGTGGAATAATATTCAATAAATTTTCAAGTGCTAAATTGCTTTAGTAACGCCTCTGCAAACTAAAGATCGTACTTGACATACAATTAAGATGAGCTTAAACGTTTCTCAAGACGGTCGCGTCGGTCTACTTTCGATTGGGTTTGTTTTTTTGGATATAATTTTTCACTTATAAGGTTCGGTCCACGAGTTTTTTGTGGCGAAGCTTTTCCCAAGTACCTACCTATTAATTAGTTTATTCAAAATTTAAAAAAATTAATTACGTTACGAGAAGGTTTTTAAGAGCTGCTTGCCAAAAACGGAACAGAAATTAATCGTTATCGCCACCATCTCTCGATCATGTTTAATAATAATTTAATAATTATGTTTGTGTTTCAGTAAGCACCTCATCTATATTTTATACAAGAGACGTGTGGGTTTAATATGCAAATGTTGTAATAAAGAGTGCTGCTGTTTTTGAATGGGCGACCAGTTTTACCTTCAACTCGTTCGTTCATTCAAACCAGCGGAGAAACTTAAAATTTCGTAGTACCTACATATTTTAGGGTCAACATGATCGCTCTCGATTTCCTTCTTTTTATTTTTATCCACTTCCAAATTTTTCTTCTTTTGTGTATGGTAGTATCCCAAAAGAAAGCAAATCCTCTTAACGAGATAAACCACTCTGCTAATGGAAACATAATTTCGTTTTGACACCGTTTTTGAGACATTCTAAATTTATTGAAAGTTATGCAAAGGTGTCAAGTTATGAAATTTGATTATTTAAAAATTTGAAAAATGCTCATCAATTCGTGATGGTAAAACGAAGCAAGTGAAAGAATTATTTCGATGGGATGTAACACTTTAAAGTGGCACTCTGGGTCAGATAATACGAAAATTCGAGATGAACCGACGATAATTTTTCTTCTCGTCTGAGTTACGACCAAAAATTATATTTATTTTGATATTTTATCGCGATAATAAATTAGATTTTTTTTTCAAACACAGTCGGGAGTAGTAAACTCAATTTAAATCGGATGGATATTTTCGAGGTGGGCAGGATGAATTTCGACCGCGTAAACCTGTCTGCTACAAATTAACAAAAATGATGTACTACCTCCGTTTCGTTTGCTAATTTTTATTGATTCAATTAGTTTTTTTTACCCTCTAACTTACTTATATGGAAGCTTGGAATCGGCGTGTTTAGCGACTCGTTTTCAGGTACGCACGCTCCTTTTTGGGAAAATCTTGGCCCGATGCTTTCCTCCCTCTGGGATAAATTCCGCGGCGCCCATGTTTGTTCGTCTTCGCAACAATGAATCCAATAAACGAGAGCCGATTATCTTAACAGCTCTATTAAATAATGATGCAAAAATAGATAGGTTTGTTTTGAAATTAACGCCCAAATAATAACAGACACAACAATGTGCACTTATATTTAATAGGCACGTGCACCTGAAGTGTTTGGTTAAAACGCACAAGACGTGGGTGCCGATATTAAATTCTGATATTAATTTGCATACACGCTGAAGTCTCTCCAATGGTTGATTGTACAACAACATAATATGGCCTTCGTCCTTGATTAAATTGCGAACAACACTTCGAAACGACCGGCCCATATCTGGACAAATGAGGTTTGGATACAAAGAACTTGGTTTTTTACTTTATTTATTGTCCGAAATTGCAAAAGCTTCTTTTTCGCTAAATTAACTTTTATGTGACATTTTACATAATAAAAACTTATTATATAAAAGAAATTTAAATAATGTGACAGTTCGGCTAATTAGTTACCTCGTTTAGCCCATTTGGATGATTAACGTTTGCTAAGCCGTATACAGTAGTCTATTTTTGTAGTTGGGCCTTATTGACACTCGGGTGTTGCGCAATCTATGCTTATATGTTAATTAATAAATTGCCCTCCGACCAACGACCATGAGATCAACACTCTTTTTATTGCTTCCTATTTGTTTATTCGTGCTGCTGCATTTTTTAAATTGAAACGAGATCCAATTTCGACATTATTCTATTGAAAAGAAACCGTTAAACTTAACGTGTACGTATAAAAATACCACCACAGCCGGAATGCTGGGAAAAGTTTAGTTCCATTGGTTAATTATTGATTACAGAGTATACCTAGTGTTTTTTAAGATAAACTAAGAATACGAAGGAAGTCGTTCGAGATGCAGAATTTCCGGCAATTTGGATTTGATGGCCAAGGGATGCAAACAACCTGCATCGGCAACCTGTTGCTTGCCCGAAGTTCAGCGCGCTCCACGCTTGGCCGTTATCAAAACGCCCATCTTACCACGACCGTGAATGTTCATGATTCATGTTCTCTTCCATGTTATTAGAAAAGTAACCGAATACATGGACTGCATGTAACCTTATACGTGACAGTTACTGTCAAGTAATTTTATGTCAATGGCGCCACCCACCCACCAAGGTGTAATTCTCGAACGAAGTAAATCGAAGAAAAAAAAGAAGTGTTAAGGACAAATTGTTGAACTGTCAATAAAATGGAAAAATTTCACCTTGATACTATATAAGCTTCTTTCTCTTAATTACTTCGTTTAACCTTAATTCGGTGTTCCAAGTTTGTACCACCACGGCACAATTGATCAATTTAAGAGGCGTGAAATTAAAATTTTTATAAATGCCACCCAAGGCGTTAAATAGCGAACGAATGGATTCGTTTGCTATAATAATTTTTAAGGATTAGACATAATCAACCGCGAGTAATCGAATTTAGTAGTCGAATCGACATAAATTTGTGTGCAATAATCTTCGAAGACTTTTATGATTAATTTTAGCCGATTGTGATAACTGTGAAGTTTTCAAACACCAGGCTAAGACCTAACCCATAAGTAATCTGCTCAAGAGAGGAGCAGGCTTTAGAGCCTGTACAATATTAAAATTTTATATTTAGAGTGCAGATTGCCTGAGGAGTAATTAAAAATCTGTAATATTTTTTACGAATTGCAATGGTCAATTACTAATTTTAATTAAATTTTGTTTGGAAGAATCGGGCATAATATCATATTATTTTTCAATATTTGCCTCATTTGCTCTTGGTCATTGGATAGATGCCTAGCAGTTGAGATGTTTAGTTCATATTTAGATGAGGCGGATATTTCGGTTGAATAATATCTTGAAAGGGAGAAATTAAAGATTGAAAACAGAAATGTCAAATTCGAGCTGTAAACTTGGGTTAAAATGATAAAATGGAGTGGCAGGCTCGTAAGGAATCAGAGATGTGGCGTCACAATTTCAAAAACTTACATTTTAAATGCATATTTGTTACTAAAGCTAATTCGTTTTAATTTTTTAATGAATAATAATTTTAATTTAACCTTTATATTATATTTTTAATCATCTCCCCCCTCCCCTAATATTTCAAGTGATAAAATAGGTAATGGATTTACTAGGCATTTAAACTTAAAGTTCCTTGAACTCAATGGTCAAACAAATGAAGGAAGTTTACGTAAACAATCGAGATAACTTAAGATATTGCTAATGATATCTCGATTGTTTTATTTATCGATTGTTTGAAATTCTTCCTATTTAGCTAATCGTGAAAACAAAATCCTGGTTTGAGTGGGTCCCAGAAGAAATTAACAAAACATAATGAGACGAAAATAGCTGCTTACTTTTACTCAGAAATGACAGATTAAAGATGTGGAAACTCATTTTCCCTAAGTATGTTAGTTTGTTAGCCCTTTGGGCTTATAACCTGTCGTTCTAGGTGCTTCTATCTGGTCAAAAGTTTTCGGTTAGCTCCGTTCCACGAAGATGGTATTACTCGGCCTCGAAAGCCTGAAAAAGTCAGGGAATTTTGTCGGGAAAAAGTCTGGAAATTACCGTCAAGTCAGGGAAATTAAATTTTCAATCAGGGAAAACTATTTAATAAAAATAAATTTAATTTTAAATAATTTTTTTAATTTTTAAATTAATTATTTTTAATTTTAAAATTACGTTTCTTTTTTTATTACCTTTTTATCTTCCGATTTATTCAAATGTCAGCGAAAATTTTTATTCTTTGTCAGGGAAAACCTGGAAAAGTCATGGAATTTGTTTTAGAAAATTCAAATCAAATCTCAATTAAAATTTCACTTCATTCTTGTCTTCTTCTGCAATCTATTAACTGCAGTCAAATCTACTGCTTGCTTTTCAAATTTATTTTCCAAAATCACTACATATATTATTTTCAAAACTACCAAATTCACTTTTGAATTCCAATGATATACTTTTATATCAAACATCTTTTGATTTCTGCAATAATATAAAATTTTATACTTAATTAAAAATTAATGCCCGTTTTCATAAAGACTGCTCTAATCATTCGTTAACAACTAATGGTTTGTTAACTTTAACAAGCCGTTAACTTTTGTTCAATAATTTCATAAAGCATATCTCTTGTTAAATTAACTAACGAAATGTTACTAGATATTCTAGTAATTTTTGAACTATTTTTCGGATGTATTCAAACCAAAAATTCACTTTTACTTGTCAACATCCTTATATAAGCAGACAATTTAATAGAATTTAAACTTTCAAGTAAAGTTTTTTATTAATATCTTCTATTTCGTGAACGTTTAGAAGTTTCGCTTGTGAAAAAATATTCTTCTTGAAAGAATATTATATTATTATAGCAGGCCCGTGCGCAGGATTTCTTCATGGGGGGGTTACAAAGAAAATTTCTAAAATAAATACATGATTGATGTATTATGTTTATATCAATTTTGAAAGTATATAAAAACTATTTACTTTAATAGGTAAAAAAAATGTAAAGAGAGGAGTTTTAACCTCCAACTCTCCCCCCCCCCACCCCTTTTGCACGGGCCTGTATTATAGGATTTAAATTTATTTAGAATAAATAAAAATAAAAGTTATGTATTTTTATTAATATTAAGCCATTTATTAAAGAAATGCTATAAATCTAAATTTTATTTGTTGTTTTTCAAAACAATTTCTAGTTTTGAGGTTAGAAATCTTATTATAATCTCTCGTTAAGTACTTAACTGGAGAAAAGTTAACACCTGATTAGTGCTAACAAGCCTTTATGAAATCGAAATTTGGATTTAACGGCTTGTTACTGGCTTAACGGCTCGTTAAAAGTTTTATGAAAACGGGCATAAGAGTTTCAAAATTGCACTTGGTGACACCTGCTCCCATGGTTTTTGACACAAAAAGCATTTAATTTCCCGCTAATTGTTGCTACATCAACCAACTCGCGGGAAAACACAAATGTTTTTTGTTTTGACGCAATATACGAAAACCCAAACACAATAATCACAAAATCATTAAATACTCCCCCCTCCCATACAAAACAATTTCACGAATTTGCTAGTTTTTGAACTAGATACGAAATAAGCAATAAGAAGCTAGTACTAAGTTGAAGACTTTACCACTGCCGAAGAAAACAAAATTCAAATTCAAATTTAACAAACTGAAGTCATTCCCAGTGGCGTAGCGTGGATTTCTGGTACCTGGGGCAAACCCTAAATTTGCCGCAATTTTCGCAATTAGGCAAACAAAGTATTTCTTATATCAATTTATTAAATTTATTAGAGAAAAATAATTGTTAAAAAGAAATTAAAATAAAAAAATTATAATTGTGTTCCTCGGATATTCCCTGCCGCCCTTCACAAAAGTGCCGCCCGGGGCATTTGTACCCCCTGCCTCCCCCCACTCTACGTTACTGGTCTTTCCGAAGGGTAGTTGTAAAATTGAAGAGAAAAAAAGAAGAAAGGTAAAAAGTGGAAAAGGCAAAATTAAATGGCCATCAATGTTTTAGTTAGGAATAACAAATTCTTATATTTTGGTAACATCGAACCAAAATTTCACTTTGAATTACATAACTTTCATTTATTTCCGCCTGCAAAATTTTCCAAAAAAGTAATTACTTTTAACATTGGAAGGATGGAATTAGTACTTTGTATAATGTGTAATGTTTAGTGGCGACTGATATGGGGGTGATGTTGGGTCGTGGCCTTCCCGGAAAAGATTTTCAATTGTTATATTTTTGCTTCAATGGTTTCATATTGGCTAGCATAACCAGTTAAGTATGCAGTACGGAAAAACTGATGGTTTTTTTATATCTGTTATAAAATAAAATAAAGATACATGGTGGTCTAAATAACGACAACGATCAATTTGTTAATTAATCTTTGATCAGCTTTTCAATTTTAAACATAAATTTCACTCCATTTCTCGCGCTTCGCTAGTTTATAATGCGGCAAGAAAAATATGTATCCAGATGTTGGTTCAGTTGGCAGCATTAGTTAACACAACGGACATGTTTATTGATATTCAGAGGTTAACGGATCACCAAAATCGGAACAAAAACATAAATCTGAAAATGAAATTATTTTCTTCTTGATGTGAAATGTGTTTTGGCCATTGGGCAAATTATTACGAGATTTCTATGTTTAGATAAATTGAGTAAATGTAAATGGTGATTATCCCAAGGGCGTTAAACCTTTGGTGCTCGTACTTTCGCCTGTAAATTGCAATTAGAGAATTTTATGAAGCGTGTGAACTTTTTCCACGGTTGATACAAAGAAAATGCTTTTAAGTTTGATTAATATTGAGAGACGTGCATCCCCATATATCGTCGTCTATCTGTCTATCCATCTTGCTCCCAATTGCTATTAAGCTCGTGGTTAGAACAGTAAGACCACACATGGGCACATATTTATAGATTGAGAAAAATTCCATTCTCTACGATCAGGACTAACTATATAAGGTCATTAAGCGAGATTTATTAAGTAATTTTGCACCTATTCCACTTTTCCAAACGAAACTGTTATGGTAAAATCGTTAATTTACATTTTCTAATCGCGAAGACGAGCGAGCGTTCACTTCCTTATGGGAGGAGAGGTTCAACTTGGAAAGAAAGAAAATAATAATGCAATTTACTCGAACCTCCCCGGTACAATAACACAAAAAATATTGATAAATGCGGTTTACTATTGTAAGCCAGAAATGTGTCAAAATAGATAAATACATTTCGAGTAACGCAAACAATCCAATCGGTTAAGTTAAGGAGGTAAACGACACCCGGTAGCTTTGAACTTCTGTTGTGATGATCTCGTCAAATTGACGGACGTTAAGAATTCGGTGGTAGCGGATAATACCCACCACACCTTCACTATTTTTATTAATATTAATAATTTATAATGCAAATTTTAATTTGTTCCATCTGGTTTTTTTATGGCGGATAAGCGTTAGAAGCATTCTTGTAAGTTTGGTCGCGGCAATATTTATTATATCGATATATCTACGCCCATGCGATTTTTTTCGTTTAATCGCCAATATTAAAATTATTGTCTGGCAAATTTGTCTGTCAATCAAGAACTCGTTTCCTTTGTGTTTTACAAGAAGAAAAAATGGATCGAAAATTTATGTCGTCGACCTTGATATTGTGCAATTTTTACATCATTCTCATTTGGTTAGTCACTAATAGAATATTATTTCTTCGCAATACCTATAAATAATGATTAACAACGAGTCGATGGCGGTGGTGTCATCTCAATTTGTTTCAAGATCTCGAGTGGCATTCTGTCGGATAATTTCCGTCCGTCAGACCTCTCCAAGACACAAACTTGTTTTTCAGAAATTTTCCAGAATGAATGAGTTTTGACAAATTTTAATCCGCAATTTTTAATTTATATTTTATGTTATGCAAATGGATTTTCTCTTTGAACTTGCGCTCGAACGAAAATATTTTTGAACCGGTCGGTCGGTCACACACACAGGTATTCGACGAAGGTGTCTGTCAACGCATTTAACAAAGAAAAATAATTAGCGTCATGACTGTCTTGTCATTTTGTCACCGATAAATAATGTTAATTTTATTGTTGTGGTACTACGTTGGCTTAACCGTTACATACAATTTTTTTCTTTTTTTTTTTTAATTAACATTCAGACCTTCGCGATTAAATCCACTTTTCCTAATATGAATTGATTTTCTATTGTTGAGTGAGAAAGGACAACTTTTAAAGAAAATTGTGCTACTACCTAACCTATCCTTGAATTTGATTCGATTTTCACTTTTGTACCTACGCCGGCCACTCGATGAATCATGCATTTACAAAAATTTTTGTAAATCAAGGGATCAAGTGATTATGGATTAAGTTTATTCAAACAATGGTTTGCGTATGGCGATATCGAATAACTCATTGGGATTGATTTTGGAGTGGCAAGGTCCTCGAAACGCCGATCATAAAATTAAGAATGGTAGACCTTTAAATTCTCTGACGTCAATTTGCCTAATAATTTCTCTTGTTTTAGTTTTTACGATAACTGTAATTGCTGTACATGGCAGTGGTACTTAACAGGATAAAATTCCTGCTTGTGCAATTTTGCCCTTATTTGGACGACTTTGGAAGTGTTACGGTGCAATTAACTTCCAAGAGCTCTTACATGTAGTGCTTGTACTTTTCAAATCAAATATATCAATCAGGACGTGGAAGATCACTTTGATCTCCGCTGCGATTTTCTTAAAAACCACCAATAATGGCTTGTTTCTTTGTGGGACTTCTTTTTTGTACCACGCGGCGATCCTAATGGCTCGTCTTATCTACGACGTTTCGTTCGTGCCGAGGTTCTTAAAAGCCCAGCTCTTGGGAAGACATGAAAATTTTTTCATTTCCCATCTTCAAACTTCAAATCCAATCTTGTTTTGTTGTTGGCGATGATGGCGCTGTGATTGAACGAGTGTAATCGCGTTGGCAGAAGATAATCAATTTAAATAATCGATGATAGGTATCGCGTTACATAATAAAACGATTTCGATTTTCAAACAGATTGATTAATTATAAAGGTTTTAATTAATCAAATCTCCGGTGTGTTGTTGTATTCACGTAACGTCCAGTATAATATGTTTACTTTTATTGTGGTGTAACATTTTTGTGTTTGTTGAAAACAATTTTCTCTTGGAATTTTTTTAATTCTGTCGACATGCATGACTGTGTGTGATTTATTAAACGGTGTCACGATGGTTAATTAAAAACAAGTATTTAATGAAAATTATTTTATTAGCATATTTCGAGTTTATTTATTTTTGTTGTTACTGCAATTATAATTGAGTTGCTGCAAGCTCTTCTTGTCGAGTTTCTATTCATTTTATTTTCTTTCACACTTCTGACACCATCATGACCAAACGACGTTCTCTGGAATTATATTCTACTAAATTTCTGTTCGGCTTACTGTACTTTTCTATTTTCATTATATATCTTCACATTTCATATAGGCGCAATATTAAAAAAGTTGTCTATTTGAAGCCCAAGCTTAAAATTTCAATCATTTCAACGTTCAGGTTCCTTAAATAATCTCGGGTAATTTAGGGGAAACATCTACAGTTAAAAATAGACATTATTTAAGATTACCGAATACTTTTGTGAATTAAACCTTCCGACGATGTAAAAAGAGCTCTTAGCGAGAGCTACTCGCTTTTAACAGCGGAATTGATTTATTTGTATATATCTTTATTATGTAGTATTTTGAAAACGACGTATGCTAATTTTGATTTTTTGTTGCAGGTTAGTATTTGAGTTTCTCATCGACTTCCGAAAAACTGACCGTGTTGGTAAGAAAAGATTTTTTGCCAGCAAATTTTTTCTATATTGGAGATGGAATGATGATTTATATCCATTGGAAAAAAAAGTAAATCACGCGAAGACGATGAACGTGGCAAGGGCGGCGGTCATATCCCTAGTTAAGGGGGGGGTCATTATTGAAAATTAACCAAAATAGTGAAACATATGTAGCTCTTTGTCGGATCTTATTTTTATCTGTTTACCACTGACGCGCATGAATGGGTTAATAAGATTCCCGCTACCATAATTTTCATTTTTTTTTACCAATACAATTGTTTTTAAACTTGCAAACAGCAGCGGAACTCATAGCGATGAGCCTTTTTTTTTTGCGGACCACCAAAATTTTCTCGAAGACTACTTATAGTCCGCGGACTCTGCGTTGCCAGGTCTTGGGATTTTCCCCGAATTTAAGAATTTTAGAAGTGTAAAAGGGAAAAGGTTTTTTTTTTAAATTTTCCAGTAAATCTAGGGAAATTAACCCGTGTGGTGGAAAAAGCTGACCAGCACAGCAAAAAATTAGATGTTTCACTGTAACAAAATGTTAATTTTGTTTAATACAGTTTGTACGTAGCATTCCATACACTCCTTTTATTTGGTGACATTAGCAATTCTAAATGTAACCATTTCTGTCGAGCCAAGTCACTTTTTTATTTTGTTTTCTATTGCTGAAAAAATGTTAATTTTGTAATTTTGAAGCGGTTTAAAGTTTAGTCGGTGTAGTATTACCCTGGTAAGATTTTTTGTTTTGTTGCTGCTGCAATTTTACATAATTTGTTATTTTCAGCATTTTTGTTAGATGTGGTTTTTGGATAACCTGTCGATTGATAATAAATTGTGTGGTTGGAATGAATAGTTTCTGTATTTGGTTTTCCGTCATTGCACCTGTGGGTGGTATTCCATAATGCAAGCGAGATTTTGGGAGTTTGAAAGCGTATGTAGAGCGCACATGAACTTGTTAACACAAAATAATAACAGGAATACAGTGAATTGTTATATTATTATCGTTAACAGATAACATTACAGATGGCCAAAATGTGTCCCGGGTCCGTTGTGGATGAACTGTATCAAAATCATTTATTTCCGTGGTTCAAGATCTATGTTTATTTGTAGATCCCGGTATCTGTCACACTTTCTCAACACGCAAAGGATACAGACGGGGGAAAGTGTGGTAACGATAGAAAACCAAATACGAGAGATTCCTAAAAATTTGTAGTAATCTGCCGAACGAATAGGTAGCTTGCTCGATGTAATCAGACCGCGTTGACCACATTTGACCTCCGCTCGGGTTGTATTTTCTTGAATCGTCTTCTATTAATTAAAAAAAATTATTTCTTCGAGCACCAAACCTGACAACCTTAAAAATTAAACATACGATTATCGAAAATAGACACGAATAAATTAATTCATTGCAAATTTATAGCTATTCCAGCATAATTTACGACGCACAATTTTTTAAAAAGATTTTATTATTATGGCACTTTGATATGTGTTTATATAAATAGTTAGCATTTAACGCTTTATAAATTAACCGTTTATTAATTCGTTATAAATAAATTGATACATTAAAATGCTAAAATATCTCGGAGCAATCAATTTTATTTGTTTTTCGCTCTCTATACAACAAAATTGCAAATTTATATACATAATTTGTTGCAGCAATAAATTTATTTATTTATTACAAGTCAATCGGTTTCATTTTTATACGACCTTTCGTACCAATGTACACAATTGCGTTAGCGTTTCGATGATTACGATGGAGTGGGTGTGCAAAGAAGGAAAATCACTTTGATTCTTCTTCACTTTTTGGGATTTTCACTGCCACCTGCAGATAAAAAATTACGCCAAAAGTTGCTTGTCCAAAAAGGTACACTTTTAATCCGCATGCAACAATGCAGTTTTGTCGAAGAGAAAAAGTAAAGGACGAAAGGTAGTTAATTTATTGATACACACCCAAAGACGTCAAGAAGTATCCTGACCCATTCATGGTGGCGTATACGATAAACATGGACACGCATGTGTGTTAGTGTAATAATTTACATAATTGTTAATCTAGACGCAAAGGCGTATAAACAATGGAGCATATCAGATTAAGTATTAACCGTTAAGTTGTCTTGTTGCCTGATATCTGGAAACGGTACAAGAATCCAAATTAGAAAACGCATGCATGTGTTTGGTTAGTATTTATAGCGGATGTTGGATCCTTATATGGGATATCATTGTTTTATAAGGTTCGCTTTGGTTGGATATCGAAATTATCATAAGTTGAATGAATTTAAAATTTATTTTCCAAAAAGATGGGTTGTTTATGTTGCTTTTCGACTGTTTATTGCGTTGCGCGTGGGATGATGATGTGAATGTTGTTTTTATTGCCGATAGGCGTGAAAATATTGGAATTTCATACAATCTGACACTTACAGATTTTAGCTAAAATTAGTTTTTACAATACAGTCCGCTTTCTTACATATTTGTATATTTAAATTAAAAATTTTCTATATTAAATTTAATTTGTCGAAATTTTGATTCGCGGTTTAATCCGCGGATAACGCCACAATTCACAATCACAATTTAACGAAAGGAGGATTAGATTATAGAATATCGATTAATTATGAAAGGCCCTCTACATTAAATTAATATGTAATAAGATGTGGCGTCATCTGTTATCTTGTTTGTGAAGTTTTAAATTATTAAATTTGATTATAAAAGGTCCTAACCGCTATGAGGATTGAACTTGCGATTTCTAGGCTCTTTGGACACTGAGGGCGAACTAATTTGACTTAACTTAACTTGTGGTAAAACCGCTACATGTATATCTTGAAATGTAAAAAAAAACTGATCCAGAATTATACAGGAATGAATAATGAATTATACTATAATAATCTAATGAATGTGAGTCAATGAGTCAATGGCGGCTCTATTACGTACACCTGATGTTGTTTTGAGTTTGATTCTGAATTATTTTATCGCAAAACCGCGGTACAATAATAATTCCAAAATAGAACACCGAAAGAATGCAAACGTATGGTTTATAAACAAAACTTTCTAAACCAACTATACATATTAGATTAACTTAATATTTTTCCACGTGGTGGCGCTCGCTTAATGTAAATCGCGAATATAAAGGAATTTGTAATCCACTTGAACCGATAAGGAGAGGCCATGCTTCAGGGGCGGTCATATCTCTAATTTAATTGGGGGGGGGGGGGGTTAAATAAAATAATAAAAAATATTTTGGTATTTAGTAACGACACTTGTTTAAGCTTTAACCCTCCCTCCCTCTCTTAGGACCACCCTTGCTATGAATGTCACCTAAACTAGGACTCTGAAAGTTTTAAATAAATTGTAGTGCGCGTTTTGCAGTTGATATAAAGAAAATCATCAAAAGTCAGTGGTTCGGTGAGCATGCGATCTGCTGTATAATCACATTTATAGCTTTAATTTATCTGCCTGAATGTCCGTCCATTATGCACTTCCGATCGGTAAATGATATCAAATACTATAGATATAGATATCGGCGGGTTATTGCGGCCTTCAGGCCGCACAACCTAAGCGAAGGTGTGGCACACCAGTTAAGTTTCACTGTATCAACTTACTTAGGAAAATTTTTCCAATGAAAAATTAAATTAAATTAGGAGGAAATCCCTTGAAAATCTAATAACACCAAGTTTGGTGTGCAAACTCCCGCTTGAAGAACGAACGAACAAACGAACGTCGTCTGAGAGCGGCTTTAAAGTACAGAATCCCACCATCGTTACATTTTTATATATTATTTTTTAATTTGAAACTAACACTAGGGATGCACTGGAGTAACAGTGCCAAAAGTATAATAATTTCCAAATTGAATGCTCGAGCCAGAGGCGTCTTCGATGTCGATATAGATAACGACGACGACCGTTAGGGTCGTGAATCACGAACCTCGCCTTTTTGACCCGACATTGACCTTGAGAACATCATGGAACCTTGTTGTCCACCGGAAGAATATTTCGTTTTATTACAATATAATGTATACGTGCCACTTCCGCCTTAACATTCGTAACCGTTAATTGTCGTGCAAATAATTAAGGTAACCGTACAAGAGTCGACCCATGCAAAAGAAGTGGGATGCCAAATAATTAATTGTGAATCCTCCAATTTTTATTATTAAAATGATAAAACGACAGTTTGATGGAATTGTTAACAACACAATTTTATGTAGGCATGCAGTTAAGTGACAAATAAATTATTTACTTCTTTCTCTTAACACATTAATAGCGGTCGTGGAATTGTGTGAATCGCAATGGTAAAGCTTTGTTTTGAATTGACGACGGTGGCAATGACTTTGTGACCCAACCACTGACTTACGTCGCGAATCGTATAATTTCAACTTAACCTTCGGTTAGTAAAGCGCATTATGTCGTTTTTCATTTTTTTCCGGCGATTAAAATTCTCGAATGAAAAAAAAGTTGTCACTCGCGATGTCACTAAACCTAAACAAATGATTATTTGAAATTTTCCTTTCGTTAAACCATCAAATTATGTTCATACGTTTTGGCAGCGCTCCCAAAGCTCAGCTGGCGCATTCCGACGTCGCAACGTCAGCCAGGAATCCGTAAAGCACGGTCTCGTGAATGCAACTCCCGGACCCTCGTGGCGCGGGGCTAGGACGTCGTCATCTTCGTCTAGACGTCGTTGCACTCATTCAAACATCCGTCGGCGCCTCGCACCCACGCGCTTATATATGCTCGTTCGCTATTAGTTACTATAAACAATAAATTATTAGTAGTGATAGTTTACAATGTTAACTGCAACTTGATGTTTGTCATAACCCAGGCACGCAAAACAAGAAGATGCTTAATCTTTCACTATAATTCAAATTAATGGCGTAATTATATTAATTGTTGGCAGTTACATAAATTATCTTATTTTTATGATTATACAAATCGCCTGCCAAAATTTTGATTAATCGTTTTAATGCACCTTCAACAAATTTTTCAACTCTCCATACCGTTCGGCATTTTTGACTTGCTCCCAAAAACTGAAAAAGCAAAACGAGAAACACGAAGAGGCAGTCGGTGTCTAATTTAAACTAATCGAAAGAAGAATGCAATGTCGAGGAATTTATCGCTACTTAAGGGCAACCATCTGCAATTCGTCTCCAATCTCCAATAATCCGAAATTCCAGATATGAAGTAGTCTTCAATTTGGGAAAAGAAGGCAGACGGGGATGTTCTTTCGAATTTCTTCTCACCCCTAACGTCGATTAGCAGCCGAAACAGGAAGAACAAATTTAGAATCTAATGGAACAAAAATAACCATTTTGGAAACGACGTAATTAGTCTTAATATTTCGTGACATAACCTCAATTTTTGATGCCCCAAATATCTCGGTAATTTAAATTGACACTTAAATTGGGGGAAGTATGGTTGTATTTTTAACTTCTAAAGATGTTGTTATTTTCGCCACGCTCTGTTTACCCTTCGGATTGCGCAACATCTCTCACGAATATTAAAATTATTAAGTAGTCGAAATTGCTGCCCCTGTCCCAAAATTCTTTGCGAAAAAACGACTTAAACTGTATGTTGGCTTTGGATCAGGTATTTTGAAGGCACTTAAAATATTGGGATCGTAAACCACATACCACACTATACATGTAATTGCGAGAGGTAATGAGTTGAGGGTATTCCATCCAAGATTTGTTCCAAAATTATCACGAGAAAACAAAATTTTAAACGATCGCTCGAGCAGCTTAACGATAACGATCGTGTTCAGAGTTGTAAACAAATAACTCATTAATTTTTTTTGTTTTTAGACGACCGCCGTCTTGACTATTTTTATCAAATGATAATTATTTGGGCACAGGATCGTAATTTTGAATGGTTTTTTATTCCAATCGGCCAAATTATTTTTCGTCTCGTTTCCAAATCAGGAGAAGACTCAAATTGAAACATTTTTTTATGAAATTATAGTAGTGTCGAGGGCGTCAAGTATGGATCATAAGTAATTTTTTGTAAAAAAGACCTAAAAATATAAAGCTTAGGTTAACAAAATTCAGTTTGAATTGTTGACAATTGCACTCCTAAATGACAACTGCGGCCGGCTCCGCCCCTTAAAATAATCCCGTAACAAAAGGCTCGCTTCGATTAACCGGGTGTTTATTGTTCGTGCAAAATATAAATTTTCAGTTGAGAAAAAATCTAAAAAGATTAGGCTAGATC
Organism: Cantharis nigra; assembly: GCA_958510845.1. Classification (NCBI taxonomy): domain Eukaryota; kingdom Metazoa; phylum Arthropoda; class Insecta; order Coleoptera; family Cantharidae; genus Cantharis; species Cantharis nigra. The sequence continues at coordinate 24,860,034 of OY294032.1, read as the reverse complement.
GCTGGATAGTTTAAACCTGAAAAGATGTACCGGCTCGGTCCACTGCCCCTTATCGATGAAACTGTTTGATTTAATTCGATCAATCAAAATCAATAAACGAAGATATAATTGTATTAACAACTTCGTTCGTTCCAACTTCCGGGGTTAAGAGACTTGCACACAAAAAAGAACTCTTGTGGTTGGCTAATTTAAATGTATAACGTTACACAGAATGTCCGCATACATAGTCAAGGTCGATCACTGTCATAAGACGAATAAATGATCTGTAACCGTAAAAAATAAAAGCTTTTAAAAAAGTTGTTTCGCATTTTACTTGCTTCTTGATTTCCTTTTTCATTTGTTGTTTGGAACGAAAGACAGCTGGTGACTTGTTTTGCAAATCAATATCACGTTTTGAGGCAATACAGGCGATGAGGAGGGGGGGGGGGATGGAGGTAATAATATTATTAGCGACATAACCACCCAAGTAGCTTTCAATTTTTTTTGAATTTAGGAAAGTTTCCTCTTTGAAGATGTGATCGAGCTAATTGTTCTTTAATTATTGGAATTATCGCGTCGAAGGTGAAAGCCTTAATTTAGCATTTTCAATTATTTTTGAATAAAAATAATAATAATCGGAACGATTTTGCAATTTAGCTTAATGACCGTGTATCGAGGCTAGAATTAAATTCGCATTATTTAAACGAAAAATTGCTGAACTTTCCAATATGGAAATTGCTATATTTTTTTTAAGCTGTAAGATTAACCAGTTTCATGTGCAAATTGTGTATGTATACATAACTGTCCTTTAATATTGATGAATTACTGTTAATGTAATATGCAGATTGCGTCGCTCGTCGCCATTTCTTACATAATAATGAGATTCGCCAAAAAAATCGAAATATTCGTAATCTCACGGGAAAAATTGAATAAGATTCTTCTGGAAAGCTGTCGGAATGCGCATTACAAAATCGAGGTATCAAAAATATATCACTTGGTGATAATATATTGCCATATTGCTGGGCGCCAGGTAACATTAAATATATAATAAAACAAACAAGAATTAAAGAAGAAACTTGCTGTATAACGAGAAAAATTAAACAATTGAAAAAATTTTTTAAATTATTATAAATATCTTGATCTAATTTATAATTTTTATTTATTTTAGGGGCAAATTCGCTACGGTGCGACGAGCAAGTCACAGATCGACCGGCATACAATACGCCGCCAAATTTATTAAAAAGCGACGAAGAGCCGCCGACCAAACTAAGGAAATTTTTCACGAAATAGCTGTGCTTTTGCAATGCGCGTCCAGCGGACGGGTAGTGCGTTTGCACGAAGTGTTCGAAACGACTTCCGATATGGTTTTAATCTTGGAACTTGCCGCCGGAGGCGAACTTCAGCGTATCCTAGAAGGTGACGAGTGTCTCGGCGAATTGGAAGCGAAACGAGCCATGAAACAAATCTTGGAAGGTTTGTCATACCTACACGAACGTAACATAGCACATTTGGACTTAAAGCCACAAAATCTTTTATTAACTGTCGAAAATAGTTGCGAAGATATCAAGTTGTGTGATTTTGGAATTTCGAGGGTTTTGGAACCCGGCGTGGAAGTTAGAGAATTAATTGGTGAGTTCTAGTATATTCTTCTTTTTATTTGGTTTTTTTCTAACCGATGTTCTTTCTATAGGAACTCCCGATTACGTAGCTCCCGAAGTTTTAAGTTACGAACCCATAAGCCTTGCAACCGACGTTTGGTCCATAGGCGTTTTAGCTTACGTTTTATTAACCGGATATTCGCCGTTTGGTGCTTCCGATAAACAACAAACTTACCTCAACATATCAAAGTGTGCCTTATCTTTCGATTCCGTACTCTTTGAAGACGTTTCCAGCTCCGCAGTTGATTTCATAACATCGTCTTTGGTTTTGGACCCAAGGTAATCGTATCTTAAAAAATTGATTATTTTTATATTAATCGAAATTTTCTTTTCTCCAGAAAACGACCAACAGTTCAGCAATTGCTGGAGCACCCCTGGTTAGGAACAACTAAATCGATAATATTACCACCCATTAGTAAGAAAACAACGGAACACCTGAGTGTGACACCAAAATCGACACCAGTAAGTCAACGTAAGACTTTACCGTGTGTCACATCCGATACGCCAAAATCGCAACGGAAGACCTACAGCTCGGACTCAATAAATGGAAGTTTTACAGACTCGCCAACGCGTACGTACAATATGTCATCAAATTGTCTGTGTCCTCAGTGTGGAACGACTTGTAGACATCTGTCTCATACGCCTGTGTCGAAAACAACCATCACCGTCGATCGTGGCATTTTGTGCTAGCATTACGCCTTAACTTGGTGCTGTATATGTTAATGTTTTGTTGCGCCTTCCTACAGTGATAGTACTGACATTTTTGTTTTTGTGGTTATGTTTTTAGAGTCACCGTGACGCATGATTTGTGAAAAAAAAAAATGTCGAGTGATACTTTTAAGACACAAATGTAATATAAAAGAAAGTCATAATAATTTATAAAATACGTCTTCTTCAAATTTTGTTGCTATATTTACAGAGTTTAATACAAATTTTTCTCAATCGAATTTATGGCGTGCCTTGTTATCCATACATCACGAAATTTATCGGGGAGGATGGCGTCCAGTGGCGTCGTGGCCCTAGAAAATTTAAATCTCAGGATTTTAAAATATAACTTGAGCCCTGTTAACTTACAGCCAAATTAGAATTGAGAGTTGACATTAAAATAGTAATTGTCTTGTAAATAAACAAAATCGAATGTGTGTTGTGTATGTCTCGAATGGTGTAGAATACTTGGGCTGTGGTAAAATAAACCATATTTGAATAAGTAGATAAAAAATAAAATAAATTTAAGTTTTGGAAAAAAATTTAGCGAAGAATTTTTAATTTAATTTCAGGTATGGTTTAGCGCGCGTGTTATGTTTTTGTGTGCTCGGTGGCTTTAGCAGTATTGAAATTGATAAAAAAATTCAAATTCATTATTCTACTTACATCCTATCCATTTGTACTGCTTAATTGTGTATATTTTGTATTTGTGCAATGTGCATCGATTTATTTAAGTTCACCGCCCCGTTTTAGCGCCATGCCGTTTATTTTTACTTTTTCTCTTCTGTGATTACCTAGTAAAAGTCTAAAACTGCCCAGTTGTGTAAATAAAATATTTCAAAAGTAAAAGGCACGGCGCTCGGATGGAGTTTACAAGTTTAAGTTTTTTTTTAGTAAGTACTTGTGGATGTAGTGGGTTCATGTTAGTGTGGTATTTTTGACCATCTACTTTAGTGTATAAGTTACTGCTATATTGCATTCATCCACATTTGTATCAATAAATAAATCAAATATTTCAGAAAGTTGTTATTTTTTTTTCTTGCAGAACTACGTCACGATATGTCTACGTAACTACACTGGTAGCCGAAAAAAACTTGAAATAAGAACAATGTATTATTTGTACTTAATTTATTAAAATATATTTTTATTTATAAATATTTTGAAAACGATCAAAAGTGGGATGCGTCGTTCATTGACTTGGAAGTTCTTATCATTTGTTTTGTTGTAAAGTTATGCGCCATTATTAATTTTTTGTTTATATTTTTCGGTATTGAAAGTTGATTACCTACTTTGATTTTTAAAAATGGTCACTAAATGATATTCCCACCTCTTATAATATATCAAAACGGTAGGCGTTAATAACAACGTCGGCGCTATTATAGAACAATTGAAAACAATTATTGTTATTGACGAACTTCAAAATAAATAAAATAAATGTATAATAAATGCAAATTGCAAAAAAAATTTGAATAAAAAATGTGTATAGCATACTTACCCTATTACTAGCTATTTGAATAGATAAAAAATAATTTTGTTCCATTTACATTATTTAATTCTTCATAAACATTATAGAAAGTAAATTTATACATTTTATGAATTCTAAAAAAATTATATTTTGTAAAAAGAGTAATAATGGTGCACAACTACATAACGAAACATGATAACCTCTGGATGCATTTACTATTTTCCTTCTTCGGGTAATACAGGTAATAATCAAGTTATAGCCTGGAAAGACAAAGAAATGGTCCAACCTGTAAGTACATCAGTTTAAGAAAAATAAAGTTTAAAAAAAAATTAAATTGTATAATTTATTATGGTACCTGCTCCATTGCTCCATTCAAATCCAATGATTTTTTCATTAACCCTTGAGTCAACTGGTAGAATATATTATATAATATACCATATAAGTGAAGTCTGACAGGTTTCACCCGTGGACTGGAGGGTTAATAATATAAAATTTATTCATCTATACAACAAATGAGGTGTATGATGTGTGCACATCACTGGGAATCCTGTAGACATTTCTTTAGAAGATTGGATATTTTATCACTGCCATGGCTGTATACATTGGCGTAGCTACACCTGAGTAGGATGGAAATAATCTGAGAGGTCTTTGTTACTTACAAACAGATTTTATCACTTTTCCATGTAAATAATACAAATGACTTTATATAGTCATTGAATGTCAAATGAATGTCACGTCTTATAATAATTATTACAATTTTCGAATGTATTGGTATATTTTTACAAGCCATCTAACAAATTTAATAGATAAATTAAGATTTCAGTTAATATTTTCTGTAATTTTCTTGCTTTTACATTTGGCTCAATTGTTTCCTCACCAATACTTGTATTTTAAAAGCTCTATCAGCACACAAAATTTTATCTCAATTGGTTAAACATTTCCGAGAAACGATGACATTTTCATTAAAATTTTTTTTTATTGTAGCTGCTGGTAGCCCTGGCAAAGCTTTCTTTGCAAAAACCTTATTTTCGCCACTAGAGCCCACCAGACATACGTCCAAAAAGTTTGATTGCCATCGACGCAGAAATGCCGAAGAAAATCGAGGGACAAGGACTTTTTTCAAGATTTTGCAAAAAAGTAATTTTTTTTTCATGTCGAATTCCTCATTTTTATCAAATGGTTCCATATGCTGGCAAGTCCTGTGGGGCAATGTTCTTACGTACCAAACATGGTTGAGATCTCTTCAGTACTTCATAAGTTATTCACTCTTTAAGTTTCAACTTTGACAGCTTGTAATTTTTGACAGATGACAGATAGAAAGTTAATTTAACATATTCTGGATAAATTCTGTTTCAAGGTTCTGTTCACATTCTGTTCTTTCTGTTCTTAAATTCTGTTCACAAGATAAAATTGTTTTTAAAAATCTTGTATTATTTTCTTGTAGTCGCACTCCTGATGGACAGATCGCGACGAAAACCTTGTTTTCATCTTTTTACCGTAAACCCTACTAGTTATTATCGTAGCAAATTTGATCGTGATTGGTTGGACGGTTCAGGAATAAAGCGAGAGACAAAATCTAACGACAGACAGACCGACACAGAATTTTTTTTATTGGAGATTGGAGGTAAAACCAAAACAACAATGGCGGCTAGTATGGGAAAGGCGATGAATTTCACAAAACAAAATATTGAATTTTAAATAATAATATTAATAAATCAGGGTTCCTACTGAATATTCTAAAGCAAATTTTTTTCCAGGTTTTCCTTGACAAAGAATCAAAATTTTCCCTAACATTTCCATAAATTGGAAGATAAAAAAGTTAAAAAAGAAAAAACTTAAAATATAAAAATTAAAAATAAATACAGTAGAACCCCTCTATAACGAGTTCGGTTATAACGTTTTATCGGTTATAACGAGTAAAAGTTTAGTCTCTTGACTTTTGTTTACATGCTAAACTGACTGCTTATAGCGAAAATCTGCTTATAACGAGTAAGTAGGCTGGTCCCTTGAGCTTTCGTTATAGAGGGGTTTTACTGTAATTTTAAAATTAGAAAAAAATTATTTTTGAATTAAAATGATTTCTTTAATTAAACAGTTTTCCCTCACTGAAAATTTTATTTCCCTGACTTGACATCAAAACTGAAAAATTCTTTGAATTTTTCCTGACAAAATTAGAAAAATCTTAAATTTCCTGACTTTTCCAGGTTTTCCAGACTAGTGGAAACCCTGAATATATTTACCTACTGAATGTTTTTTTAGTTTTTTAATATTGGTAGAATTACACTTGGACCCCACAGTTCTAGTCGACGCTCTTCTATTATAGTAAACTACGAGCCGCCGCTGGTATAGCTACTCACTAGCGTATCTATAGGGGGGCGGACCGCCCCGGGCGGCACATTTTTAGGGGCGGCATTTTGCTCCTTTTTGTACAAAAATATTTTTATGACATTAAAAAAAATAAATTCTTTTTATAAACAAATATTTAAAAGAAATATTAGAGGTGGTAGGGAGCGGCAAATTTTAAGACCGCCCCGGACGGCAAAAGCTTTAGGTACGTCAGTGTAGCTACTCGTGATAGGATCCTGCTTTCTGTTGCGCTTACTAGGTTTACCGTTTAGCGCCGCCTCTGTAAGTACTAAACTTAGATCTAAAGTACTAAAGCATAAATTAAAATCACACTTGTTTTAGCTCTCTTTTCCTTCACATTATTTACACATTACACCTTCCATAAGCTTTGGCTGGATCCGCTTTTAATTCTAATCTAAAAAGTAAAATATTATTATTATATCAAATTACAATAGCAAGTATACTGGACAGCAGCTGAACAAAACAAATAAAATTATGAATTAAATACTAACTTTCGTTTGTTTTTTATGCGACCGATTAGATATTTAAACCAGATAAACTAAATAGACGCTTTTCGATTTTTTTTAATAGCAGATTTAAGTTTGGCCGTGTGTGGGATCGCTTAGAAACAAAACAGTAACTTTCCTGTAGGTTGGCAACGCAACCTGGTTATTTATAATTACAAAATGACGTAAATTACGTTCAATGATTGCGATATTGGGTTAACATTTTTGCTATAAATTTAATAATTAATCAAATGAAGCAAACGGAATTAAAGATACAAACGACGACGCAAATTTAATTGAAAAATTTAAACAACGGTAAGTTTTTCGTTCTGTTTAGTTTTTGTTACTGCTAATCAATAAATATGGGGAGAGACGTCAATTTGTGTACGTTGTGATTTTAAGGGTTTTTTTCTTGTAGATAATTCGAAATGTATAACGGAATTGGATTAAGTACTGCCCGTGGATCGGGAACCAACGGCCATGTTCAAAGAAACTGGGCTTTGGTGCGACCTAAGGAAAAGGAGAGGAATTATCGTACCGAAGAAGAATTGTGCAAATTGGATACGGCTTCTAATAAACAACCCAATAAGGAAATTTTAGATCACGAACGCAAAAGAAAGATCGAATTGAAATGCGCGGAGTTTTCTGAGATACTCGAAGAACAAGGGTATGTTTTCGAGATTTACCGAGTGACTCAATTTTAACTCTTGGTAACTTTATTTTTAGATTTTCCGAAGAGGCAATATTAAACAAGGTCAATAATTACAGAACTATGCTGATGGGAAACGATGGTAAATTGGACAGGCCTATGGATCAATGGGGTAGAATTTGGTGAGTAATTTTTCATTATTAAATAGGAAATGCTTCAAAATCAAAGTTCTTTTACTTATTTATATAAGATTTGTCACGGTAAACGTATAAAAGATGAGAAATGTACCTATTTGTAGACAAATAATAGTTTTTATCATGTGTGGACTAAGATGGCATCTTGAATGCCCAATGCGTAGTTTTGGTATTGCTACACGATTCTGATTATTGCACCTTTCCTCTTCAAGATTAAGTAATTCTATTTATATTTTTATATTTATTTAATTTAAATAAAAATTGCGGAAGATTTCTTTTGTTTCGGTTGGGTTGTCTAGCTGTAAATTTAGCAATATATTATTTGCTAACTCCATTAACTGCCTATGCATTTCTATGATCAAATTGAAAAGGGGTTTTTAATTTACTATTTTAATATCTTCGGGTATTTTGTTTCCTTAAGGAAAGGTTTTAAGTTTAACAATTACTGACATAGCCGATCATTTCCAAATGAGGTAGTATCGGACAATCCTTATGGGTGTTTTGAGAACACTATATCAGCATTTTTTTTCTGACGAAATGTTCAATTGCTAATAAAAATGTGGTATTTTTGACTTTACAATTTTGAAAAATAGGAAGTTTTTCTTGTTTTCCAAAAGAGGTACATTTACAAAATTTTTAATTATTTTGAAAAATTATAAGAAATTCTCCAATGCGAATTAGAATTTAGAAATTTGGAAAGCCCATAATTCCAATATTTTTTAAATACTAATATTTTCTGCAAGGCTCTAACAACTTCTTGAAAGAGCATTTATTATGTTTATCATCAGTTCCGGACGGTTTAGAAATTCATTCTGAATAGAAAAATTCGTAAGTTTTGGTTTATTTTATAAAAAAAAATAAAAATTGGATTATAAAAAAACAAAATACGACGCTATTGGCGTTGTTTTAAGGATATTTTTTTAATTATTTAGATTTAGACTAGGAACTACGTGGCTTACTTATCATTTGCATTTTTTCAGTGGTGGCTTGCAGTTTGCTATAATCGGAGGGGGGTCAATGTTAAGTCTAGTTAGGGGCCAATATAAAATCATCTTCGGATCAGAGTTAACCCACGGCTAACTGTGACATTGAGCACTCTGATTGGATTAACAGTGAGTGAGTGAGGAACAGGTTAACTGGGACGGAAGTTCTTTCAGCTGCTCCTTCTAGTTACGCCACTGCTTAACTCGAGCCTCCTACAAATTTTTTATTTTTACTATTATAATGGACCTGTCTTCGCTTATCGAATTTCTGGTAAATCAATGTAACACGTTTTCAATACACTATCATGGTGAAATGGTAACGTTCAAGGTATGACATTTTACGTTATGGCCACCATAGGTTCGATACTAAACTGAATTCTTTAAAAAAAATTATTTAATTTTATTCCAATCAATTTAAATAGGAAAATGTTTGAAAATATTAATGAAATTGGGTTAAAGGTTTTTAAGATATTTAAAACTGCTCTGGCATTATGTTATACCCACGTGATCGGTGTGGGATTAACATTTTCTAATATAAAAAACTTATACTTTCATATTATTGAAAAACTTGAGGTTTGTACTATCCTTTAATTTCATCATTTTTGTACCTCAACCCCTAGGCTGACAGAGTTGTGATTTCTAAAGGGGTTACAAAGTTAGATATTTATATTATAAAGAACAAGTAATTGTCAGTGAATACAGTGGAACTTAACTGATGTGCAACTCAATTTATGCACATCTCGATCGATACCAGGATGGTATCTGGGGCATACATTTTTTTGGTTGGTACTTCTGGTTACATTTAAAAAAGATAAACAAACAGAGTTCATAAATATATTGTAGTGGAACGCCAGAAAAAAATTACTTCCCGACTTCGTTTTCCACACTTTAAGTAGATAGCCAGTTTTAAAATCGGAAGCTCAGACTTCTTACTAAAGGATTGTGGTGCCGACAAAATTAAAATTTTTATATTTAAAAATGGAAACGATAACTCGAGTATACCACTTATTGACTTATCACTGCAACATCAAATACAATTTCAACATCTAAATTAGGGACGCAAACCAAAAAAAATCTCTGGAGACTCGCAAAAATGCATCCGGCCAGTACGACGGACAGCAATGTAAGGGACTAATTACTTGTCTTTTGGTACCAACATTTAAAGCACAAAAAGAATCCAATTCCAATATCTGCAACAATCCAAAAATACTACAACCAAAATTCAATCAACAAAAATATTTATCATAATTTCCAAATCATCAAAAAATTTTTTAAAAATAATTTGGTAACACGACATCTTTTGCTCCCTGGTTTTCTTTGCGGAACAGCGGTCGACGACAAGGGGTTCGCAGAAGAAAGCCATTCTAATCGCGGTACCAAATCTAAAATAATAAAAATTCTTTCATTCTTTTCATTTTCATCATTTACTATAATTTTTGTCACTTAATTTTCCAAATTTTTGTTTTCTATTTCGACCTTATTTTCTCCCATAACAAAAATTTGTATTTCTACTTTGACTTCTTTGACTCGTCAAAAATTTTTTTTTATGACCAAATTTTGTTTTTCCAAATTTTCACTTTTAATTTCGCTAACATTTTCAATTATTGACCAAAACCTCTTTAATTTTTTAAAATTAAAATTAAATACGCAAAACTCTCTGTTATCTCTTTGTCAAAATTTGATAGTTTTTTGTCCATAATTATCAGACAGTAATTCTTTCATGGTTTTTCAAATTTTATTTGTTGCTCCTTCAATTCCTTCCAAACCAAATCAAATTTCAGAGTCTAAAGTTGGTTCCTTGCAGGTAATTTAAAAAAAAAAGCTTAAACATGCCCCACGTTTTGGTCGCCAACAAGATGTAGTGGAACGCCAGAAAATATTTCTTCCCAACTTCCGTTTAGAACGCCGGAAGAAATTAATTCCCCGGCTTCCTTTTCTACCTTTAAAATTTTCCGGCTACCTTCTCAAGTCGAAGAGCGAAACTTTTCATGAGCGGGTTGATGCTTGCCATGTTGCGGCGTCAATTTAATCTTTTTAAAAAGTAAACTATTCAATCAAAGAAAATATCCATAAAATTAATTCAAATACAATCATTACTCGCAGGTATGCGTTGATATCAAGCCATGTGCCACACTACGGACATAAATTTTACGAAATTTTCCAATTTTATCAACTCAATTTATCCAAAACCAACTATAAATTTCCAAATCTTCCTAATTTTTCTTCATGAAAAAAAAATTTAAATAATGGATCCAAATTTAATTTGATAATTCAAATCCAACTTTCGGACGACTTCAGCAGTCCCGAACTTACCAACATTTTTGCTCTTCGTCTATACAAATGAGCTTTTTGTTTCTCTTTTTTAGAATGTTATTGATTTCCAACAATATAAGTGATTTGTGACAACTATTGGTTTTGCCAACTTTTCAGTAAATTTATCAACTTTTTCCAATTGCCGAAGATATTGAAGGGGGGGTGGTTGTCTCTGGAGCTGGTTATTATTGCCATTTTATTTCCCACTATAATTAATTATTGCTCACTTATTGCTCTGCATTACCACTTATTACCTCAATTATTGCTTATTGCCGTATATTACTCCCTGCTGCTTCTTATTTGTCTCATATTACCCAGGCAAAGTTCATGGTTGGGATAAATAAATATATTTTGATACGAGTAGGTATATTTTTCAAATTTTAAGAAAATTTTGTAGAATTTGTTGAAAGTGAGGGATAGTTAGAATTACTAAAATCTGAATTAAACCTGGATTAACTTTGATCCAAACTGCTGATGTTGAAATCTGTCTACTCGTTCAATAATCTCCTGATGTGGATTTTTTGTTTGTGGTCCGGGGGACAAGTTTTCTTTCTTAGAGTATACTCCTTTTAAAACATCGGAAAAAAACCGTGAAATATACTAATCAACATTAAGTTTTTCATGCGCTCGTCTGCTGTAATCGACTTTTACAGTAAATATTTTCAGATAATTACAAAATTTAATATATAAAAACAAAAATTATGTTACATTTTAGGTATAGTTTTCTCCTGGTACATTTTACATGTATTTTTAAATTTGCCCCAGTATAAAAGGATTAATCTAAATCCAAGTTTAGAATGTATTTTTTAAAGTCTTATTTTACAAGCAAACATAATTTTCGTTTGTTAGTTTTATTGATTCGCCAACAGATCCGACGCTTCCGTTAAACCGGGTTTTCTTGATATGGATGCTGCGCGTCGGTTAATTTCCTCTCGCCGCCCTCTTCAGTATGGCTCGAACCAACAAAGGGGCCGCCAGGGCGCCGCGCAATATTGCGGCCAAAAATATTGGATTTCACATTTTCCTATAGAAATGTAAATCCATAACGCAAATATTCCAAAGACTGATTCATGTCTTCCAATAATGTAGTTCGCGATTAAACGTGACTACTTTAGTTTTAAGTGAAACTCAAGTCTTCCAAACGTTTAATTTTTCATTTAAGAAACTAGCGTTTCTCGATTATTTTTTGCTAACTTAAGTGTTGAATAGTGTAAAATATGTTTTTGACGGGCGGCGCTCTTCGCAATCGTTACAACGTAGACGAGCGCATAATTTTTGAAAGACTCTGGCGTGATGCCCTTTATCAAGCTGTAGGAGCAAAAGCACTAAATCGAAACGCACCTGTCAGAAGACCACCACAATGCTGCTGTCATTGTCACTGGAGCGATTGTCCCGTACCCAGCAATTCGGAAAATTTGCTTGGTCGATTACCACTTCGCAAAACCATGCGCTCGGTTATTAGGTAATTGTTAATTTTCTTGTTAAGCTTGCGAAAATTGAGGAAAACGAAACGGTTGACAATATCCGATTGCGTTTTACCTTGAACGCTTCGCTCTGAATTTGAGGTGGGCTAATGCACAGGAGCTCTTGATCCGATTAGTTGCGAAACTCTTGAAATTTTTAGCACCTGAGATAAATTTTGACGAATCGTTATTTGACAAACTTGACTGAACAAATTAAAATTCATTTTTGTTTCATTATTATTCCAATATCTGTTGCGAATTTATTGGATCTTCGTGTTGCGTTTATTACTTTACTGCATGAAAATGTTTCAGATTGCATGATATGATAGCAATATTTAAGATTGCGTTTTGCCCTTGACCCTTTAAGAATTTGGCACGGATTTAGTTCTGCTCCCATAAAAGCTTTCTAATACCGCGGATAAAGGATTTTTTTTATAAAATCGAACGAAAGGCTATCTCCTTATTCCGCATTGTACAAAGCGACCCTTTCCCGTTTTTCTTTCGATTCCTGTGGTGAATATTAATTGGAATGCGTTAAAACGCGATTGCATTAATTGAAAAAACAACTGTCGAAGTGTATGGGGCGAGTGAGTCACCCTACACGTAAGGGGTGAATATCGATTCAGTCGCGTGAACGTGAAAAACGTGGGGCAAATCAAGCAGACCAGAAAGGTCGGTCAACTGATAACTTCGTTCATCTGACTTCTGATGAGTTTTTAAAATCAATTTTTCTGAATTTTCTAATCCAGATCAGCTATATTTTTTAAGATTTCTTATTTTGTGCGAAATATTATTCGGGAAATTCTTTTACGACGACCTAGTTTTTTTTACCTTGATACTTGATAGGTGAAGCCCCGTACTGGATTCGATTTCGTTTTGAATGTGCCAGTACTTATTTGGTTGTTGTTGGATGAACTGATATGGTTTGTTTTATGCCCAACTACGAATTAAGTCTAGAGTAATTTTGTTTTTTTATTTTTTGCGTTTTATTAAATTTTGTTTTTAATTTTTTTAGTGTTCGAAATACGCACGAATTAGCGGAAGCACAACAAGAAAAAAATGCAAGACTAAGAGAGGCGTTTGGTATTTCGGAATACTTTGTCGACGGTAGTAGTTTTGATCCAGCAAGACAAGCTAAAGAAGATATTGCGCGATCTTCGGACGTACAGGAAAAGGAAAAGTTAAAGGCGATTGAATATAAAGAGAAAGAAAAAGAAGTGGAAGCGAATCAGACGGCGCGTTATGATTTTGTACACACTCCCAGTCCTGAACCACCTACAAAAGAGGATAAGAAGAAAAGGAAACGTAAAAATAAAGACAAGTAAGTGAGATTTTCATATTTTGAATTTTCGAGCTACTACAATGCGCGTTATTTCCGGTACAACAAATCAATGTTCCATTTTTGGCTTCCTGTAAAGGAAATTTTATAGCAGGAAGCCATTACCTAATGGAATTTTATTTAGAAATTTGAGACCGAAAAGCTTCCGCCTGTATTTTTACAACGGCTTTTCTAGTAATTAGTTCAGTGAAATTATTCGACTTTTTGAGTGAAATAAATTTTAAAATGTAAATTTTTTTAAAAAGGAATTTTTATCCCTATAAATGGTTATTTAGGCAGAAAATTAAAAAAAAAATTTTTAGTTGATATTTCTAAATAACCAGAATACGGCTTTTTTCTATTATCTAGTAATGGTATCGGTTTATAGGAAGTCGCAATGTAAAATAAGCTAGAAATCACAAAATTATTTACACAAAAAGCAAAGTCAATCACTTGTAATGCCCTGTACGTTCTCAAATAACCAGATGAATTGATCAAAACAGAAGTTATTCAAATGCCAGCATTTAACTCATAATGGAAAAATCCAATTTAACCTTTACCCACCGCACCCGGTCTCCTGATAATTTGTGTTTATTTCTCAACCAATCTGTTTCTTCAACAAATTGAGGTGCTGTAAAAACATCTGATATTTTTATATTACATTTTTAATTCAGCTGTGAATTATTTCGTCATCGCTTTAAAGTTGGTTTATGCAGAATGTGGGGGGGGGGGTCTTTTATAACTTATTTCATTCAAACGGTTATCATTGAGCTAATTTAACTGAACTAAATAAATTAGTTTTGTGCTTGATGTGCAACATTTTAAATGTTGAAATTTTTGTAGTTCCTCATCCGAAGAACAGAAGAAAAAGAAAAAATTAAAGAAGAGTAAAAAGGAACGGTGAGTCCTTATCACGATATTTCGTTTAAATTAGTTCATGAACAAAAAACATTTTGTACAACTGGAAAAATTAAAAAAAAGTTTTGCTTTACCTCATTATCACTGTAAATAAATTCAAAGAAAATTATTAGCTATTGTTGCAGAATGTTCAAAAAATGTTTAATTGTTTTTCTTTTTTTGTGATCTTAAATTTCTACTAATATATTTGGTAATATATTTTTGTGCCGTGCGTGTGAAGGCCCACAGGTAATGGTATGGTTTCGTTGAATATTTGGTAACAAATTTTTTATCTTGCAATATGTCTAGTGCAGCATGGGTGGACTGAAGGTGCGTTCAACCCTTAGACTTTCAGTCTTTAACGTCTCATTTTTAAATTTCTACAGTTTTGTTATTTTTGGCGCATGTAAACGTTCAAATATTTCTGTATATTTAAATGGATTACTTAATTTTATGGGGCGAGGTGAGGGGTCCGATAAGACGACCGTTCACCTCGATCAAATAAAAGCAGTTCATACGGTCATCTGTATTCCAGCGCAACGAAGCACGCTGTATCGATCAAACAGAACGTTTCGCTCAAGCAGTAAGCTCCCTCGCGATTGGCCAATCATTTTTTAAACTGTCTCGCTTACGTCCACAATACGTGTATCATATAGATTCAATTGTAATTAATTTTTTTTGTATTTTTTCATCAAGTTTATATGTCGCCAAAAATACTTGATATGTTTCACTGAACGTGTAAGATCCAAACTAAAGCTTTTCTCAATTTTTTTCTATAGGAAAGACAAGAAAAAGCGAAAACACAAGCGCTCTGCTCATTCGTCAGACAGTGAAGATTCCAATTCGTCTCAATCTGCAGCGTCCGACAGTGAGGATGAAAAGAGAAAGCGTAAAAAGTTGAAGAAGAAAGAGGTAAGTTGTATTGAACAAAAAAACGATCGATAAATCCCTTAATTTTCTTTTTCATTTGTTTTGTTACTTTTGATTTATTTGATTATAAAAAAATTTAATTTGTGCAAGTTTTTATTTTTTAATTATTTCTTATTTTTAATTCAAATCATTTATTTTTGCACATTTTTAGTTTTCCTTTTTTTGATTGTCATTTTCAATTGTGCATGTAACAAATTTTGTGTTTTTTTATGGAAGTTAAACATTGTTCTGTTTGAACCTTGCGCATCATAACATAGGATTAGCCTGACTGGCTTACAACGCTGCTAGTAAGTACAGGCCCATAGGCCCCTAGCACTCAACTGCATGTAGTCATTTTTTTTTAATCAGCAACTTGCTAATTGTAAATAGGTGTGGACTTTTATTCAATTTTGTAGATTTTTGTCACGCTTAGGACAGGAGGTTTCAATAATTCAAAAAACATTTTTGCAAAATCTTAATTCATTATACCAGCTATACATACGCAGCATTACTTACCAATTGGATATTATATGGAGATCACGATTAATGATGCGTATAGATCTTGAAATGAAAACTCATAACATTTTGAGAACTCCTGTTCTACGTCCTTTTTTCATCGTCGTATACGACAACTTAAAATTTTCGCTTAGTTGAAGATGTCCCAAAAATTTATAATTTAATGCAAATTTTTTGTGGTTTTGTTTTTCTTTTGAAACCAATATTCCCTTGCCACATGTAAAAAGTTATTTCTGTTCTTAGAAAAGAAAATCAAAAAAGAAGCAAAATTCGAGTGACAGTTCTCGAGACAGGTAATACATTCAAATATTTTTATAATAAAACAAATATTAAATTGAACAATAACCATTTTAGTTCACCCGAATTGACCAACAATAAAAAGAACAACGTCGAAAATCGTAAAAGTAAGTCGCTTGAAAGGAAGGACGATGGCAAACATAATTCGCGAAATAATTACAAACGTCAGAACGATGTTTCCGCGTATAATAAACGATCATCGCCGTCTCCGAAACGTTCGCGAAGAGACCATTTTAATGATGTGTCTAAAGTACCAAGTCATCGTAGTAGATCCAAATCGAGAACGCCAGATTACGATAAGTATAGCAAAAGTAGGAATGACAACGAAAAATCGTACCGTTCCAAGACTAATAGGCCTGCTCGATCCAAATCGCCGGAATATAAAAACAAACGTAGATCCCGATCAAAATCTTCGCGAAGATCTCCGGATGCCAAACACGGCAAACAAATGAAACGCAGTCGTTCAGTTGAACGAAACGGTACAGACAATAAAATTCGAAACTCTTCTCCCAAGCATACTAACCGATACAAGAGTCAAAATTATTCTGAAACGACAAGAAGAACCGATGCGGAATCAGTAGAACGGAAAAAATCGCCTAGAAGAAGGTCTCCCGATGTACGGCGACGATCCCCTCTCGTAAGAGGAAGATCGCCTGTAACAAAGAAATGGTCGCCCGAACCTAGGAAGAAGACACCCGAAGTCAGAAACCGAAAATCGCCTGAAATCAGAAACCGAAAATCACCCGATCGGAGGCGAAAATCGCCCGTTTTAAAGGACAAGTCACCGGATTTCCGAAAAGCGTCCGATTATTTCGGAAGGAAATCGCCAAAACCTAAATCGCCTGCTAGAAGGAGATCTCCTGATAACCGAAGTAGATCTCCTTACGGTCGAAGAAAATCACCTGTTAGGGAGGTAAAAACTGCTAGGAGAGTAGAGTCGCCGGAATACCGACACAAATCACCTTACAATCGAAGAAGGTCTCCCATGAGGGAAGAAAAATCTAACAAGGGCATTGAATCGGTCAAAAACTTGATTTTGAAACCCAAGCGTCGCGACGAATCGGTTTCGCATAATCGTGATCGCCGAAGTAATAGTAAGAGTGAAGAAATAAGAAGTAAGAAGAATTTGTATCAAAATGGCGAAAGACGCGAGGAAGTGCGTAGTTTAACGCCTCCGAAAGCTAAATTGAATAGGAGCAAATCAAATTCTAGTTCGGATTCTCGCAACATTTCCCGAAGCAAAACGCCACCAATTAAAGAACCATCAAGAACATCGCCAAAACGTAAAAATAAACATCCGATGCCAGTGGTTCGCTTGCGTTCGTCGAGCGAGGACGAAAAAAGCGAAAGCGAGAACGAAAATATCGACGAAGAGAGAGAAAAGGAGA
The DNA here is from genome assembly GCA_958510845.1 of Cantharis nigra. NCBI lineage: Eukaryota > Metazoa > Arthropoda > Insecta > Coleoptera > Cantharidae > Cantharis > Cantharis nigra. Next base: position 24,842,448 of record OY294032.1, on the reverse strand, counting down.
TGAGAATGTTGAGGTTGTTGAAATCAGATTTGGCTGCTAAAGCCAAAGAATCTTTGGAAAAGAAAATTCCCAAAGTGAAACAAGTGAAAGAGTATAGAGCTAACGTCTTGGAAAAAGTTTCTAGTCCTAAAGTTTTGAAGTCTAAATACGAAATTGAGCCCGACACGTTCGATATTAAAGTTTTGCCGTTGAAGATCGAAACGGAAAAGATGAAGAGTGATTTGAAAAAAGTGAACTTATCGACAGTTACTAAGGAAGAAGCCAACGAATTTGAGCTGAATAAGAAACAGATAATTGTCGAGAGTAAACGTTCTTGGAGCGGAAGTCGATCTAGGTCGAGATCGCGAACGAAGTCAAATAGCAGTTCCTTAAAGAACAAAAAGTCGAAGTCAAGGAGTTCCTCGAGATCTTCTGTAAGGTAAGTTACTTTTTTCACATGTTTTAGGTTAGAATATTAAGTGGAATTTTTTTTAATTGCAGAAGTCGCTCGGTATCTTCTAGTAGCAGCAATTCGCGTTCCGGATCGCACAGCCGCTCAAATAGCAGTTCGTCGAGGAGCTCCAGTAGCGATTCGTCAAGGTCGCGCTCTCCTTCAATACCGCGCCGACATGGCTCGCCGAGTTTTCTCGATCGACGACGTATTACCAGGTACTAAAGCATGATTTTCTTTGCACGTTTAGCTTGTTTATATATTTGATTTCACGATTTATTTATTTTAATTTTTTATTTCAGCAAAAGAAAGAAGTAATACATTAGATTTTGGTAGTTTTTATTTTATTTTTTTTACTATTTGATAAGAATATGTTAAGTTACGTATTGTATGATATTTCATAAGTTTCTTGTAATTAACTTGCTTTGAAAATCTAGACGCAGTTTAATAATTTTTGTAGATATTCAGAATAAATGTTGTAATTGCACTTTTTTTGTTTTTATGTGTTAGTTGCTGTTGTTTTATGCTTGCCCTCGTGTAATCGCATTATTTAAACACCATTTTAATTTGTAAGTATTTTTTTTTATATTTATCTATTTAAAATTTTAGAAATAAATTTAGTTACCAAACTAATAACAGCCTTGCTCCAGAGCTTAAATAAACAATAAAAAGCTGATTTCTGATCTATACATAACTTTTTATTAACAGAATAATATTTTTTTGGGCTTAAACTGACGTTGTTAATTATTGACCGGTTATTTCTACAATAAGTTAATCTGAATTGTTTTTGCACATGGGATGACCTGAACTTGAATTCATCAATGCTAGCACTGGTGTTCAAGTCTGCACGTCCTAATCAAACTGACCGAGCTTTTTTTTACATAGCATGCAGTTTTTTAATGTTTGAAACTTTGAAATTAAAAATGCATCGTTTTGTGCTATTATTTTGTACTAACAATTACTAATAATCAGTGCACGCAAACGCCCAATTCCGTATCATCGACCGACACCATCGTCACCTTCGTCTGTTAGCAGCTATAGTTCTCTGAGCCCATGGTGTGCTCGCCATCGTAGTACAAGTCGTAGTCTTTCCATAAGTACAACTTCTTCGAGATCGGCATCTAGATCACCACCGCCATCACCTTAACTTTTAGGTTTTTCCAGGCCCAGAAAGAACTTGTGTCAATCGGACCTGATTACCACTTAAACATTTCAGGGACTTCCCTACTTTTATCAAACTTTAAGTTGACATCTGGTACCTGTAACTCATAACTCAATTAACCAAATACTCAAAATTTTGTGCAATATGTCATAAAACAGGGCATGTCTACCGAAAGTGCGATTGTGCATTTTATAATATCAGGAGATGCAAATAACGAAGAAAGCCTATAAATTAGTAATAATTCTAATTTTTATTAAAAATAATAGGTGTAGATTTTTAAAATATTGAAAAATCATCTGGTAGGTTGTGAAGTCAATGTATATAAAAAAAAATTGTTTGATTATTCTAGTCATAGATATTTTTTGTGCAATTATTGATAAGACTCCACACTTCAAAAACATTCCAACTCTAGTCATTATTTTTATGTGATATTTTATTGCTATTTATTTTTAGGTAGGTAATTTATTGACGTATTTATTTATTTATTTATTAAATTTAAAGTAAGTGGTGAGGTAACCAACTACTCATTTTAGGGCGCAAATTAATTACGCTCTGGAAAGCTAAGCTAGGAGCTGGGCTTAATTTAATTTTGCAACAAGCTCCTGTAGAATAGTCACAACAGTTTAGCCGTTTAAAATAAAAAATACTGGGTATTTTCTAAAGGAGAACGCAAAACAAAGCCTTGCGCTTTTTGTTATTTAAGTATTTGTCGAAGTTATGCTTGTAAATTGTACTAACAAAAACTTATTTTTATTAAAACCATGCGCTTGTACAAAGAATCTTCACAAAATTTACTAAGTGTTTAATGCCGTTTTAATGTTATGGCATCACAAGATAAATTCTAATAGGATAATTTATTGGTTATAGGAATTTAAAAATAAAAAATTTTAAGACCTGTTTTTTCCCAAATTAAAAATATTTCACCTTTGCCAAACAAAATTTCATCTCATCGGACACTATTATACACCCATCATCATCAACATGAATTTAGCTATGAAGAAGAAATCCAACAATATATTTTTCTGAACTTTTAGCACCCTAACAATTTAATTTTAATAACTTCAGCTTCTCTATTAGATATTTATAAAATAAATGTAGAGTATAAGTACTTAATTACCTGTTATTGATAAAATGTTCCATGTGGAGTTAAATAAATGCAGAGTTGCTAAATTTAGTTTTATTAGCCTGTCCAACAAAAATTGTTTGGACGTCACTGCTTCAAGTTTGGTGTAATGAGAATTATGTCAAAAAACATGCACATTGTTACACTTGCCAGTTTTAAGTGGTTTTTATGGGTAAGATTTCCAAAACTGATCTGGCTCTGATCTTATGAAACTTGCAGGAAAGCGCTCTGCAGCTTATATGATATGGTAAAAATAAAATTTTCCTGCGGAAATGTCATTTAGCTTGTAAATAGGAGATGTTTCTTCGGCGACTCATTGTTCAGAATAAAAATGCGCAACTTTGCTCTAATTTAACCGACTTCGTATCTCTTATAATAACTGAGAACCCCATGGTGGAGCTCGAAAAACGGGCACCCTTCATTTAAATTTTACATGACTGTTGTGACCAACAGATCGGGAAGCTATTAAGAGTTTTAATCGTTCTATTATCTCATTTACATCATCATTCATCAAAATGCCCAAAATCTTTTTTCTTGTTGCTGCGTTGTAATAATAATGGAGGTTCTAGAATGCAGAGTTGCTTTTAGTTTTATTAGCCTGTCCAACAAAAGTTGTTTGTACGTCACTGCTGCAAATTTGGTGTAATGAGAATTATATCAAAAAACATGCACATTGTAATACTTGAACAACAAGTGTCAGAAGTTGATATAACCTTTATACTTTAATCTTTCAGTTATTTTCCAGTTTTAAGTGGTTTTTTTTATGTGAAGTAGCCAAAATGATTCTATCCAAACTTGCCTACGATGCCTTAGGATTTTATTTTAGCGAATTATACAACAACCCGATCAGAACCCGCGCTATCAGTTCGTACGTTGGATAAAAGAGTGTTGACTTTTATAAATTTTGTTTCTTATTTTAGTTGTATCGTAGCAACCTCTGGTAATGTAGCAGCCCAGTACTTAGCAGGTGGCAAAGTGTACTCTTACAACAGCTTATTTGCTTTCGCTGCCTACGGGTTAGTTAAAACCATAAAATCGCCCTATTTTTCCTGAAAACTTCTTTCTAGATTAATTTTCGGTGGTACCATCCCTCACTTTTTTTATAATTGGTTAGAAAGAGCAATTGATGAGGAAGCATTTTTGGTGGTATTCAAGAAACTTATCTTAGAACGATTAATTTATTCACCATTTTATACTGCCTTCACCTTGTATGCGATAAGTAGATTGGAGGGTAACAGTCATAAAGAAGCATGTAAAAGTTTAAAAAAGAGTTATTGGCCAATTCTGCTGGCCAGTTGGAAATATTTAACCATTATTCAATTTATTAACTTGCAGTTGGTTCCACCAATGGTAAAATTTTATTTTTTAAATCTTATCGTAAAATAATTTTTTTTCTTTGCAGTTGCGTGTTTTGATTGTAAATCTGATTGGTTTCTTTTGGACAATATATATTGCACAAAAGAGAAGACAAATGTAAGACGTTAGAAGTCATTTATGGTTATATGTAATTTTACTGGGTATTTTATGTTTCGTAAGAGAAGTAAAGATTAGAGGGAGTTACAAAGAAGAGTTCTTCTGATTTTTTACTTTTGTACTAAATGGGTTATATTATTATTATTAGATAGAATAAATGAATATTGTTGATTATATTTCATTTTCCAATCAAATAATAGATAATTGTATTTATGTGAAATATTAATTTAACAACTGGTTTTTATCTTAAAATTAAAAATATATTTTGCTCTACATTCTTCTAAATTTAAGCGAGCAATTGTCATTAGCTACAGTGACTTTAGAGGCATTAGATATCCTATTTTTGATTGGTTATGATGTTTTCGATTAAGATAGAATGAGAATAATTTTTTATCGAAAAACAGGAAACACTTTTCAGGTGAAAAAGCTAAGCTTTTTCTAGTCTAGTGGTGGTGAACCTATGACTGTCCCACGTAGAAAGCAGGGGCGGATCCAGAATTTTTTTCTGGGAGGTCCGCAAGGATTAGACGGACAAAAAGTTTTCTCAGATTTGGGATTGTCTCTTTGTCTATTTTAAGCTTCTAGGGAGGGAGCACGTACACCCTCTCTAAATCCGCCTGTGATTTCTTACAATACAAAATCTTATCAAAAACGACAAAGTTCTTTGTCAATTTTTTTTGGTGATTGGTGGATGTCAGGCAATTTATATCCTTAGAATTCCCTAGATATTTTGATATGTAAATATAGCGACGTAGAAACATATTTTACACTGGGAGGTTTACTAAAATTTTAGATCCTTCAAGTTCAACGCTATTTAAAGAAAATTATATATTAAAAAAATAATCATATTTTTCAATATTTCGGTTATTTTACAGTAATGGCCCCTGCTTGGTATTCATATACCCTGAGATAATACAGCTCTGCAACAACAATATAATATTATAATTTTAGGTAAGCAAACTTTATTTTTACCTTATAAAATTATATAAAAAATAATTAGAAATGTTAAATTTTCTTCTACAAAACAATTCGAAGTTAACAGATTATTTGAAAGAAATTAAAAAAAGTTAATAAAGTAGTTTATATCTGAGTTTCAAAATTCAAAGAAAGTGCACCTCTCACTACCGTCGAGTAGACACAATGGGTCCCGTTTATGTCGAGCTGTGCAGATTTTACTGTATCTATCGCTGATAAATCACACTACCAAACTTTTTAATTTGTCAAAAGTAAAAAAAAAATTGTTAAAAAAAAAGGGGGGTAACCGGAAAGAAAATGAAGCGGAAGTAACGAAGTCCCTCCTTCACCAGAACCACAGTGTAGGTAAAAGGAAAATAATTTAGGAAAAGAAATTAAACTTCTGGTTAGTCATTGCCACAAATATAAAATATATTGATGTGCTTTATTGTCGGGCTTGTCGTACCTTTATAAGTAAAAAGATTATTTGCATTTTTGAAAAATATTTTTTTTTGTTACAATATTGATATTCAGCTTCTGGGAAGATACTGAAAAGCATCAGATTGATGTAAACTAATTATACCCTTTCATTCCCAAAAGTAACTCTGGGTGACCATTCAGGACCAGGACACAAAGACTTACTGATGTGACTATTGTTCTAGTATCGAAAGTAAGGTGAAATCCTAAATGTTTCAATTCAGAATGGATAATTTTCTTTAAGAATTTACCGGTGGCATCGCCGAGTTGACTGCAAATAACGCAAAAAAAGTTAACATTTTATTTGCACTAGTTTAATGCACGTTTTGCATTCGCCACCCGTACCTAATGCAAAAAATTTGTTGATTGAATCGTTTATCGTTTGATCAAGCAGTTTTTTTCTCTCAGTGTGGTAGCAATTATCAATCCAGGGAAACCGTTGACTTTACGTGCCCTCCGAAGCATGGGGACGGTCATTGATAGTATAGACTCTTTCCGAATGCGGAGTAAGTTAGCCGAAAAACTTCTGACGTTCAGGTACCTGGTTCGGATCTTGGGACACCCCAATAAGTACATAACATTAATGATAATTCAACGTCTCGTATTTCTATTATAGCAAACTAGGAGCCGCCGCTGTTCAGGGTACAATAATATAGTACCTACAAAACCCGCAAAATTTTATTAAAATTCAAAAATATACCTAAATTATTATTAGAATGTATTTATTTATCCTCTCTCTCCTGCAGCAAAAAGGAAAGGTCTTATTTGTCACTGCGAAGGCGCAAAAAGATCAACAGACGTTTTTGCTCTAATTTCCCCCCTCATGAATTTTTCCTGGATTCGCTCTTGTTAGGACTTTAGTTCTATTATGACCACTCAGGCCTGTGCGCAGAATTTCTTCATGGGGGGAGGGGGGATTACAAAAAAAATTTATAAAATAAATCCATAACAATTGATGTAAGTATTAAGTTTATATCAATTTTTCAAATATATAAAAAGTGTTTACGTTAATAGGTAATAAAATATGTAATGGGGGAGGTTTGAATCCCAAAAATGTCAATGTCAGCTATAAATATGTGACACTTTAGAGACGTGTTACAAGAGAACTTTCTTTACACTAGATTTTTGAAAGAATAAAAAAGTTAATACAAAAAATTGATAATCCCTTAATATTCAGGTAAAAAAACTAATTTAATTAAAAAAAAAAGTATTTTACGAAACTTATGTAAGGAATACGTCGGACCCTCCCCTCCCCCACGTAAGAGTCTGTTAGATTTTCGATACCTCCCCCCCTCCCCCAAAACCCTTACGTAATTAATGGACGGCCCCTTAGTTAAAACAAAAATAAATTTATATTTGGTCTTTTAATAAATTAAAAATTTTCTGGATCCGCCACTAGTTTATGAGATCAGATTTGTTATTTTTTATTTAAATATTTTGTCATGTCGGATTTAAATTTAACATCTGTTATGTTTTCATTTGTCAGAATTATTTGTCGTTTATTGCTTTCTTATTTTTAATTCACTGGTAAATCACTTTCAATATGAGTATATTTGACTTATGACTATTTGACCGGTACATTATTTTACCAATCAGTACACATAACTTTCAATATCAAATTATCTACCTTTGTCGTTAAAGTGCTACTTTATTTACCCTTGCGGTCAAAGTGTCACTTGTTCTACTATTATGAGTTGAACAAACTGCACTTTGTCATCTGCGGTGAAAAACAGATAATAATTATTATTCATTGTAATTTAATACTTTTATTATGACTACTTGATTATTTAAATTTCAATAAAAAAGTATGATAAACGAAGTCCACCGGTTGAGAAGCACTGTTCACTGTTCAGTAAATTTATATAAAAACATTTTATTTCAACAAAGCACATTTATGACGAATTACTAACTTACAATTTAAAATTTATTTAGAATTTAAATTGTTAACATTTTTAAAATAAAAAGTTTCCCTCTAACGTTATTAGTTCGTTACCTGCCCGTCGGGGTTCTAATATTTGCGAGCATTCCATTATTAGTTGAAGTAGTTCCCGCTTAAAGGGCAACCGTTCAAATAATTTTCCGATTGGTGGCTTCGTCACAGGTAGCAAGGTGGGGATGTAAACTCGTTTGAAATTTTTAGTGTTAAAAACGCGAACTGGCGATAAACACGTAAATCGAAACGTTTTCAAGTGGTTTTTTTAAAATGTGTACGTTTTTGGTGTCGGTTTTTGAAAATTTTCACATACGATGAATTAAAAGTGTTTTGTTTTGATGTCGCGTAACGTATTTCTACCTAATCGTGATCCGGGCAGGTGTTATTAAATGGTTTGGAATGTAAGCATGGCGTCACCTAAAAACACATAAGTGCAGTGTTATTTAACCGAAAAAGATATGAAGGTGACCGTGTGTTTTGGTAACGTAAGGGTCGTGGTGCCATGCGGAGACGGCGACATCCTCGTCAAGGATCTTACCCGGGAAGCGACCCTGCGCTACAGGAAAGCTACCGGAAAGGTTAGTTCGAATATCATTTGTTTGTATTGCAACCCCCTTTTTTGTCAAACGCGTCGCCCCCATTCGTCCAATTTGAATTTTACCGCAATTTTTTTTAAATTTGACGTTAAATTGCAAGTCCGTTTTAATTAGAACATTTAAATGGAAAATGAGTAATGATAAATTATTCAAAAGCTCACGTGTGATAAGAGTGAGCTAATTGTTATCGTATCGTTGTTTAAATAAATTATTGAACGAACGCGTTTTTATTATTATTCAATATATAATCGCCGTCTATCAACAAAATAATTATCACATTCTTTTTGTTCTACTTCCTCTAACAAGTTTTTCGATCTAACGACTGGAAACTGGAATTTAATAATTCTTAAGAAATCAAAATTGCAAAACTTGTTGGTAGCTACGTTCTTACGTTGTTGTTTCAAAAAATTCCTCTGTATAAATTTAAAGAGCTCGAGACATGCAGACTAATTAACCACTTACGGATCTCGGATAATTTTTTCCAAAATTGTCGTTTTTTCAAATGATTCTCACGTTTTTTTTGTGCTTTTTGTGTGCCCGGAAGTCTGCTGATATGATAGCTTGACAGAAGTTGTAATTTAAATTTCGCATGCTAAACCACTTCGTTCTTTTGAGGTCATCTGGACTTCATCGGATAAGTTGAAATTGAAAATTTGTAAGAAGGAACGCGTGTTTCGATTTTTCTATATTGTCGAATTAACCAGATTAAAAAAGAGCTTAGCACTAATCCAGGTAAAGAAATTTAATTTTGAAAGACGAGAAATGTCATCTTAAAACTCATAAACTTTGGAAATTCCACGCAGTCGGTAACGAAAATTAAAATTTTTATTGCTTTTTACATTTCTGAGGAATTAAAAGAAATGAGCTGGAGCGAGAAATTCCAACGACGTCGGTTTTTGTATCGGGTACGGCAGAAAAACCTGCAGAGCACACTTTGTTAGCTGCAAACAACCGCATTTGCCATGATTCGTATTTAATTTATTGTAATATTGGGTATTTTTCTTTTGGTTGCTTTTAATTTCTACGATAGGCATAATAACCTAGTTTATATAACGTGGAATCTTAACCTCGGCCGGCACGTATAATTTGAAAACAATTGAAAATTATTTTTACTCATCGCACCATCGCCCTCCTAGTATCAACCGTCATTGTAGTAAACAAATAATGCATCTACGTAAAAGGCTGACTGCATAAGACAAGACAGTGGCGTAGTTTGTACGCGGAATTGTCTTTCTAATGTAAATGTTTTAATAATTGAACAGGAACGAGTGTCAGAAATTGTCGAAAATTATAGGAGGGGGCAAAATGAACTTATTTTCATTGTAGGGAAACCATTGCTGCTTGTCATCTTCTGAGAAGTTAGTTAAAACATATCGACACAAACATGTGAGGGAATAATTAGAAAATGATATTTACGAAGAAAATGATTAAATATGTTGTATTACAGTAGGCATCTTAATTGCACTAGGGGGTCTATGTTACTTTAATTAATCTTGGTAGAACACTTCACTTAACACCAGTGGCGGAACTACCGGGGTGCGGCATTTATCTTTATTTTAAATTGCCGACACTACATCATACAAATGAATATGTAATTGTTTCCCATTTTAGCAGCACCAAAGTACAATTTTTTGTTTAGCGATTTGTGACTTCAGCTTTGCCAGAAAAATCATTTTCAAAATTCAAGTTAATCATAAGCCACTTAAAAAGTAGAAGTAGACTTAAGAAGCCTCATAGATGGCTAAGCAGTTTGACAATGCTCTGTATTGCTGATGCAAAAAAAAATAGTTTAACTCATAATTTTTCTAAAATGATAATTTTAGTCGGATAAATCTGGTATTATTATAGACTTATATAGACTTAGTATTACCATTATTACCAAAATAATTCAGTGTTTCCACTAAATTTTCCATGACATTTAGATAAATCAGAAAATAAAAAATAAAAAAAATCTTAATTTTTGGGTTTTATAAAAACAGGGCCCCCGTTCACAGCAACTTCGCACACGGGTCTCTCAACCGATTGTTACGCCACTGCTTAACACTATGAACCGAAAGAGTAAAGTAGTTACTTATGCCGTTGAGTGCGTATAAAACATATTATTCAGAATTGACAGTGATAATCTGATAATAATAGTTATGTATATTTTAAATTTCATAATTTTATATATTATATTGGGGGGGGGGTCTCATGGGTGATAAGTTTTTATCGGTCGACTTGATATTGTCGAAGTTGTAAACATAAAAGCACTAATAATAATCAACATAATAAGGGGACGTCTATTAATTACTTGGCGATTTTTCGGCCCCCCTTCAAGTCAAAATACTTGACTTCATCGATTTTTGACCACGATTTATAGTATATTTATAATATGAACTAATGTTGACGAAAGACCATGTTGATACTGATGATGATAATGGATCTGATGGTTTGGCTCATATAAAAAAAACACGTAATTATGAATGTATTACTACTTATTTAGTTCTTTGTAATTCTTTTAAGATTCATTTCTCATTCATTTTAATATAATTGTCTATATATTATATATTACTTTTTCCAGTTTCCAAAACAGAGTTATAGGCATTCTCCAATTCGGTTTAAGCAACCTTTTTCAAACCTTTCTTACAGAGAAAACTTTGTATATCTTTTCCATTTCAAATAAGTAAAAACTAAAATATTAACTTGCATATAATAATTTTTAGTTTCTTTTGGTCTCTGGTGCTCTAGATCTGTTGTAAGTGCTTTCAAACTGTCATAACGTCAGGAAATGTTTTCAAAACTACCAATCAAATTGCTTCATGGTATTTCTTTCATATTTGTATTTCTATAAATACACAAAGAAAAATATGTGTCTAATCTACACAATTGTGCAGAAAAATGACACAATTGAGTACTTTTTCTGCACAATTGTGTGGATTGGTAACACAATTTTCTCTCTGTGAGGATTTGATTCATTCCAAAGACTGGCTTTGCATATTTAGTGTCCAAAGCTTAGGTTTGTAATAAGGAATTCCACTTTTAAGCTATAAGCGTACGAAGGATCTATAAATCGAATTATTTGACTTGGTCATATTTTTGTCCTTTAAGAAAAGTTACAGCACCGAGGGTTTGGGAGTGCTGATTAGGAAATAACATGGCGCCAGATTTAAATTTCAAAATTATACATAAAATTGCTTGTTAAAAAAACAAATGAGATCAATAATAAAATTATTATATCCTTTTATGGGAAATTAAAACCCAAGTTTATGAATTGTCACGTAATTTTCTTAAAAGGTAGCAATTAATACTAAACGAGGCTGGGGGGGGGGATTAAAACTGATTTATATTATTTCATGTGGGTACCTACTATTTCAATGACCATTTAATCGATGGTCAAATTGTGCAACGGCTTCAGCCTCGTTAGTTGTTTTGGCTAATATTGCCCCTCACGGTAGCTAAAGCAATTCTAATGCAGGTCACTTTTACTTCCATTTACTTTATGCAAATGAAAGATTTCGTCCACCACAAATACTAATGAGATTTTAGAACGAATTATTTCAAACAAATGACACACGTTTCTAGTATGTAAACTCGATAGCAAATTCTTTAAACAATACCACAGTCTTTTAAACCTTAACGTTTGAACAATTATGCATTCATTTTGTGGTCTTGACTACAAACGTACATGCCCAGTATTTGTTATTAGTCACCTAACAGAATGTAAAATCTTTGTCAATATCCAATATTCAAGGACTTGAAATTACGTAGGAATACCTATACTATGCGGTGCTAATATAATCAATGATAATTATGTATTAGCAGCGCCGACAATTTTTTACGCATTAAAAACTTTTTGGTACCACGGGTGTATAATACTATTTTTTTTAATTAAAAAATTATATTTATGACATTGCTACTTTATATTACTTTAATAGCAGGAAGGTAAATTATCAAGTTGACGGTGGGCAAAGAACGTAATGAATGTAAAAAGTATACTTTGTGATTACTACGGTTCTCTTATCGTAAACCCACCTGTGTCTGTACGTTTAACTGATAAGATTGTAATATGAGTCATTGTTTTACCTTTGAAATTTAGTTTTTTCACCTTTATCGTAATGGTGTAAATTGAAAAGTGCAGGGAGGCGTTGTGGTGCACCAACCATCCCGAGGACTCTGAATTCCCACGTTTTCTACATTTTTTACCACTACAACCAACTTTTTTGACCTGCCCTTGGTTTTCTTGGAGCGGCACTTGCTCTAATAGACAACTTTCTCATAAAAAATCATTTTGCTCCACGATTTTTAAGAAGTTATCGACTTGCTGAACCATTGCGAGACCTTGAATTAATTAACAAAATTTTAATTAAAAACTTTTTTTTCGTCATTTTTACACCTTTCCTCTGTAATTAGAGTTTAGTGACTCCTATGCATTTCCTATTTATAAACTTTTTAAGGTTAAAGCGGTGGGCAGGTTGTTTGGAATAATAAATATTTGTGGTCAGGTGCTGGTTTTGTTAATTAGATTTTTGCAACTTTTCTCGTGTGGGTTTGAGCATGCTATTTCTTCATCGGTTCCTTTAAAAACATTTTAATTTTTCTCAATTGCTCTTCCTGAACATGTAAGATGGAACTAAAATTTGAACCATAAAATTAAAATGTTTGAGATTGAAGAAATCGATTAAACGGAACCGATCCAGTTAATAGATAAACTCGTACATAATTTTATGATTCATAAAAGAATGTTAAATGGAACATTTTACTGAAATGGAAAAATCCCGATGGCATCTTTATCGTTATTCTCATGACAATACCCGATATAATCACAATAATTTTATGCAGGCATTTATTTGTTCTCTATGCTTGAATATTAAAAGCCCAACCTAAAAACAAATTTGTTTTGAATTCTTTCATTCAAATATCGAAGTTGGGTCGTCCTTTATCAAAATTAAAATCTGGACCTCGACGATTCGATGGTTTCTCACTTTTGGAAAGCTACGTCGACGCGATGATTCGAATTTCGTGGTCTGCAGTCAATTTGGAATACAATTTAGGAACCACCAAACCATGACCTACCTGCTGCTAAAAAATCGATTCAATGAGAAACACCGGATTTAACGACCTTCAGTAATTTCACCTACAACTTTTTGCTCAATTACATTTAGCCATACAGCAATGATTGTTGCAATCTTCCTGACCTACCGCCCATTACGTTTTTTCAAATTTGAATAATTTAGAAATTACGAAACTTTCTCGAAGTTTAGTGGCTTGGGGTCAGTCATGTCACAAAGAAGATGAAAAAATTATTTTTGATAATGAGAATTTAATAACGTGGAGATAATTATGGCCCTTGACATTTTCAAGGCTAAAAAGGTCGTTACAACCAATCCGAACCACTTTCGGGGCGATTTAACGTTGGAGCCACTCGAGGTCCTCAAAATTTTCTAAAATTGTGCATTTAAATCGATTTGAATGTGGACTCAATCTTGTTTACTAATATCAAAGGTAACACCAGTAACAGTTTCGAAAGTTGAACTAAAGTATTTCTCGATTTTAAATTTTCTTATGACATAATTGTGATTGTAACGTTCGCACCTGTTGCAGTAACATTCAAATTTTTTTGTGTTAAATATAACAATTTAACAACTTTCGCTTCTTTTGTCTCGTCGTCGGACTGAAAAAAGTACCGACGAAAAAAGGAAAACGGCTGTAATTTTTCGTGAATAAAAGCAGTTACCGTGCGCGCCGCGCCGCATGGAAATCACGAAACTTGAACTTATTTGTTCAACTTGGTTTGTTTTCCAGGCATATGTACATTGTAAATATTAAGTTAATGGTCCTTCCTCTTGTACATGCAGCTCAGATATACATAAATGATCGTGCTGTACGTGATTTTAAATATTCGCTCTTGATTCTTGTTGATAATAATTGAACTGTCGCTTCGATTTTAAATTACAATTTTGCTTCAAATTGGATTTTTATTGCTTCAAATTGCAGGTTTAAATTGTATTTATGCTTCTTAATTTTATTTCTTCTTGTGGACTGGTTACACCTATCGATTTTTATAAATTGAAAATATTGATAAGAACTTAATCCAAGCTTACAAATTGATAGGGGCGTGGTTAGCAGCGCAGCAATTGTTTTGTAATTTCCGGTTGGTCAGTTAAGAGTATGTTAGCCAATGACGTGCTTTTATTTGATCTGGTCTGTAAAGGCTTACGGTAACTACCATTTTTCACACCAATTTACCCATAATAACTATCAGCAATAACATCAACATTTGAATAATTTAAATTACTTCATCAGGAGACGCTACAATAAATAAAATGCAAACAAGTCGTGTGACTTGACTAAAATTTTCACACAACTCATAAAAATTATGAACTTGAAAATCCGCGGAAGTTTATTGTTTATTTTTTCATTCATTAACGAACATAAACAAGTGGCAGTTGTAATCAAATTCACCTTCCTTTACGATTCATTGATTTGGTTAATTAATGTGATTGTTTCTTTCCTTCAAAAGTATCAATTACGTTTCAGTTTTAGTGTCCGAAATTTAAAACCTAAATATTCATTACATAATAAAAAATGTTTTTGTAATTTTTACATCATTAAAAATCAATGAATTACGTTAGCAAATTATACGTTGCACAATAAACAAACATGCTTTTAGTATTTAATTATTATTACTTATTTACATTAGTAAATAATAACAAGAGAAAATTAAAAATTTTTTTTGCTTCATTACTTTATTATTGCTGGTAAATATTTCAAACAATTTTTTATTTTATAACAAAATGCGGTACCTATTGTACTTATTGCTGATAATTTGTTCGTCAAGGTTATCACCACAATTGGTATCAGGTGTGAAGCCGAACAATAAGGGCTGATGGAACCGCGTAATTTTTAAATTCGTAATTATTAAACCAATTAATCGCATTATTGTGGCTTAAAAAAATCAGGATTTACGTCACTGTAATATGCTGGTCTCCTAGCATATAATTTATATTAGTCCACGATTATCCCGCTACCAGTGCTGTATGTACGACTGGAAACGAAGAATTTAATCGATATTAATAGTATATAGTAGCAATTTCAATTTTTTTAAATTACCGGGGGGGGGGGTTATTTTATGATAATATAATTTTTGTGTTCATCTGGAAAATTGAACCGTCCCCCCTATTTTCGAAAACAGAAAGAATTTTACTTGTTGAAACATTTCAAATATCATACGGGCGAAAAACCTTTTGCATTTGAGCGCCATACCGGCGAGAAATCTTTTTCGTGTCAATTTTAAGATAGTAAAATGTGAATGATAAAAGAACCCTTTTATTAAATCTTTAGAATCTAAAAGATCAAGACATATCATACATATTGTTCTGTGTTTCTTCAACAGATTCCAAATTATAAAATTGTTTTTTTAGAAAAGCACAAATCTTCAACACGGCTATTTTAAAATTTCTTTGATAAATAGTTTTAGTTTAAACCAAAATTTTAACTTACATTTTTAAATTAAACCTTTAACTTTTTAATAAATGTTCCAATGTAAATGAAATGGAACGCAAATCGAAAAGATAACTCGCCCATATGTAGCTGTATTAAATTATACTCTGCGTTACCTTTAATTTGCAAATTTTAATATTACGATATATTTAACTTCGTCCAAAATATGGGACAATTTTAAATCCAATATAATTGATTATTCAGGATACAATATCGATCTCAACCACTCAACTTGGGGGCAAGAAACCTGGTTACCCCACCTAGATGCTGCAACTTCATAGTTGGCTCAAAAACCAGAACAAATTTACAAAATAAATCAAATTATTTAATAGGAGATTATGGAACACAACAATATTCAAATATTTGGTAGAAATCACATAACATTCTTCTATATAATAAAAGATTACATTTGACAGTTATTTGAAAAAAAAATGAAGTATAATAAATGGAAACCTCGAAAAACCAGTGAACCGTGTTATCGCATAGGTAATAATGGATAGGTCTATCGGGCAGAATTTCATGAGTTTTTATATTTATTTCGCTTTTACCCAGGGACGCATCTAGAAATTTTCGTTGGAGAGGGATTTTATGATCAACAAAATTATTTTTGTGTTTCTAATTAACTAATTCTTTCAAAGAATGGGATGACTTTATTTTAATTTCCAGAGAAGATGTCTAATTTTTCAATATTACACTTGACGCTTTTATTGACAAACGTAGTTATCATTCCTGATGACCTCTTAGGGACAGTTCTGCCTAAAAATTAAATTCATGAAATATAAATAAAAACATTGTTTTTCTATTCCCGATTTGCCATTGGTGGCGCTCGCGACGCTACCAAATGCCAACAATATGACGGCTCTATTACGTATAATTGACGTTGTTTTGAGTTTGATTCTAAATTATTTTATCGTAAACCCGTAGTGTAATGATAATTCACAGAATAGAACATCAAACGAATGCAAACGTTTGGTTTATGAACAAAACTTTCTATACCAACTTACCAACTATACGTATTAGTTTAACTTAATATTTTTCCGCGTGGTGGCGTTCGCTTAATGTAAATCGCGAATATTCTATTCTTAAATTTTTTGACACTTCGTCCACTCTGTATCGCATTAATCTTTATTTGCAAGAGTTTTAGTCTGATGTGTCAGGAAGTTTTGAATTTAAAATTTTAAAAATTCAATAATATTTAAATTAAACAATAATTTAGATTCCGGTTACAGAAGGTTGTAAAACCCACACGACTCATATACGAGTCAGGTCTGGTGAGTTCGAGAATATGCCCCCAGGACATCGGGATGGTCCTTATGCCAGGTTTTTACCCCTCCCAACGCACAAAAAAAGGTTAAGTTTAAAAGAGCACGTGATTATTTTAATTTGGTTTTCCTTTTATCATATTTTACAACAAGTGTCCATTTATCATGTATCTAGAAAGTGTTTTTGATAATTATCACGGTAGTTAATTAATTAAAATTCAGAGCAATAAATCAAAAATATTTAAATAAATTAATAAACATAATATACGCTCGTATGCTGCTATTTTTTGTTAATGCAATGTAACTTTTGATTTTTATTTTAATTGTAATAATTTATTTTACCTTGCAAATATGAAAATACAATAATATCTACAAAAAGCTTACAGGATTACGCCTTATCTTAAATAAAATCATTTACCTCAGTATCGTACATATCTGTAAACAATCTTGTCGGTTCCTCTGTGAATACATGATCCATAATTATTTTTCAATTATTTAAATAACTCAAAAGTATTTAAATTACCATTGCTATTTGTATTTACCATCTGGGCTTAGATATTTATATCAAGATATCAAAAAGTGTATTTTGAAATTCTGTAACTTTGTCCGTGCTCACTGGAATCGAAACTTCAGATTCTTCTGTCGCATCCTGCATTACAATAACAGGAACTGATTAACTGCTGAAACTAATAACTTACTAATTCCTTTCAAGGTTCTCTCTTTTTAAAGTGGAAATTGTCGATTCATCTCTGATTCAATCGATGGCGAAGCGGATTATTAAAATAATTGTGGTGTATATGCTGTAAAAAATGTACTTAATTTTTTTCCTGATGTAGGTATACTCAACAATAATATTTCAATTTTTTTTTATGAATAATAAATTCGCTTTATCGATAGCGATAATATGATATCGGTACTACCTAATGTTTTATGTTCATTATATTTCGATTGTCAAGTGAAAATGTGCAAGTGTAGTCACTTAATTAGAAGGTACGGGATGGAGGGGGGAGTGTGCAGTTACGTAATTTTCATAGTTAACTTGCATTTTTCAACTTGTGCTTTGATTTATGTTAGTGAAATGAAGAGTGACTGTAAGAAGATCCTTGAAAGTGACTTCCACTTAGACCCTTCCCATTAATCATTATTTTTAAAAACTTAATGTTGTATAATTTAAATTTTTTCAAAATAAGACCAAATTACGGTTTCATAGAATTTTGAAGAGAAAGAATGTGCCACCACTCGCAGGTGTATTACATTTAAGAATTCTTGTCTGACCACAATAACTGAGGTAATATCATCACTTCCAATACTCGCAGCTTAGATTCTCTAACGTTCCATTATGTAATCAACTCTGTTTCTTGAATATAACTACGTTAAGGGTTCTAATCCTTTCAAGGAAACCCTACAAATAAAAGCATTCATGCGAGCTTTAATCTCCATTAAAATATAGATCCACTGAACTGCAAAACTAGGCAACTTCCTTCTTTTTCATTTTTTGACTGTACGGAAAATGGTATTTTTTTCTCTTCCAATGTAATAAATAATTATTATGATTCATTTTGAATACGTCACGGTTTTTGCATAGCTACGTCACTTTTTATTCCTAAAACAACTTTTTATGTCAGATTTAAATTAAATCAAAGTTGGCACTTCTAGTTTTTTAATGCGTGGTTTGCCAGGGGCAAGGATGTTCAACTCTTCAAATCAAACAACCAGCTTCGTGTTCTAGGTATTTTACATCTTACGTTATTAGCCTCCTCATCAGAAGAAACATCTTCCGGCGTTCCAAATCGGGCGTTATTTGTAACGCATAATTTTTTCTACGAAATGTTCGTAATTTTAATTTTCCGAACCAGATAGATATAAAGATACGCCACTGGCGCCGTTAAAATCCACTTTTTGAAATTTTGAAGTGGACTAGTGTGAATTTTTGTTAGAAGTGACCATTAAATTTAATATTCTCTTCTAAGGCCAACAAGTGACCGATGAGGTTTCCGAGAAGTAAAACATTTTTATGTTTTTCGTGTTGTTATTCGAGATGGGGGGCGTAACGTGCTAAATATGGTCCAGTTTCTATATCCTGCGGAATCTGATCTTTTTTTCTAGGTAGGTACCAATTTTCGAGACTACAGCGTAATTGACATTTGCCCTTGTCAAATTTATGTGTACGCAATAATTACAATGACGAAATGCAAATTAGCTATGCCAAGACAAAAGAATTGCTTTATTTTAAAATTTAAAACGTGTCATTTGCGTTTACTTTGACTAATTAGTCGCGGTAATTTTATCGTGGATAAATTTGAAAATGAACTTTCTTTTGTCTACTTCTATATACTACCTACGTTGGGGTACATCGAGCAGCTGTTGCGTCTTCAACCGTCGATATTCGAGGGGTTGCTCGCTTTATCGTGCATTGAAATCGCCTTGTTTTCACTTCTTTTCCCGCTCGCTTTGCCACACGTCGAAGCCATTCCAATTTTTGTTTTGTCTGGACGTAATCCAGGTAATCTTGTCGTCTACAAAATTTGAACTAATTTCCATTTCAAGTACTTTACTCATCCGATACATACATCTTTAATTGGTTACTCGAGTATTTTCATCATAAATTTAAAATGTTATCGGCGCTGTTCTGGATTGCTTCAATAGCCACCACTTGACTTGATGTATTTTTTTCTGATTAAACTAAACATCTGGTTAGCTTATATGGACGTACATTGTTTAATTTTAGTCCAGAGCTGGACTCGGTGACAGGTAATGCCTCGGTTTTGAACTAAATCACGTCAAATTCATGACCGTGAACTTTGGCATAGTTGTGGAAGAGTGGCAGGACCAACTCCTTGGGTGTACAAAAGCAATATTTTTAGATGTTTAGTCTACTGCGAGTTTTTGAATTTTCCTTAAAATGTTATTAATTCGTCCACGTACGATAGTTTGTTAGGGTGGTTGTTTAATTTTCTCAAGTAGCCATGCATGACAAGGTAGGACTTCCCTAGATGATTGCACCTGTTTCCTTCGTGTTTACCTGCGTATCTCCTCCCTTTATCGCGGTTGAATTTATTCTAAGGTTAAGACTATTTTGGCCCGAAGGAATGTCGAGGTGAATATTAGTAGCTTTAATCAATAGGATTCAACAATCTTTCATCGAATTAATGTTAGTTATTATGCAACGAATAACTAAACGCAAACGTTGCGGTGCAAACAAAGCCGCAAATCGCTTGGTATTTACTTTTCTGTGATGTAAAAAATAATTAGTCTTATTATTGTAATTAAGCGTAAAGGTTAAATTGTTAGATATTTATCATATCGATGGCGAAACAATTTAAATTATCAGTTTACACTTGAACGTTCTGCAACCCACTGTGCAGTGAGTACAGTTGGTTGCCTACTGTTCAGCCTTGTTTTGTATTTTTCAACATTCTGCAGGAAGCTTTGTTGAATCCATCTATTTTCCATTACATTATTTTTGTTTGACCTTCTCACAAGTGCTGTCTTTGTATCTTCAGACAATCCACCCTCATCATAGTTTCAAGTTACTCATTGAAGAGGTTTTTGTTTCTTCCAAAAATTGTATACTGGATGGGAATCAATGGGAAACCCAAACTAATTTTTCAGCGACTGCCACTTCGAAGAAATGTTATCTGATATCCTAAATCCTAGTGTCATGTAAGGTTAACGAACGAGAAGAGAACAATTTTGTCATACAATAGAACATGCATATGAAGTAAAGTGACCCATTGTTCCCATGTAAACACAGGCTAAGAACTTCTAAACTAGCCATCCGTTGACAAAGCTTCTTTCTTCACGTCATCCGGTCAAAACAAATGAATCCGACGTAAGGATAAGTGCGTTGCTCTGAAGGCGTGGTGGTTGGCGCATTAAATGGAAATAAATTGCTTTCTAGTTAAACTTGTACCAAATTATTCATTATAATTAGCTCGATAATTTAGTTTTTTTGCCGGTCGATTTATGCATTTCAAATGAAAGTTGCAATTAATATTTTTTTAAATTGCAAATTATTCTCGTTACAGGTTTTATTTACAACACGTAATTTATTAAAATGTGTACACACGAATACCCAGTCGTCCTAGCAAGTTTACTTGCAATTTTTCTCTGTATGTAATAATTTTAATCCGCTCTAGCAACAGGATGATATTTTACTTTTCTAATTGAATCGAACGGATTTATCACAAGACTCGACACTAATCCGGCGTCGTTCTTTTTTGCTGGCACTGATTTATTATTTATTATGCATGTCAATAAGTCGATATTATGAAAGTTGGAGACTTATAGAAATAGATTAATTTTGCGAATGAGAAAATCTTAGGTGCGGCTTTCTGGAATTTGTTTTATATTTTCCATACCAAAAACAAAATTAATGCCAACTGGACTACTGCGATACCGGAAGGATTTGATTTAATAATAATTGTATTGGGGGGTTCAAAAATCCAGCCGCCAACAATGTTCCTTTATCTGCCACCGAAGAGATTTTTGAAATTTTTATTTAAATAACTGTTCAGTTTTATTATCAAACTTTTACTTATTAAACTGTTATGCAATATAAAGATAAATTATTGTTACTTAAAATGCTACATGTAAGTACGTTAGATATATTAATTATTTACAGTTAGGTATTCATTTGCTTTTATAATTTTTATCAAGTTAAGTATGTAAAAAATTTTTACGGGCAGGTATTTGTTGAATTGTTTATCGTGGAATTTTTCTCTTAAAATAATGTATGTGGAGTATCCTCGTGTGACGAAACAAAATGGAGATCACTCAGATCAAAATCGAGGCTCTCTAGGGAACTAACACTATCGCTGAGGCGCTTATTTCGAACTCTCACAGTTGGAGACATATGTGGGGTAGGGGTAGCTAGTTTAGTTACATTAAATTATAAAGTATCACCAATGACGACTGCAAGCAGGGACAATAGGACGCCGATATACAATTGCAGTGGATGCTGGGGAGTATTCCATACCCCCCAGACCCCCCGGTTTCAGAGATCTACAGTTTTTTGCATTATCTATCATCGATTGCATTCAATAGGACCATATTATGGGGTATGTTCCACTATTCGTATGAAATACCTTTTGGGATGTTCAGATTAAAATGTTGGAGAACTGTGCGGAGAGGGAGACAAAAATTATTAGCCCCAAGAATTTAGAATCTGCACCATTCGCATACAGACAATTGGAATTTTTTATTTACATCATAATATGATTATGTCCACCGGCGGATTTCTGGGAAGGACACAAGGGTCGAGACGGGCAAAAAGTGTTCTCAGATTTGGGATTGTTTCCTTGTTTTCTTGTTATTTTTAAGCGTATGGGAAGTGCACGTGCCCCACCTCCCTAAATCCGCCTATGCTATGATTATGTCGGTTACAGGACTGTTGGCACTGAGACAGTTGTCCCTATGACTATTGGCTCTGGCGACAATTGGCTTTTGTGACTTTTGGCTTATCGACAATTGACCTTTGAGTTGGCCCCAGGACAACTGGCTCTGGCGGCAATTGATGTTCGCGACCGTTGACGTTAGGGCAATTGGTCTACATGACAATTAATCTTTGCGACTATTGATCTCAAGGCTGAGGTCTTGGAAGGCAAGTTTTAGTGAACTGATAAAAGCTTACTTTTTAGCTTTTGAGAACACTAGCTTGCCATGAAGGTCAATTGCCGTAAAGGCAACAGTCGCGGAGATCAATTTTCGACGGGGTCAGTTGTCTAGAATGAACTCAAAGGTTAATTGTCGCGAGGTCAATAGTTGCAAAGGCCAATTATCACCAGGGCCAATAATCATAGGGTCAACTGTCCGGACACGGATTATGCCACATTTACAGTTTAGCCCCCCCCCCCCCAAAATTATATAGAGCTAATTACGATGGGCGAGTCACAAGGCAAATTTTTGTATACTAGGTTTCCTTTTACGAGATTTTTGAAAGATTTCCCCGGATTTCCTTCTCGATTGTATCAAGATTTCCTTTCAAAAAAGTTAAAAAAGCATCAAGTAGGTTCCTGAAATTCCTAAGATTTCCTGATGTCTTAGATTGCCTTGGAATTCTAGAAATTTTCTAAGATTAACTGAGATTATCTCAGATTTACCATCACTTACATATACACCAGAATTCCCTAGCGAAAAAAACCAACAAGGAAATCGTTTATTAAGTACGAAAGGATAATATCGTCAGTGTCCTGACAATACCTGCTATCTGCAAAAATGTCATTTTACAGGAGACAGATAAAACTGTTTTATTTTATACATGTGGGAGTACGATTATGATATTTCCAGGACAAATTACAACACTTGTAAATTTTTTTATAAATAAGTTGTTGATACCAATGCACGCGTAATAAAATTCCGAACAAAATGATGTAATTAACTAAATTTCACATAATATGTACTTAGGAGGTATTGTCAGGACACTGACGATATATATTATCCAGTCATATTATATTCTTTCTTTTCATTTTCTTGGCCGTCCAGTAGTACAACCAGAACATTCCTTTGGGGGAGAGGCTGAATTACACAATTTCAATTTTATTTTTTGTTTTACATAGAACATGGAGGGAGGCATTTCTTCCGCATTTCCAGATTTTTTCTTCTTGGGCGATTTGGAAGTTAAAAAGGTTTCCGCTACCTCGAAGCCGAAATAACTTTATATTTGAAATTATTTTTAAAAAAATTACGTAAAGAACTTTTTGGATTTCCCCCCTCTCATTTGAGGGTTTTTAAGATTTTCCAAATTCCCCTTCCGCTCTCCCCCACAAAATTAGGAATTTTGTCCATCTGCCTGTAAGTTTGGCTATACCGAGGGGCAGCGGCGGCTCGTCAGAGGAGGCAAGGGAGGCAAAAGTGACATGCAGATGATGTAGAAAATAGAATATTCGAAATAGTAGAAGAAATTCAAGGAAATCATACAAATTCTTGAGTAATCTATCCTTTATAATTAGCCTCTTAAAATGAAACCGCCACAAGCTGCCACTGCCGAGGAGGGAATACAAGTAATGAGAAATCTGAGCAAATCGAGGTAATCTT
Source organism: Cantharis nigra (assembly GCA_958510845.1). Taxonomy (NCBI): domain Eukaryota; kingdom Metazoa; phylum Arthropoda; class Insecta; order Coleoptera; family Cantharidae; genus Cantharis; species Cantharis nigra. Next base: position 24,818,524 of record OY294032.1, on the reverse strand, counting down.
AGGAAATCTAGGAAATTTTCCTACATTCGTCTAGTATGAAAGTACAGACAACGACAGGTTATGGGCCCACACGGATTATCATTTTCGTATATTCACGCATTAGAAGGTGGGGAAGGCCGATTTGACTTATATTGAAATTAATGAAGTCCTTTGACTCCGGATTCCTCGATCCCGAAGGCTGGTTCCTTAAAAAATGCATCTTCTTGTATTCTAAAAAATGTAATCCGTCTTACCAAATTTTAGGTCACCGTGACTTATTGTGTAGATTTGCATAACATACAATACTTAATTCTAAAGGTCAGGCGGCTTTTGGCCGCTCTTATCTAATAGTCTGCGATTGAGGTGTTTGTCCGGTCTCTGGCAGCAGTTAGAAAATTGATTTCTTAATTTTTTTAAAAAGATGCATCGGGGGGGGGGGGGTACAATATTTCATCAGTTCAAAGTCGATATTTTAGAAAATTAGAACTCTCATCTAATTGAAAGTGCGACCCCATGATTTACATTGCTTGAACTTAAATAAAACCAGAAAATTTGAAAGTTATCAGTGTCCAAACTGAACGCGGAATTAGATTGTGACCTTAGTTGTAAAAAATGTGACCTTAAATCTTTATCAAAAATGAAAGAATTTGAAACCTGAACTCCTGAGGAAGAAATTGAAAGTGGGAGGGAGGGTAAGAGGATACTAATTTCTATAAATTATAATAAAATGCATCATCTACTTCATCAGTGAAGTGAAAATTTCAGATTGAGGAAAATGAGAGAAGGGAAGTTGTGTCCCCCTCTATTTCTTGATTAGTATTCGTTTGTAATCGGACGTTCAGTTTGCCGGTAACTGTTCGGTTGCACAGGTGTAAGTGAGGTATATTTACCTTACATTACCCAAACAGTATTATACGCGAAAATCTTCTAATTTGAACATTGTCATATGGAACCGCGTGTGCCTGTGTAATTACATCACAACCCCATTGTCGTTGTGAACATTCCGTGTCGTGCTTTCTAAAACAAAAATTTTAAAATTGCAAGTTCTGTTCATTATAAATAAACACATAGAAAGTTGTGGTGGAATGTAAAAATATCGTGAAATGTTAGTTTATTTTTGCACAATTTATTGTTTCTAAGGTTCTTTTTTTCATGTAATAATGCAATTTTGAAAGACTTGGATGCTCAACAATTCGATGTTGTAAAATTATTATCTACAGTTACTAAATTATTAAATCTGAGCGCAAGTTTTTCATAAATTTGATGCTCGACTTAATCCGTATCTGGTTATTCAACGCTGCTATGATTTTGTTATTTTCAAATTGTAAGGGTGAAGTAACAGACATACGGATGTGCGTTTCCGATTTCAGATTTTTGCTATTATGATTGTTATTTAACCTATTACGTGTTGTAATTACCTATAATTTGATACGTTACCCACTCCTCCTTTTGTTTTCATTTTTTTTGCAAAATTTAAAATAACGTTTGTTTTCCATTCAAATCTCGTCTGTAAACTATTAGAAGTGCCATGGCCGGTTTCAATAACACTAATTTAAACGCGATATACAGTTTGAATTACTTCATTACCATTTTTTTGAATAATTTCGACATTTTTACATTCCTAATGCTTCCCAAAGCCAAGCTTTTTGTTTCTTTATCTCCAGACTCTTTTGCATAAATTACTATTTTTTCTAAAAGCGGGAGGGGCCAACGATCAACAGTTGTTTTACCGATACTCGCATTTTTTGTTTTTTCTGAAAATTGTTTATTGATTTTTTTTGTTTTTATTGATCGAAAAACTTCTTGGTTGCCTTGACATTAACTTTTTGTTAAAACCAAGTTTTCTTTTTTCTTCGCTGATACAGCTGACTAGTTTTTGCAAATGTGGGAAGGGGGTGTTCTGTGGTTGGTTTTGATAGTAATGTACCTAATGGTGTAATTTGAATTGAAAAATATTGCAATAAAACACAATTATTAAGTAACAAGTTAGTGCTGCCATGCACTTGCTTTTGTTTTATAGTTTTATCGAGTTTTCTATTGGGTGAAGCTATAGAAACAAAATTTATAACAAATAAATATTAATTTTCAAAAATAATAATTTATTTCTGCAATAGTAGGATAAAATCCATAATTCTTTTGCTTCTATAAAACTATTTTTTTGAATTTTTTTTTGATTTAAACAAATTTTTGTTTGACCGAAAATATTTTATTTAAATTAAACAAAATTTATTTGTTTAAAAAAATTATTCAAACAGAATTATTCTCGTAAAATCAAAGAAAAATGCAGGAATTTTCCTGTTAGTTTATTTATGTAGTATGTCAAATTAAAATCTGACATGACAAAAAGTTAGCGATATAGCAACTCCACTCTGTCAAATCAAAATATTAATCCAAATAATTCAATTTAATAAACATAAAAAGTACACTTGTGAAAAATTGTAAGAAGGATAATTCCGGCTGGGGGGGGGGGGGGGGGGTAATTAAAATTGTGCAAGTTAAAAATACTAAATTTTTAATTTTATTTCAATTTTACCTGGCTGCCTGGGAACTGCCAAATCTACCATCTTGATTATCATACCATTTAAAGCTAGATTTATGTACAAGCAGCAATATGACTTATGTCTTCTTCTTCTTCTTGTAACAAAATCGACGGCTTCATTGAAAATATTGCCAATGTGCCATTGTCGTTCCCTGAGCAGGTCCTGTTGCTCCAGCTACAATTATTTTTTGTTCTAATTATTAATGTCCCGGTTTAATAATTATTTTATGATTCTGTTTCGAATTTCCTGCTTTTCGTGATCATTGTAGTGGTAAGACTTCTTCATTTTTCGTCTACTATCATTTAATTTTATATTAATTTGTTTCTTGACAATCATGCGGTTTTCTTAAGTCTCTTAATTATTGATCTAACCACAACTTCGCGGTTTCCACTTGTCCTCAACTTCGTTTTTCTCCTCAGGCTTAGATGCTGCGTTTCTGGTGACGAAAATAACTTTTGGTCCAAATTTCTAAAACGAAAGCTCTATCATTTCGTGATAAACCACGTTGAATCCATTCTACGAGTATAGAAATTAGTCGAGGAAACTTATTAACCTGGTTGTAACCGTACCGTGAAATTTGACAATTTTACGTTGCTTAAATGTTAATTTAATAAACATCTAATGGTTAATTTTCATTTTTCACTTCTTACTCGAAACAGAAGCAACTTTTTAATTGTGTCGCTAATTAAGAGGTTCCTGTGATAAATTAATTGTTAAATGCACTACTTAATTGGATCGACAGGAAACCGTATCGAGGTTTCTCTAATTCTCACAATTTATTTTGGTTCTTATTCAAGTTTTTTAAAATTCTTAATTGAACTACTTTTACTTAATTCTCATTTACCATAAAATTTGGAATAACTCTTCTGCGGCGCGGGTAAATTGCTCCACGTGTATTCGAATCACGCGTTTAGCCAATAAATCGTGTAGCTAAATTTAGTTTCTTTTGCCGGAAGTGTCTACATAATACCACATAATGCCTCCATTTATGAAAAAACAATGATGGATTATGTAAGGTCTCGTGTGCGTGTTGTTAATTTTTAATTGAAAATTTGTTGTTGTTTTTTGCGAACCGTTAATTTATTATATTTGAATCGATAATAATATAAATATTGATGAGTCAGATGTTATATAAACAGACCAAGGAGATACCCGTGTTTATTATAATATATCAAATCTAATTAAGTTGATAAAGGTTTTCAATAATTCACCTGTCAGGTGAAATTATGATGCAAATTTACGGCATTTTTATTATTCTTGCTTATGTAGCGATATTAGCGGTCAGCGGTCATTAATCCTATACCACTTCTTCATATTTATTGCATTTGCTCGACAAAACATTGGGGTTAAAAGCTTGGAGTAAAATCTAAACGATTACTCATGTTCTTCTGATAATGGCAAGTCAATGCTGTTTTGTGCTTTTTTATTTATCGTTTATTTGTCAAGTTTTCGGGCAAGTTTTAGTTACGGCTACACAGACGGCTTGTTAAATGCAAATTAACTTCACGACAGTTTGGAACATCATCTAACTTTCTAAAAAATTGTTGTTGTTAACATTAATTTCTTATTTATTGATAAGTGGATGACGAATTTAATCGGTCGAAAGGAGGAAGATGAAGTGCAATAAAGTGAATAGTTCCGTGCAAAAACAGGTAGCTTCCTTTATTTAGAGCTCGAGCGGCTTAATTGCTTTTGCTTAAAATTTTCAACTAAGTACTAAACACTTAAATTTCATTTTATTTCCGACAGCCAGTTATTCGGAAACTTATTCGCGATTTAAATTTATTTTTTCGTCCGTGGTAAATTAGGGACCAAGTCCTCCGAAGCACAGAAACAGTCATAAGGGAGTGTAGTTTTACATCGGATTCGAAGTGGGTACCTTAGCGTTAACAGTTGATCGTGCTAACTTGGAAAAACGATTACGCAGTTGTTTATATTGGATAAGGTTACAATAACGTCATATTAACGTTATAATAACGTCATAGTAACGTTCTAATAACGTCATAGTAACGTTATAATAACCCCGAAATAGAACAATTGACAATTCGACTAAGGACCGAAATTAATTGCATACTTTTAAAATTACATAAATTTGATTCCATATTTTTTTGTAATCATTGGGGTTAAGGAATGGTTAAAATCAAAGTTGTAGAGAATTAAATTTCCCACATATTCGGTTTAATCATTATTTTAACCAACCAAAATGGGTGAGTTTAATAAAAACAAATTCTTCTTGAATTTAAGATGGGAGCTGGCAGCAGTAACTTTTCGAAAACTAATGACCCCTCTTCAACGGCTAGAAGAAGAAATTTGTTGAATCGAAATAATCGAGTTATTTAATTGGTAAAAAATGGTCCTTGTATAACATGATTTTACATAATATCAGTAAATATTATAATTATTTATAATGTTAAGATTTCCCCTTGAGGTTACTTGTAATAAATAAACAAATAATCCAAAATTTTCCTTAAGCTGTAGTTTGGATAATGAACCGGTTTCGACTTGACTTATCCTTCAGGGCCTACCGCAAATTAATAATAAACAACACTGAAATATAAGTTGAGAAATATTTTTGATTATTTATTTCTTTACATTACCAGTTATTTATTTTTGGACGTTGGGGCAGTAGCGCATGACATAGTGCCTTGGGAGCCAAAGGGGCGTTTGTTGGGGCGCACCACTTTTCTCTTTAATACTTTAAAATGTACACAAATTTTATATTAGAAGGAACATACTACTTTTCAAGTAATACTGTAATAGCTAATGAAATAAACGCATAAACAATAATAGGTTATGAGCCCAAGTCATACCTAAGTAATTCACTTTTCTACGTCAGTTTCTGGGAAACCTGGTTATTTCTAAGCTAATCTTGTGCTATGTGCAGATAGCCCTGTTACGGGGTGGATGTTCTTAGCTTCAAGAGCGACGTTATTTTGACGTTGCATTTTTATGATGTCTTTATGATGTGCGTGCCACTCTCGGGTGATTTTCTTCAGCGATACTAATTTTGACGACTTTGACATTTTTCATCTAATGAATGTACAAAAATGTGGGGGGGTGTGCATATCTATAATAATTCATTGTTAAAACTTTTAAAATTAATTGTAAAATTTTTTTAAAAACTATGCTTCAGTTTAACTCAGTTTAAGCTATTATAAAAAGTCAGTGTTTATTGGGGGGGGGGGGGGGAGTCTGGGAGGTATGGAATACCTTCAAAGCACTCTTGGCAATTCTGGAGTGTAAGAATTACAGGGGCCTGAAATTTTGTATCAGGGATACTTCAGGGACTAAATAGACTGATTTTTCTAAAAGGTTAGATCTTGGGGTCGGGAAACCTGGGGTACAGCGGTACAGGGTCTACAACTTTTTTTCAAGAAATAACTGAAACTTATATTTTCTTACTTTCAATGTAGATCTGCCACTTATTCAAATTAAATAACCGATCCACTCTTCTAATAACTTCAAGGGGGTCACCTATTTGGAGATAATTTTTTGAAACGATTTGAAGCATCCTGTACACTCTTAGCTAATATTAAATTTTAATGCTTGTCTGCATAACCATCAAACGTAAAGCAAAATTTCACTAATTTCATAGTGCTCACTCCAAAATTATGTTTACATAGCGAATAATTTTAAGTCGAAATTTTACTGACACCAAATTATAATGGTAATAAAAGAGGAACATTGAATTAAAATGAAAAAACATGCAATTTTTAAATTATGGTACTAGTATAATTGGATTAATGAATTATTCTTTGTGCACCGACCTTGATAATCTTAATACACGGATGGTAACTTTTGCAAAAATTTGTATTTAAAAGAAGAAACCGTTTTGTGTTATCTACAGTTACGAAAATGTAAAATTAATGAATTAATAATTACGAATATTGGTTTGATAAATGAGAATAAAATGATTCAGTCTTGCTGGTGTAACTGTTTTTCGCAAAATATCAATTAAATCGCCATATTTGAAAAATACACTAGAATTAGATTGCTAAATTAACATAACACGTTAATGAACCAATTTTACAACTTAAAATTTTGTTTCTTAATTAAATTTCACTTTTCGCTTAAAATTACTTTCAAGATTAACTATTCATTTAAATTAGAATCGAAACACAATTTTATGTTTGATTCCAAAAAAGGAACGAGAAAATCTCTCATCTATCAAACATCTGGATTGTTGCACTCTAAATGCTTTTTATATGTAATTAATCAAATCTCAACTATTTTCCGCCCTATTTGCGAAATTTTCCTCTATTGCACTTTCATAAATATTTCTGAACGAATAATTGCATCTGAAAATAAATTCCTCGGTCATATACCATGCAGTGTTCGTTGCATAACTAATATTTTTAAGAAAAAGTTCCATCAGCTCTTAAGGTTTCCATTTTACTTTTTTTTGAATATCTTCCTAATTCCAAAAAGAGTCATCGCAATATATATAATATAGAATTTTAAATTTTTCAAACTTGTTTTCGCGATTCCTTCCACTTCCACGTTACACTATCTCGTGAGTCTGATAAGGACGAATAATGGAAATATTACAATTGTTAATCAAATATTTCCAAATAAATAGTATCTCTCAATGTTGACACTAGACATAAATATCTGTAAATTTTCGACGTTTTATTTTGTTATTATCTAGTAGACAATGACTAAAAGATTGCAATTTGTATTGAGAAATTGAGTTGCAGGATTTCTCATCCTTGAAATTCTTTCACACAGCTCATTAGCCTTCTTTCTATCTAATAATTTTGATGCAACGTGATTTTACTATTTTTAGGTATTTGTAGTGATAACGAAATTATCAATTTGTATTTATATGCCGTGGGTTTATACGAACGTAGGTAAACAATGTCGAATTTTGAGCATCCACACAATCTTTCGCAAACTTAAACAATGCTAACTTTTTATCTCTTACGTTTTACAGCAAATAAAACTTAAACAAACGTTTTCTAAATTTGTGCAGTCGATAGTTGCCCGCCTTTCTCAGAGTGTGTTAAGTGCAAAAAATGTGAAAGTGGATGGTATATGCAGCAATGTTTGACAGTTGTCAAACTGATAGTTCCGGACCCAAATGTTCGGATGTGGCTGAAAAAATTGTGCAGTTGTTCGGTTGGAGGCAAACGTACAAGGTTGAAAAATTACAAAGAAATATTCCGATTAGAGGAACCACTAGAGTTTCTTTAATTAGGCCTCTATCGGAGCATATTAAATATGAAGAGGTAAGAGATGGTTTTGCGATAGGGTTTTGCGTCACGGTTTAATTAATGCGTAGATTTAAGTACAAAGTTAATATTATAACAATTTAATTGTTCTCATATTTAATTTGCACGTTATATGGTCATTAGCATATCATCAAGACTGTTAGTTGCATCCAGTCAACGTACGCGCTCACGCGCAATGAAGGTTTCGCTGGCATTTTTCAAGATGTGAAACTACGAAATGATGATTTTAATTTATAATATTATGTTATTCGCGTTTTAACATTTGAAATTATTGCACAACTCGGTAGGCACGCACACTGATGGATGCTAATTGCAGTTTCACGTGCTCTCGTTGGGGCAACACCCTTTCCGGATTTCTGATGCGCTTTGGATGCAGCCAACGTTTTCTCGATTATCCAGAAAGTCCATCCATCCATTTATACTATAAGAACGGTTTTTCATAATACTCCGGTCGTTACGCTTACCCAATAGGTGGACGTGGGATTGCAATCGTTTACGCTTACCACTATTTTATATTACTCTATTATTGAGCTATAATTACACTATTTACATCTAATTTCTTAACTTTGACTTTGAACATTGTGAAATGGATTAGAAGTTTCAGTTTATTAGAATTTTAAGTAGATATACTTAAACTCTTTTCCAGTCCGAATCGCCTACGGCATTTTTTCTTCCTATCGACTTTATTTCCAAGTCCCCTTCTCCCATAGACCTCGCTAATTATTAGTAGCTATGAAAAACTGCACGGTTGATTTACAATACACAATCCTTTTATATATTTCATATCATATTTATACATCATCATACAGGATGTGGAAAATGTACAAAAAACAGATCTTATGTAAAACTATAATTATTATTGTGTCATGTATCGATCACTTCCTACTTCTTCTCGCGCTCAGCAACATATTTTAATGTAGAATTGAATTGTCTATGAATTACTCGGAAGTTTCAATATTCCAACCTTTCAATATTCCATTTTTTACTCTGTCTGCGTTGAGTGCCATCGATCTACATGACTCTAGGCACAAAAATAATCCATTCCACTAAAAAAAAAAATGCCACACGAGCATTGAACCCGGGAAGAATATTAACCATCTGAACACAAATTCTGGTGATTTTATGTTGGACTTCTCAAGAGTCCTCTAATATCCTGTCGGGATCTTCGAGCGATTTCGATATATTTGAGAAGGAGAGAACAAGGGTTCCCCTCGTTAGATACTGCAGAACAAGGCAACGTGAAAGAACAAAAGATAAAAGTATGGATGAAAATGGTAGGCAATAGAGAAGGAAGAGTCAAATGCAAGAATGTGAAGGTTCTATGAGGTTGGGAACATGGACTGGCAAGACAATGTTGAAGGTTTCAAGCATGAAAGAGATACAAAATGAATTTTTTTATTTCAAAAATAGCACTCAGTACTAAACTTTTCAATGCAATATTTTACGATGAACCGGTATAGTATTTAAAGAAGTTTCGTTTAAAATCATGTAGCTACCTAATTCTCGATAAATCGTGCTCATCACGCTACCAACATGCCCATCAACAACATGGCAGCTCTATTACGTACACTTGAACTTGATGTTGTTTTAAGTTTGATTCTGAATTATTTTATCTTAAAACCGCGGTGAAATGTTAATTCATAAAATAGAACACTAAATGAATGCACACGTTTGGTTTAGAAACAAAACTTTCTACACCAACTATAATATAATATTTTTTCTCGTGACGTTCGCTTAATGTAAATCTCGAATACCTACCACAACTTCTATTCTACCACAACACATACTTCAGCTCTCGTAATATTTACACTCTTTCACTTGAGCTAACATTTGAGGCCTGTTTGGTACAGCCAGTTTGGCGCAAGCGATTCGGTAGAGTTGCTTCGGCGCAAACCCATTTTGATGTGATCCCTATTCGGCTCAATAAGCCAAAAACACGTGTCTGCTGCTGATTCTTAAAAGTTTATTTTTTTAAATATGTGTAGCTTCATGATCAAATTTTGATCCGCTTTCTTTTAAATGATAGAGCAGTTTGTCGTTAAAGTTCTTCTTCTCAGCCATTATTCGTCCATTGCTGGGCATGGCCTCTTTCTGTGAGGAAATGTTTCAAGCATTAGACTCCACGGCTGCTCATCTAAAGAAAAATTCTTAAAGCAAGAAATCATGGATAAGAGAAGTGTCACAAAATTTCTACGAAAAAGTCTACGAGAGCATCCATTTATCTTTAGTAGTTTAGACGCAGGAGGCATTCAAAGTCGCAGATTATGATCCTTTAGTAATTATTACTACTAATTTAGAAATTTGTTAACCTGTTACCCAAAATTCTTTCAAACAATGCAATGGATAATAATAATAAAATAATCTAAGCTAGTTTCGATTATTGAGTACTACTGGTCTGTCGTTTACGTTCGGTCTTTGTGTGACTTACAGCTGACATGTATGGAGATTATTATCATGTTCATAATCCAGTCTGCCTTAGTTTTACGTCAAATCCGAACCACGGGAAGGCTGCACAGACTTATAGTTCAACCTCTTGACGCTGGTATTTGAATCTGCACGACGGATTAGCTGGCACCCTTAGTGGTGGTATCAAATTCGCGCACACAAACTTTTCGATATGACTTCTTCTCTCTCACCGAATTTCCCTGTCGATTAATTTCTCCATACGTATGTATGTACTTATAAGGGAAAGTATTGTAATCCACTCTAAAATCAAAAATTGAAAATTTGGTATTAAAATGTTTCTTATGTCCTGATAAGTGTTTGAAGAATTTTAGTTGGATGTTCGTGTGGTTAGGGCATGAAAGGAAATAATATCAATCGCACAGGTTAAACCACGCAACCAAATGTCATAAAATTCGGCATAAATGTGCATTATAGTTAAACTTAAATAAAGGCCAGCTGAAAATTTGTTGAAAATTGCGGAAATGATAAGAAAATAAAAAAAAGTTACAATTACTTTTGGACCACCATTTTTATACCCAAATTAAATGTGGAAAGTTATGCGATGTTTACATAGCCAATTTTTTACATAATATGGAACACCCACTTGTTAGAAGCGTGCATTGGTTTAGAACAATCAATTGATGATACGTGTACTCGACGTAAACAGTTGCAGTAATGAGCCGGTTGCAGTTGCCTTTTAGGAGTGCAATAGTGAACACTATTTTAAATTGGATTTCGTTAATTATGGTCTAATTTAAATTAAAAACAAAGATTCCGTCTTTCTATTTCTGTACTTTTCGAGTTCGCGGTCTTCAGGGGTGTTTTAGCCATTAGAGTTGGAATCAGCCAATGATATAAACGCATCACTTTTTTTTTAATGTTTATATTTGTAATTTACGCGCTAAACTACCACAATTACTTTAGAAACATTTTTATTTCGTGGGGGCACTTGGACGTCTATTCCCATTCGTACACAGAAACGGTAAATTCGTTACGAACAAACTTTTAATTGATGACGAACTTTCGACGTTTGAGATTACGATATGACGATCGAGATATACTCGGATGAGCTATGGCATGATGAAACAATTGAATGCACGCTATAGCATTAATTGCTTTGTGATGCAATATCGGCTCGAAAACCCCACGCAAAGAGCATTTGTCTTGCTAAAATTGAGCTGCAATATTAGCGGACATCAGGGTTTAGAATTTTTTTCAACATTGAAGTCTATAACGGAGATTGTTGATTCGATCGAAATGAACAACAAAAAAAGTACACCAGCACCCAGTTACGCTTAATTTAACACACGTTTCCCATTAAAATCGTCAGTTTTATTGCAATTTATTGTAATTATTTTACAACAATTGACAAATTAACAAAATTTGAATATTTTGTGTTAACTGTATTTTATTAACATCCGTTAGCGTTGACATAATAACCGTTGATAAAATTCGACTTTGCAAAATTTGTTGCCTGAAACTATGTTTGTAAAACGGTAATTAAAAAATTAGCGTATGATTTTTTATTTTAATTTAGTTGACTTATTTTGCACATAAATATTATATTCGATTTTCAACAATGCCGGTACGCAACTTCCGGCGACGCATCCTGTACATCGCAACGGATGCATTTTCTCGTTAAAAAAAATTTCTTTTAATTATGAATTAATAATTGATTTCTTATTAGAAAAAAGTTTTTTCTGATGAATGCTAATTTTCTAATAGAAATCGAATGGGACGCTCTTAACTTGCAAATTTGCAATCAATGAGGTGTGTAAATAATTTAACTAACAATTACAAAAATTGAGTTCTCACGACTAACGAAAGTGGGCATTGTCTTAATTTTCACTTATGCATTTATGGTGAAGACTTGGAAAAACTGAAGGCGTCGGTTATTTTAATTTATTGCCTTTTGATATCACATAAGTGGATCATCCTTTTCGGTTGAGGTAGTTTAATAAATTAATTGGGTTAATTTCGTTATATAACGTTTTTTTCGCTTTACCCAACCGGGCAGGACCGCACTAAGGGTTCCGACCAAATGAGGTTATGTCAATGCAATTTTATGTCTTGAGCTTGCATCGTTTATTTTATTATAAAGCATAAAAGATTTTATTGCAGTCGTTAGATTTTAAGTTGTAAATTTTTACAGTGTACTCCGGACTGACCTATAACTTACTTTCTAATCATACATAATTAGAAGGATTCCTGCAGTGTTCGATTAAACTTGCGAAGGAAAAATATGCTTTGGTCCTCAAGCTCATCCGAGCACCTACACCGAACGCATCTCTCACCTTCAATAAAAACCCAGTGAAAGAATAAAGAAAGTAAAAGATCAACATAAATTTCCTTCACGACTTTCACGGACCGAACTTCTATTTAAATGCTACGAGCTAATTTGTTTACATTTTTCTAAGTTTCTCCGCCAAATTAAAAATTACGCCCGTCCGTTTGTTCTATTTTATAATTTCGCTTATTTAACCTTTTTTTTTAATTATAAAAACAGCTTGCGATTTGAATAAAATATTCAAGGTAAATATCGTTAATATCCTTGTAAAGGTGGAATTTTTAAATAGCGATTGACAAAACGAACAACAAATGGGCTATATTTAGCTCCGAAAAGCTTTTCCAATGGGGACAGGACCGACTTGAACGGGCGAGTTCGGGGGAAATACCGTATGTTTCTGTTAAGAAAAAACCGGTTTTTGTTTTAAATTACGCACATTAGACCCCGTTTATGTAGGACTGCGTTATCAACGAGGTCAATAATATAAGATTATCACTTTGAAAGCCAACTTTTCACATAGGTACGATTTAATTTTGTCACGTATAACCAAGTCAATGTAACTTGTGTTTTTTTCGAAACAACAAAGACCCGAGTCTTGAAGGACGTGTGCAGCAGACCTGAAATACGCAACCCTTTCATCTATGATTCATAACAATTATGAAACATTGACTTCCAAGATTCTGATCGAATTTTTTTTGCAGGGACCGGAATCATGGGTAGCGGTTCACAATCTTCAGTCGCAAGGTGGCGGAATTTTGGACCCCGATGACAGATTAAGCGACGTTGCCGACGACAGGGAACAAATTTTAGCCAGTTTCGAAGATTGCGATGGTGCACACCACCACGGCGGGGGTGATGGTGCCAGCGGAAGCAGTTCAATCGGAACCGGTAGTCCGGATATTTTTCACGTAACAATTTCACCTGCTTAAGATTTCAGTGTATTTTCATAAAAACTTTTAGGACGGCGAACACAAGTACGGCCCTTCATATGCTCGCGATATCGAAGTCACGGGCGAACAAATTGCCTCTGGAATTCCAGGACCCCTACAAGTACGACGTGGTAGCGAGCCCGCTCTCAATCAACTTCCAGTTGGTCCACCAACCTCGATGAATCAAACTAAAAGGTGGAGTGCAGCTCCGTTAATATTGGAACCGCCTAGTTTAAGTTATTCAAGTCCAGATTGGATGGACACCAAAGAAGAAGACGAAGATCGTAACTTTAGGAGAATAGCGAGGGATGGAAGCAATCGACTGTCGATGCAGTTTTTAGGTGACGGCGCAGGGTAAGTTTTCGTTTTGTTCTTTCGGCACTTCTAACATTTTTTCTCTTCAAAAGCTTTCATTTTAAGGATATTTCTGATATTTTGAGGTAGTCACCTAAATTTTCTTTTCGTTTTTCTAACTTGACGTCTTTTAGTTGTCGCTGGGCAGACGCGGCGGAAAAAATCTCAACCACACGCTCGCAAGGTAGCACGTCATTGCCTAGGGAAAACAAACGAAGGGAACCTCTAGGTCAAGCCAATTCAACTAGTCCAAATTTAGACGGCGATCCAAATTTACCTGGAGAAGTCATAGTGATACGTATCGATAGACTGGGTAACAAACAAGAACAGCTTGGAATTCACGTTGTGCCACATTATGATGCGTTGGGGAAAGAGATAGGACTGTTGGTTCAAGGTATTGAACCAAACGGTCCTATCGATAAGGACGGTCGCATTTCGTTGAACGATCGTATCGTTGAAATTAACGGTCAAAGCGTAATAAATTTACCGTTCAAAAGGTAAAATCTGTTCAACGTTTTAGTGGTGTTTTCTAATTTTGGCTTTCAGGATTCAGGAATTGTTCAGGTCATCGAACTTCGAACTTCGACTGAGAATTATCAAAAATGCGTTACATGGCATGCGGAAACCTCCGCCACCTCCCGTTTATCCCAAGTTTCCAGAAGATAAAGAAAACGTTTCGATGGTCGAGTGCGAACAAAAACGTAAGTAATAGGTAATTCTCGAACAAATTCATTTTTTATTTCGGGGAATTACAGAAAGTACAAATACCAAAGTTGCTACGGTTTCACCAACTAAAAAGGTTCCGGTAATCTCGAGAAATTTAAAATCGTTGTTAAATTCGAACACGAGAAAAATTGGAAGAAAAATTGAAATTGAATTGCTGAAGGGCAACGACAGTCTGGGTTTCAGTATAACCACGCGTGATAATCCTGCAGGAGGAAATTGTCCTATTTACATTAAATATTTAAAACCTGACGTAAGTTGACATTATTTTTACCTAAACAATTTTGTAAACAATTATTATATTAGGGAGCTGCCGTTGAGGATGGCAGGTTAAAAATTGGCGATCGGCTGTTGGAAGTTAACGGAATTGAAATGACGGGGAAGACGCAAAAGGAAGCGGCAACTATTTTACGAAATATTCCTGCTGGAACGAGAGTTAAAATTATCGTGTCCAGACAAGAAGAGTACAAGGATTTTGCTCTTCCCAGAGTGATGGTAAGTAGTTTCACAGTTTTGGATTGTGCTAGTTTGTTTGCCAGCTTCGTGTGGTACATCATTATTTTGTTCAGGATGTAGGTGCAGAGAAAGAAGAGCATGGCGAATCGGAACCGTTTGTAAATTCCGATGTGCCTCCCAACATTCCTCCTTTACCTCAGAGTCATTTACAGGCGAGAACGCCTGAGAAGGGGAACGCAGTGTCTAGGATAATTTCACAATTTCAAGAAGCTTCCAATGTTAGTAAAGTTTTTTTCTTCCTTGTGATGTTGCATCTCTTTTTCTTCAATTCTTCTCTAACTTTCAGCTTTCTTAGTTAACGTAGATTTCATATATATGCATGAATTTAGAATAAATTAGATTATTGGTTTCTATGAGATAGTAAATTTAAATCTCGGCTACTCTCGAATTATTTATGTCGTGGTTCAGATTCCACGTGAATCTGTATGTCTTAAGTAAATGCGGTTTGTTTGTACTGTTAGTGTGGGATGACGTGTAAAAATGCGGGAAAATTATGCCGGACAAAATTTTGAATTTTAGTATTTTGCTTTAGTAAAGAATTAAGCTTTGGTTGGGCTTGTAGCGTAAATTTGATTTTTAGTGCTTTGTATATTTTGCACGAATTTTTAGAGGCTTGAAAATTTTTCCTAAATTTTTAAATTAATTTTTAGCCGCTCGAAAAATCGGACGATAGTTTAATTTTTCCATGGAAGCATAGAGAAATTTTAAATTTTGATATACCTGTGCACGATTCGGAAAAAGCCGGATTGGGTATTAGCGTAAAAGGGAAAACCAGCGGCGTGCAGGATTTGGGTATTTTTATTAAAAGTATTATAAATGGCGGCGCGGCTTCTCGTGATAAACGTTTAAGAAACAACGACCAATTACTCAATGTAAATGGTATTTCGTTATTGCAGCGGTCTAACAGTGACGCTATGGAAATTTTACGTAAAGCTATGGTCCACACCGAAGGGGCGGTGCCCGGCAGTATTAGTTTGACTATAGCGCGAAGGGCTTCGTCTCCTGGACCCACAAGAAACGCGTCACGCAGAAATTCTTCCAATGGTTTGCTCAACAATAGTTCTTCAGGTAACACTAATTTTAAAGTTCTCGGGCGGCACTTTGACACTCTTTTTAAAGGTGATTTGTGCCAAAGTAACGAAACCGACTCCAGTATTACGCAAGATCATTCGGGAGCGAGTGGGGGATCCACAAACACGGTCATATTTAAACCTCCAAATTTGGAATCGAGTAAACAATCCATCAACGACAGTTTTGGAAACATGAACACGTGGAACCCGGTTTTAGACCGTCTGACTGGCCATAACAAACAACTGCGAAACGAAAGCTACTATATGGTAGAGTAACCGAACATTTCCACAAGCTATTTTGCTACTTTGGAATATTTTTAGGCAACGCACGACACCTGGAGTCAAAGTATGTTGGCAAATCAGTCTATGGGCAATTTTGTAAGCCCAACTGTTAACGTCAACTCGGGAGACACAATTCTAATCGAAGACGACTGTGGACCGCGAGTTTTACCTCACCAAAATTTACAGTACGTTTTCAAGTATTTCCTTTAAAACAATTTAAATTTATAATAATTATAGAACTAAATTATTCGTCAGTCAGCAACAACACGCCAGCAACAACAAAGAACACGACAGTAAAGTTAGTCTTTCCAGCACTAAAAGTACCGAGTGTTCTCAGACTACGTGTGCTAGCACGGACGTAACATACGCTAGTCAGTTATCATTAGAAAATCCTACCGCCAAAACATTTTCTAGAGATGCTTTTGGAAGACAAAGCATGTCGGAAAAGCGACACGCCACTTTAGACGCTAAAAGTACCGACACTTATCAAAGAACGAAGAAGATGAGAGAAGAACGGGATAAATTTAGGGGAAAAGATGGTAATTTTTTGATTCCATTGTGTTTCATTATGGTTTACTCCTTTAGAATTAACTGCAATAGCGACAATGAGGAATTCTAATGAATTAAAAAAAATATATTTTTGAAAATTTGTGTTAAAAGAATGAGATTGGTGTTTTAATTTTTTTCTGCCATTAATGTTAAGCCCAAAATGAATTTTTAAAAACTCACTGACGTCACTAGGAGGTTTTGCAAAACGTGACGTTTAAAAGTATGTTATACCTACACTAGAAGAAATTTTTAAAAATTTCAAGTTTCTAAGTTTTTTTTGTCTTTGTCTTACCACAATCTTACCACAGGGTTGTCACGTTTTGCAAAACCTTCTAGTGACGTCACTGGGTTTTAAAAAATTCATTTTGGTCTTAATATTAATGGTTCGAAAAAATTAAAAAAACCAATCTCATTCTTTTTTAAAATTAAAAATATGCATTATGATCTTTTCTGTAGGTGTCGCTATTGTTGTCGCACAGATATTGAGGGGTAAACCAAAACTGTTTCTAACTCATTTTAAACATTTGTGACTAAAACTTGTACTTGTAACAGCTAATTTGGTACGTGTGGGATCGGTGGAGTCAGTCATAAGCGTAAATCGTTCATCAGAACATCCTGAGTGTAAGAAATCATTAAATGTTTTCATTTTATTTGTTCGTGCATCAGGCAAAATATCAAAATAAAATATTTTTAGATGCTGATAAATTGGGACAATTGGGTCCTTCTTTAGGAATGAAAAAATCTTCCAGTTTGGAGTCATTGCAAACCATGGTGCAAGAGGTAGGTTTCATATTTTTGGTAGGAACGATCGCTCAATCCTAAACTACTTTTAGATTCAAATGCAGGAAGAATGCGATCCGGCTTACAGCTACAGGGGGGGAGTGGGCGCGTTGAAAGTTATTCGGGGACGTGGATGCGATGAGAGCTTTCGGGCGGCGGTTGATAAAGACTACAACAAACATATAGTTGACCCAAATCACAGGAGCGAAACCAGTGCTAAAAAGCATTGGTTATTGGATCCACCATCCAACTTTGACAGAGAAGTCGACGGTTTTAATAATGTTAGAGGTGGACCACGGCAGTCTTCTCTTAATTCAGCGTTAGACGTAAAAAATAAAACCAACAAAAAAAAATCGGGAATTTTTAAGGGCATCGGATCCATGTTTCGGTAAGTCGTAATTTTTAAATTTTAGAACGTCTTACTAAATCTCTTTAACAGATTTGGAAAGCATAGAAAAATGGATTATTTGCCTGAAGTAACGCAGCATTACCAACACGTTAGTGAGTTTGATTCGGATATTGTAAATCAAGCAAACGAAAATGGAAGCAACTTGAATACTAGTTTAACTCATTCACACAAATCAACGGATTCGGAAGTGTCGCATACGAGTGAGCGCAAAGTTAGCCAGCAGCATCCAATGCAGCAACATATTCAACAGCCTCATCAAGAGCGCGAAGCGATTTATCAAAAGCACGGTTTTACGCAGCGACATGCGGAGCAAGTCCAGGTGATACCAGAGGGATCTATTCCACCTATGAGGTACCGCAACAGCGAGACTCATAGGAGCGAGAGAAGCCAACTGATGAGAGCATATGAGCAGCGACAAGCTCAACGGCAAGCGCACTATGCGGCGATGGAGCGGGAAAATGAGACTGACGCGCGATTACGACAAGTAAAGTGCCAAAAACTCTCGTTTAGACTCATTTTGAATTTTATTATCTTTTACAGGGTGAACCAAACGGTAACTATGGAGAGTTTGGCAGGGCTGGTAGCCGAAGCGGTATTACCGATCCGGTGCGGTTTACGCATTACGTAAATTATAATGAGTTGCAAAATCACCTCAGGTAAGAAAGTTTTAATTTAATTTTGTTGTACAAAGAATTATCTGTTCTAACCATACGCATTTTTCATTGTAACTAACGTTTCAAGTGTTGCATGTATTTCATTTTGCACCACATTTAAAATACTGGACTCAACATAAAAATGAATTGGGAGCAATTTTGTTATCTCACTTCTGATGTCGGCAAACAATTGATTTTTATGTGAGAAGGTTCTAAAGTTGGTGTTCTTCTGTTCTTTGGCTAAAATTCCTTAACTTATTGTTTATGTGTATGTTAACTGTCCATATTTTGTCCCAACAGCCGAAAAGAGACGCTCTCTGATAGTCAAATAGTTCAGATGCGTTTACAAGTTCAACAGCAACGATTAAAGGTGGAGGAGGAAAGGTATGCACTTCCCTATCTTTTGTAATAGAATGAAGCTTTGGGTTGCACTTGTAGTTTTGTGTTTTAACATTGCTTGATAAATTTTTTATGTCACTTGTAGTGTATGTTTACTTTTCTTTCACTAACTTGTTTGTTCATTCACTTTTACGCTAAAATTTAGCAAACGACTTAATATCCAGGTTATTTTATCTGAAAAGAATAGAAAGGGAGATCACAAAAGAAATCGATAACTTTTTTTGCTTAAAAACTTAGTCAGAAACTGAGTGGGTGCAAGTGAAGGGAAATCCGAGTTTGATTTTTGAATAATAGATTATCTTTTTTTTATCCTTGACTTAGAGCGATGGTAAATTTCAGGAAATCACTTTCTTTGATTTTGAGGCAATTTAAGAGGAAGTTAGGGCTTTTTATACAACGCTATTTCATAATAATGGGACAATTCTGACAACCAATATTAAATTAGAAATTTATGATTCAAGAAGTAACTTCTAATGATTATCTTTCAACTGATTACATCTCAAAGTTTAACGAAATCCTCATATTATGTAGGTACAATGACAGTTTCAGTGAGTACATGGAATATTCAAATTCTGCCTGTGAGAGCAACTGACAATGTCACTCAATGGATATGCACAAATTTCAATGGTTCTGTAATTTTCTTTAGTTTGAATCAACCCAAAAAAAAGATTTAGCCGCCAGGTAGGAGAATTAAACCGCTGAAGGCGGTCAGGGGTACGGAGTCCCCTTGTATGAAATATAAATAAATAAAAAAAGCTGTATATTTTGGGATCTGCCAGTTAATCTGTACTACAAATTTCACTTTTTTCTATATACCATTAAAAAGAAGACAATTTTTTAAGTACCTACTATATTCAAAACATTTTTTTGCGGATTATCTATTAGTTTTCAAAAAAACGGCATTTAAAAATCGAAAATTTTACATATAAAATTCCATGCATAAATTTGTAATTAAATTTAATTAATTCATTTTACGGTCGATCCTTGATTTACCGTGGTTGCGCCAGCCAAAACGGCTCGGAGCGCAGCAGATTCGATTATTTTATTATTATTATCGATTGCATTGTTTGGCAGAATTTTGGGTAGCAGGTTAACAAATTTCTAAATTACAGTAACGGTCAAAGAAATGTACTCAAGACTTATTTAATATTATTACTTTTTATAATATAATAGTTATATTCATCTTCAAGTGATCATACACCCAAAGGCTTAAACAGTACTTTATTGCTAAGCTTTACGCATAAAAAACTTTAGGGTTTATGCTTATTTCAAGTTGATGCACGTAAAATAAAAAATTGGAAGAAAATGAAGAAATTGAAAATATCTCGAAAACTTGTTGTAATTGGAAACCCCAAAAATTTTTACAACCTTTTTAGAAATACTATATCGCAATGCCCAGAGTGTCAAGAGGTAAAAATGTTCCGTTCACGAGCTATAAATGCCGACTGCGAAATTTAAATTATTTACTGCCCCTACCCTATCATCTACTTTTGCTAATATTTATTTTTTTTATATTTAAAAGATTAATAATTAATTTAAAAATTATTTTAAAGCTAATATACCAAACACTTCCAAAATTTTTACAGTATTTAACTGAGTACATTTCATTGACCGCTACTGTAGTAATAGTGGAAACTGTCACAGAATTTGTACCACGAATTTCACTTTTTCCTATATAATAATATAGAAATTTTCTTTTGAACACATATTACTGGTGTACTGTGTAAATTCTAATCGTTAGAAAGGACAAAGTGGGTGGGTCTATCAATATCTTACTAACCCTAGCATGAGGGGGTTTGTTGAGAGGGGAAGAGTTGAAAATTTCAATAATCATCCGTATATAATAATTAATGGACGCTCCCTAAGATTTTTTGGGATTTTCTCAAATTTCCCCGGAATTCCTCTGGTTTTCCTACACTTGTACACCAGATTTCTTCAGTATTTATCACTCGTGATATGTATCTTTTATTTTGTAATTTTATTAATAAATTTGTTTATAAAAAAATAATGTTTTTAAATTTTAAATTTTAATTTGATTATAAATAAAGTTGTTGAACATATTAAATAGGTTCCTCATAAAACAATAGCTAATATTGTAGAAACGAACTTATGAATAAGAATTTCAAGTATAATTATTGTTTTATTGACTAAATTTTACTTTTTCAATTGTTTTAATATAATTTTGTGTTAATTATTATTATTTTTTGTTTTTCTTAGTTTTGAAAGTAATCATGAAATAGGGCCGTTATATCTCATTAGTCATTACTAAATAAAATTTTTTTTAGTTTTTTAATTGAAGAGTTTTTATTGTAGTCCAGTCAATGGGGAATTTTGCCTTGCAATAAATCATAAAGTTTTGAAACTTGGCAAAAAGTTTCGTCTTAGGTCCCTGTTTAACCAAAAAAAAGTCGCCATTCTTCCGAGGTCCGGAAGTGTCCGTCATATTGGATTTTAAGTGACAATTTAAGGTTTTTCAATAATATCTTCAAAAATATTAATTGTATAAAAAAATTCTTTGTATAAAAATTGAAGCTCGTCAAATTCTCCATAAGAAAGTTTATATTCAATATTAGCCTAAATGTAACATTTAGCCGACAAAATCCATCTGCCTGTCGTGAAATGTTGTGCTGTTTCTGATTATCTCTACAGAGTGTAGCGGATTATCATCAAAAGCGTTCGCTAACCCAATTACGACGTAGAACAAGACGAATTATATATCAAAATGTTCGTATTGACCTAATGGATCAAAATACAAAGTTTAGGACATCTGCAATTGTGAGAGACAAAAGTTATAGCCAAAAACTATAAAAAAAATTAATTTTATTTAACCAACTGAAAGAACTTTTGAAATCGTTCGTACTTTAAAATTAGTATAGGTATATCAGGATGATTTTAACACTATTATTTAGCACGAAATGTCTACTTTTCAACGATATATAAAAATATGTATTAATTAAGTACTAATTAGCTCTAATTTAATATTATACGAGGAGTGAGAAATTTGAAGTACCGGAATATTTACATTCAAAAAAGTGCCTGATGGAAGTAGTGACGAAGAAGATGCCAATTTTTAATTTTATTTTTTCATTTCTTATTATGTTGTTATATGTGTATTATTTATTTTTAACTACTTAATATTTTCTTTGTAAATTCGTAACTACTTGAAAAAAATTCTAATTTTCAAAAATTCAAAAAAATTTGGAAATTTTTGTTTAATTGGATCAAACTTTATAAAACATTATTACAAGTTTGATACAATACTTGATTTAAAATATATAAAATGCTGTTTTTACTACTGAAACATGCGGTAGAAATAAAAAAATAGAATAAATTGCGGTTAGAGCGGTAGGGGGTTGCTCGTACGGATTACGCTATCGGTCTTTATGTTTTATTGTTCTCCTGTGTTTATTTATAAAAATAAGTGCATAGTGTAAGCGTATGAAATATTCTCCATAAAATTCCGCTTTTTGTCACGTGCACAAATTTTCAAATTTTAGTGAGATGCTACTAAAGAAAAACTTTCCATTTTGAATGAAAATATTTCACAAGAATTTGTCATCGCTCGTATAATATTAAATTAAAGTTAATTAGAACTTAATTAATATATATTTTTATATATCGCTGAAAAGTAGACATTTCGCCCTAAATAATAGTGTTAAAATCATCTTGGTATACCTACAGTAATTTTAAAATACGAACGATTTCAAAAGTTCTTTCAATTGGTTAAATAAAATTAATTTTTTTTATAGTTTTTGGCTTATAACTTTTGTCTCTCACAATTGCCGATGTCCCAAACTTCGTATTTTGGTCCATTAGGTCAATACGAACATTTTGATATATAATTCGTCTAGTTCTACGTCGTAATTGGGTTAGCGAATGCTTTTGACGATAATCCGCTACACTGTAGTATTAATCAGACGCAGCACAACATTTCACGACAGGCAGATGGATTTTGTCGGCTAAATATTACATTTAGGCTAATATTGAATATAAACTTTCTTATTGAGAATTTAACAAGCTTTATACGAACAATTTTTTTGTAAAGTTAATATTTTTGAAGATATTATTGAAAAACCATAAAGGGTATAGCCGGGTTTATATGGGAAATCTGCCCTTGCGGCTTCTTCGAATCGTACTTGGGGGATCGTTTTGGTATCAAATAAAAATAATTCAGCCAAATTTTCAGCACTTTATCTTAAACGGTTCTCGAGTTTTTCAAGAAAACCTCTTTTTTTGATTTTATTTTTTTTTAAATAGTGAAATTCAAAATTAATGGATGGTGATTTTTTTGCTAATTCTTAGGAGTAAAAGACATGAAAAAATACTTTGGTCATGATTATTAAACAAAAAGCCGATTTTTGGCAAAAGAAATAAAATTTAAATCTTATTTTTTAACGCCTTTCTGAAAAGTGTCACTCACCAAATTTTGCCAGAAAATGTCTTTTATACTCCTTTATACTCATGAATTTTTTCGATTTTTTTGAAGTAGTGCAACAATATGCCAAAAATTAAAATGTAATTTTTTTTGTAATCTTGCATTTAAACAAACTTTTATGTTTTCTATGGTTAAAAAGAGTATAAAATTTGTTTTTACTGAAAATATATCCTCACCAGAGAAAAAACAGAGAAAACCATAGAAAATTAAGACATATCCTGCTTAAAATAATACAGTATGTCAAAAATGATTAAAGAGACGTTAAAAAAATCTTGTTTCCATGCTTTACTCTTAAAGATAACTACTGATATATAATTTTTCCGTATTATTGGGAATAATTTTTCGTTTTAAAACAATAGAAATAAAAATTTCAATCAGAAAAGTTTTTATATTAAGTATATTATCGATACTGTTTAACAAAATTGTCATAAATTGTTGACATTAAATGTAATAATTCCATACAAAATAGATCATAAATCCTGCTCTGAGTAAGGTTGGTCTTTTCAATACTTAGAAATTTTTTCAAACTATTTTAAAATTATATAATTTCTAATGGTCTTTATGCAATCACTTTGCAGTAAAACGATTAAAAATGTTTTCTAAGTAATGTATTTATTAATTTTCGGTAAAAAAAATTTTTATAAATTTTTTAACCATAGAATAGTATACAATAAAACTATAAATAACAAGTTAAATTCAATAATCTAATCAAATTATATTTTTAAGCTTTCGACGACTTTTATCGTCTTCGTCAGAAATTTATTTAATATAAAAATATAATTTGATTATATTATTGAATTTAACTTGTTATTTATAGTTTTATTGTTTAATTTCTCACAAGTTAAGATTTATATATTTACATAGAATAGTATATTATACATCATGGGACTAAAGTACTACTTTTCATCCCGCGTGCAAAGGTTTTTACACGAGATGTTAGCCGAGTACAAAAATCGCAAATGGGATGAAAAGAACCTTAGTCCCGAGGTGTATACCGGGTGCTGAATGAATTAGCCGAACATAGGAAATTAACATGTAAAAGCTACGAATGATAAGAGCATTGGGTTCTATTTAGATTTTACTTAAAAAGTCAAAAAATGGTTTTGAAATTGTTAAAATTTCCATTTATTGTACTAGCCATGTAATAAAAATTCAATTTAATTTCTATTTTCAAAAATATTGGAAACTTACATGGCCAGTCTGATATATGAAACTTTTAACAATTTCAAAACCATTTTTTGACTTTTTAAGTAAAAGTTAGATGAAATCTAATGCTCATTCGTATGGAGCATTAAATCTCATTAATAGTTTGTATTTCTTCATTATTTTTGTGTTTTAAATCTTTTCTCTAAAATAATTAGTAAAGCAGATATTTGTATAAATAAATTTCTTATATTCGGCTAACTCATTCGGCATACTATTTTTCACAATTTCGCTGCAAATGATAAATTACATATAGCTACTACATTAGAAATTTTGAATTTACAATAATTTGAAAACGGCACTACATAGTTATAAAAAAACCGAGAAATAAAATTTCCCCTCGTGCCCCACCTCGTTAACCTTAAACGTCTAGTAATTAGTTGTGGGAATCTATCTATATATGCAAAATTTCAGATAAAAAAAAATAGTACTTTACTTCCGCAAAAGTGAAAGTAAAGTGACCACTTTACTCCCGGAAATGTGAAAAATATATAAGTTTATTTAAATGCAAAATTACAGAAAATAATTACTTTTTAATTTTTGCCATATTGTTGCACCACTTCAAAAAAATCAAAAAAATTCATGAGTATAAGGGAGTATAAAAGACATTTTCTGACAAAATTTGGTGAGTAACACTTTTTAGAAAGGCGTTAAAAAATAAGATTTAAATTTTATTTCTTTCGCCCAAAGTATTTTTTCATGTCTTTTACTCCTAAGAATTAGCAAAAAAATCACCATCCATTAATTTTGAATTTTACTATTTAAAAAAAAAATAAAGTCAAAAAAAGAGGTTTTCTTGAAAAACTCGAGAACCGTTTAAGATAAAGAGCTGAAAATTTGGCTGAATTATTTTTATTTGATACCAAAACGATCCCCCAACTACGAGTCGAAAAGGCCGCAAGGGCAGATTTCCCATATAAACCTGGCTATACCCTTTTCACTTAAAATTTAAGATGGCGGACACTTCCGGACCTCGGAGGAATGGCGACTTTTTTTTGGTTAAACAGGGACCTAAGACGAAACTTTTTGCCAAGTTTCAAAACTTTATGATTTATTGCAAGCAAACATCATTTTTGGATCCTTATTGACTGGACTATTGTATTTTATCATTATTTTTTGTAACGTAGAGTAGATTATGTATTCGTTTTTTGACTTGTATATTTTTTGAATATTTTTAGTCTCTTGTCATAAGTGGTAAATCAATGTCGTTTTAGTGTATTTTTAGGAGCTGTTAACTGACGCGCACGAATGGATCGACGAGAAATATTTAAATAAAATGCACGTAAAATAGCAAATAGTTAAGAAAAACTTTTGTGAAACCAGACATAGGTAACTTAATATAACCTAACATGCAAGTGTTTACATACAAACCTTATAGCTGGATTGGAATTTCGTTAATCCATTCGTTCATGCGTGTCAGTAGTAGACAGATAAGGGATTGTTCATAAATTACGTTACTCGTGGAGGGGAGGGGGACGACCTGCGTAACGATTTGTGATAATATGGGAGGGGAGTTTATAAAATTATCACATATTATCATTAAATTTTTGAATTTATTTTTATAATTTTAAAATTTTCGAAATTAAATATTTTGAAATAGCATATTATTTTTTAGTTAGTACAGTAGAATCCGCTTAATGTAATCACTTTGGGCCAAGGTCATTTTAATAATATTAACTGATAAGTGATAACTGATAACAATTAGCGAAATTTGGAAAAAGGCGAATTTTAGAAAACTTGGCTTAGTACAAAATAGAAGAAAAAAAAAGAAAGAAAAAGTGGTCGGTTTCCAAAAAAAATGATCACAATAGTCGACTGATGACATTATCCATGATCTCATTAAGCGGATTCTACTGTATTTTGTTGTTTTAGGGTTCTTTTTGTGCATGGATGCGTCACGTAATATTTGGAGGGGGTCCATGTTTTTGTGACGATGGGAGGGGGGTGGGTACACGATGCTAAAAATTGCGTGACGTAATTTTAAATATTTTTTCTTATTGTCATTAAAGTAAAGTCCAAATAAAAAAAGGAAACAAGCATAAAACTAAATTATAGATATATTATTTTTTAAAACATTAATTTCAAAAATTTAAAAAAGAAAGTATTGGCCACAGTCACGGAATTGACTCCAAAAATTTAACTTTTTCCTATAATAATTCTCCCGGGTTCAAGTGCAGTTAGGCTTTTCCCACTTTTATGCATGCGATTTTATATGTAAAATTTTCGATTTTTAAATGCCGTTTTTTCGAAAACTAATGGATAATCCGCAAAATTTGTTTTTAATATGCTTTAAAAAGTGTCCTCTTTTCGATAGTATATAGGAAAAAGTTAAATTTGTGAAGTCAATTCCATGACAGTCCTCTATTAAATATTTATGTAAAATATTTTAATTAAAAAATATATAAAAAAGTTCTTTAAAATATTTACTTCTGAAAATTTTAAAATTAGAAAAATAAATAAAATAAAAATTAAAAAATTTAAAATACGTGATGACACAATTTAAGAAACCCCCCTTTCCCTTATTGTCACTAGATCTAAACCTCTTAACTTAATTTTGTTTTTATTTACTAAATCAAAATTTATTATTTTTTTTTAAATTAACATAAGAATACAATTTTTGAAATTTGAAGTTTTATAATTAGAAAGTATATTATTTTATTAGGAGCTAATTATGAAACTTTTAGTATAGTAAATAAATATTTTTTTGCTATATGTAATTATTTTACAGTCGAAAACAACATCAATACCACTCTCAGCGCCAAGTAAAACACGATACTCAGTTACGACCGGTTTCAAACTTTTACGAGTACGAGAGTGTGCAATCTATACTAAATACTCATGGTAGACCGAACAATGCTCCACACAATCGCTTACCACAAAGACCGCCTGCGTATCACGATCCTTCATCCGCAACTAACATCAATCCACGTCATCCACAACAAATTCCAGGTAGGCAACTAATCAGCCCACGCGGTGGACATCCAATTGCCTACCAACAACAGCAGCAGCAGCAGCAACAACAGAGAGGACCTTTTGTTACTCACGTTACTATAGGCAATAATCACCATCCTCAACAGTCTGGTTCACGAGTATAATGTTGAGTAAAATTTTAAATATGGGACTGTGGTGCAATATGTATAAAAATTATGGTTTTACATATTTATCAGATATTTATAAAAAAAATAGGTGGTAGTTCAAAAAACTGGACCGTTCCTTAAGCTTGTTTATAGTAAAATTTTTCTTTCTACTGCTACCTACACATTCCTGTTTTTTAATTAGAGGCACCTAAACCGCTTATACGAATTTGAGATGTGATTTTTTGAGAAATGAATTTATTGTGTATAAATTTTAAGTATTAATTGTAAGTGTACTTATTTAATTTAATTTTAAAATTAATTGTGAATACTAATGAAATATTTACAGTATTGTACATATAATGAAAAAATTGCAGTATTTTAATAAAGAATTTTAATGAGGAATTTGCTTTTAATATTATCGAAACTTTATAAACATCCTGTAGTTGCGAATATTAGTATTTATCAAAAGAAAAAGTTCAGAAGCGCTGATTTAAACTGGGTTGTCGGTACAAGAGCCACACCTGTTGTTTGACATCTGGTTTGGTGACAGATGACAGTTTGAGGAATAAGAATGAAAATTACATTATTACATAAGTTTCGTTATATCACACGAATCAACGATTATTGCAAATTATGTGGCACCGTAGGTATTTTTTATACTTTCTACCCCAATGTATTTTAATACAAATTTCAGGTTATAAACCGCTCCAATCACACCGCATCTGAAACCAAACCAGTGGAAGTGGGGTTAGAAAATCCCATAATAGTTTTACCTGAGCATAACCGCCTCGATATGATAACTTTAAGCCACGTTATAGGAAATGTACGTCCAAGTTTAGCCAATAAACAATTGTTAACTAAAACACCTTTATCGATACGACTGTGCGAAGTAGACAGTTTAAGGTTACGTTGTAGTTCTGAAAATGTAAGTTAACTTTCTTTAGGTGCAGAACAAAATTTATGTTTCTGTTGTGTAGGAATCATCTCAAAGTGTTATCCTAGAAACGCCTTTAACGGTATTACCAGACAAGCAAGGAGTCGATATGATAGGACCTCCTAATGCGTTGTCAAAATTACGCCCGATCATACGTTTTCAAACTGTGAACGAAACACCACTGCAAAGGAAATTGCGTAAACTTCAAGACGAAACTCAAGAATGGAACGAGAAGTTTTGGTCGAAACATAACTTGAAATTTAAAAATGTTAGTAAAGATGTGATTTAACTAATTGTTTTTAAGTTGTAACTGAATTCATTGATTTAGGAGCGCGACAGTTTTGTTAAGTTACGACTGAAAGGCGACGAGGAAAGGACGACTTTAACTTCGGAAGAAATGAGCGAATTTTATAAAGCGTTTTTGGATCGTAATTGGACGTCTCATGTAGAATACAACTTTCAGTGGTACAAACGTAACTTTAGGATGGTACTTCTTGCGCTTGTAGTTAATTTGGATTTTAGACGTAATTTCTAGAAGGTGAGTAAGTAAATAATAATATATTACTGAACAAAATTGTCATGGTGTGACATTTAATACTGTTTATTTTGTGTTCATTTGAAAACTTCTAGCACAAAATATTTCAAAAGCCAAACACCACATGAAAAAGTGTTCCCGTTTATTAGTTTGGTAGAATTGATGATCCAGTTTTATAAGACAACTTAAGCTGAGCTTAGCTAAGCTAAACTGAAGCTTAACGAATATTTACAATCAGTTTTAACAACCCTAATAACGATTTGGGTATACCATAACTTATTGAAATATAACTAACATTGAAATCTGAAATGGATTCCATTCTATGGAATGAAATCTGTGAATCCATACTGAGGGGGGGAATCTGACGTACAAGTATATAAGAATCTGGGAAGATTTGATAAAATCAGAGGAAATTTTTAAGCAGTAGGAAATCCGAGAAAATATAGGACATTTTTTTGTTTTTGTTTTTCTAGTTTTTTGTAAGTAAATCTCAAGAAATCTCTCAAAAGTTTCGTAAAAAGAAAACTAGTGTACGAAGTTTTCCCTGTGATTCGTCCTTCGATCTACGCAATACTATCATACAACCTAGTAACTCAAGTTACTAAAAATTGAGGACTTACATTTTATTGTAGGTATTAATAAAATTAAGAAAAAATAATAGTAAAATAATATGCCATTATCTTAGCTTTTAATAACTCAACTTACTAGGTTCTTTGATCGTATGCCAGAATATTGCACTCACACATCATATCCATCGGCTGAAGAGATAATGCAATTTATTAAATAACCTAAGGGGTAAATATCTCTAAAAAAAATTGTACACAGAACTCAAAGAAGAATTTCAATGACTTCCAAGGAATTCTAATGATTTTCTAGAGAACAAGTATACACAAAATTTTCAAGATATTTACCCCTTTAACACTCCGTCGGGCGCCACTAATCTGTGGTCAAGGATACAGGCAAATTGTGTCCCATTGGTGTTATGGCCAGAATAGTTAAATAAAATCCTCTTATTCCTTAAGCTGCATAAAGGGCGATAGTAAACTCAGCCGCTTGATAGAATTATGTACTAATCTCATAGGTAAACTCAGCCTGGTAGAAAATTTCTACCTTAATCTTCAGATGTAAACTTAACTGGGCGACTCTAAACTAAGCACTAGTAATTTGATTAAGCCTAATCCTACTTAATGTTGGTGGCACTTTAAAATACTCCCTATATGCTATATATATCGACAAAGCCGTTCTAAGATATTCGGCGCCCGTGGGCTACTAAAAATAATGTGCCATAAAATGAACATAATAAACTGTTAGTTTATGATTTTTCTTTACCGAAGTTGTTTGTAAAAGAGAGATATCCACTCGCAGATATGGATATGGTTATGTAGGTTAGTGTTAGTTTATGATTTCTCTTTAGCAAAATGGCCCGTGAAAGAGATATCCGCGCGAAGATATGCATCGGTTACGTAGGTCAGTGTTAGTGTACTTAATCAAATTTGGCCTCTCAAGCTCAATGCGCCTGACCGTGTTCCGAAACATATTGCGCCCGATGGAATGTTAAATAACCTAATCAACTATAATTCAAGAATTTTTAGAGAAAATTACTTTATATTGTTTATTCTCAAATTTCAAAATCAATGGATAAATTAATTTTTTCCTGTAAGTTCCCGTTGTTGTGCTTCTTTATAAGTCATTTATCGTTTAACATTGAACATAGGTCTCTTTCTCAAACAGAAAGGTATTTTAGCAGTTACATTCTCATGGCTGCTACCCGGATTGGAGAATGTTTGAAAGTTGGAGAGTGTTTGAAAGGCCAGAAGTTTTGAAGGGATGGGGAACTATCTGTTTTATGGCTGAAAAAAATTCCTTCCAACTGTATTTTCTTTTTTCAAACTATTCGACGGATAACACACCAGGGAAACAAATTGCATGAAACTTGTTCAATTGAATAATATTGGGTTGGTTGCAGTTAGACTGCGACTTTGTACAATTTTTGTCAAAAATATTTTTTCGTCTGGTTTTGACTGCTAGATTATTCTTATTTAAAAAATATCAATTTAGTCGCCTGTGAAATTTCTAAAGTCATTTTTTGCCTTATTGTGCAACAGCTTTTCTACCAAAATGTCAAAAATCAGTTGCCTGTGAAATTTCACAAGTAGTGTTTTTATTGCGATGTTGCGCAACAGTTTTGACGTGAAAATGTTTCATTATTATTTCTTGTGTGTTGTATTTGTATTTCTTTCAATTAGCAATTGCGAAATCATAAACACCAAAGTGATAAAATCAATCAATTTGGAAACCCAGTTAGCGAAAATACGCGATTCTGTAACTTTTAAAAGTGTCGGATTAAATTGCACAAAAGTTTTTGTTTACTTATTGGACCCAGACGTGAAAGTTGCATTTATTTCGTTCAAAGATGATCAGAAACAGAATTTGGAGTATGAAGCAATTAGATTTAATCAAAATGTGGTCGATGGCTACGAGGTGCGCTTGAAAAAATGTTTGGCGAATAATGAATCTGCCACAATTATTGTAGAATCGGTGTACATCGATCAAATCATTCCTCTTCGTAAATCTCGCAGGTTTAACGAAGATCAAGTTTTATTGTATACCGGAAATTTGTTTTTCTATTCACCCTACGAAACTCTTTCATGTACAACCAAGTTTGTTTTGCTCAACATGGAAAATGTGTATCTTTCGCATACTTCCAGTTATCAAGACGATAACAGCTTTAGTTTTAAAAATTCAAAATTTCCTCCGTTTACATTTGAAAACTTAAAAATTGAATTTATGAATCCAACAAAACTCTTGGTGGTCTCTAAACTGAGGAGATTTATCGAAGTTTCACATTATGGGCAAATTTGTGTCGAAGATCAAGTTGATATTGAAAATGCAGGTAATCCACCACCCCACTCGACGTTGATTAAAAAATGGTTTAGGATAGTAAGTCTAGTAAGTCGAGTTCTATCTTATAAAATATAAATGAAAGGAAAAAAGCTCACACAAAGCAAATACTTAGAATTCGACTTACAAGCTTTTTAAAAAGTACACAAATAGTAGTTTAAATTATTATATTGATTATTGGATCTATTCTTTTATGAATAATTATTTTTCAGGCAGTAAACTAGTGGGTTCCTTTCAATACGATTCGAAACATGAAGATTTGGATTGGTTTTCCACATACTTACCTGCATCGGCAGATAACATCAAATTCTACGACACAATTGGAAATAACAGCAAATCACAAGTTTTGAATATGAATAAATACAAAACGTTCAAATTTAAGACGCGATATCCACTGCTAAGCGGTTGGAAGACGTTTTACATTTTGAAATATTGCGTGCCCGCCTACGAGTATTTATTTCACGATCAAAACGAACGATTTTCTTTAAAAATGAGAGCTGTTGATCATATAGTGAACGATGTCATCATAAGAGATGTTGTCGTCAAAGTTTTGCTTCCGGAATTTTCCGATGTCATCAACGTGGAACTGCCGAATGGCTATAATGGTTTTCAAATCGAAAAGTCTTATACGGCTCTAATTCAATATGGCCGACCCACTGTTGTTTTTAACGCTAGTAATTTGCTAGAAAATCACATTGAAAATTTCGATATCAAATACAAATTTACTTCCTATTATTTGCTCTTCACCCCTACAACCCTCACGATTTACATTAAAACAATATTTGTAATTTTCATTGTAATTTTACGTTATTAAATGTTATTGAAAAAACTAATATTTGTTTTTAACTTTTATAATAGTTGATGCTCAAATTTTACGGTTTAAGCCACAGATAATCGAGATCTCTCTTATTTTAAGTACGATCTATGGGCCATGTAATTATCAAGGTTAGCACCTTGTGCAAACTAGATACATGAATGGTATTAATTTAATAGGAAGAAGAATATTAAAATTGTATTTATATTTTTTTCTATGCTTTTGTATAAACAATACGTAAATGATTTATATTTGTTATTTAGAAAAGACACAATATAACAACGAAATAAATAAAATCTATCTTAACAGGGTTATATTCTATACATAGTTCCTTTCGTATTACTTTATGTTGATGACTTTCTGGGCTGTAGAAGTTTTTCAACTTTTGCTTTAAGACCGTTTGGTTCCTTTTTAACAGTAAAATTTTGTTTTTTTCGTTTCACTTCTTTTTTTCTTAGTTCGTCAAGCCTGCAAAAAATTTGTTTAGTTACAGTTTTGTAGAAACTTCTTTTCTTACTTTTCTTTTTGTATTCTAATTATTTCCTTTTTCCAAATATCTTTAAAATCTTTGCAAAATTGTGCCCATAAGTCGAAGAAGTCATTTGGCGTGCACGTTTCGATTGTCCCTGTTTTTGGCTTAAATTGGAAGAATTTCATGGTGGTAATAAATTCCTCTTTACAGTTTTGCAAATCGGCGATTTCTTCGCTTATGCGTTTGTTTGCATTTTCCAAAAAATCGTTCATTTTATCTTTGAATGGCTGAAGATGCTCGGGGCTCGATGCAGATACAACCTTTTTTGTTCTATTTTCGCATACTAAAACGACAAATTAATTTTGATAAAATAAAAAAAAATTTATACGAACATTGTAAATTTCTCTTGAGTTTTTCTAAATCGGTCGCTACTTCATCGAAATTAGTGGAAGCCGCTTTCCTTATTTTATCCGCGTCTGGAATCGGGTATTGCACGGTTTCTATAGTTGAACTGTCAAAGTCCTTCAAATACGTTTTAATAATAAAATGAAGAAGAGTGACTTGCGGATCCGTCGATTTGACATCTTTTAATTTGGACAAAATTTCTAATCCGTATCCGTCGGCTTGCCCTCGAGTCATGTTTCCTCCATTCATATAATTTCCAAGAGTTAATATTATCGATAATATTTTAGTAACTCCAGTATTACTCGTGAGACACTAAAATTAAATTCATCACAAGTTGCATTAACATCTAATAAGATGACTTACATCGCACGTTAATTTGACATTCTCCAAGACGTTTTCGATATCGCATATGGAGTCATCAAACTGAATTTGGAACATAAAGCACGAAATTCTCTCAGCAAAGTTTGGTATTTCCGATAAATCATACAGAAACTGTTCTGGTTTATCTAACGGAATCGTAGGTTTATTTTGATTATGTGAACGAATACTTTCCAGTTCTTCTGCAGTGGCTCTCTAAAAATAGTCCGTCAGAATCAGAATTTTACGCTTAAGTTTCTAACTTACGCTTTCGTAAATTTGCTGCAACGCTTCCAAACTAACAATGGAGGTATCAAAATTATAAATCGCATTTTCAATTTCGTAAAATTCGACATGTAAACTTTGGGACAAAATCCCAACATTTTGCGACCTTTTACTATCCAATAGCTTTGCGACTTCCTTTTTGGACGAAACTGTGGTTTCTTTTTTTACAGTTTTACGTGCGACAACTTGTCGTGAAAATAATTTCGTAAATTCATCTAAATTTTTCAATTCTAATTCGTTTATTTTTGACCACACTGGGACGGATGTTGGAACCTCTTCTACCACTGGCACTTCTGGGGCCAATATCCTAGTCCAATAGAGAGGCTTCATTGGTTGTACGGGATTGACGGGCGGTTTCCTCAAAGCTAAAATAAAATTTAACCGGTTAAGCTAGCGGTTTGTAAATGAAAATGGCTAACATTAGAAAACATTAAAAATAAACATTCAGTTCTTACCGTGGTATGGCTGCTGCGGCATAGGAGCTAAGGAACAGAAAATGTAACAAACCAATCAGACAACTACATTCTAAAATATTTCGATGCATTCACCATTATTATTGGAAACAGAATGTAGGTTAATAAAATATATAATACAAGACATTGTTAGTAGGTAAGTTAGTCTGGGGCGGACTGAGATATTTTGTGAGAATTGTGCTATACCCCTATGGCCAGTCCGCCCTTGACTCTAGTTCAAAACATTGTTCAAGTGTAAATTTCATGCTTCTAACAATTAAATTTTAATTATTTGTTTAACTTACAAGCTTTATACGTGGCCCATCCGTTGGTTGGCGGCGTGGGTAGAGGCATTGGGCTATCGGTTTGGGTTTTACCTAAATTTAGCGGTGGAGGAGGTGGAATTATAAGTTTACTTATGTTTGGAGGCTGTGGAATACCTGATAAGGCAGGGAAAGGTGGAGGTGGAGGTCCGCCAACGCCTGGTAGAGGTGGTGGAGGAGGTGCTCCACAACCTGGCAACGGCGGCGGAGGTGGTGGTCCGCAACCCGGTAAAGGAGGCGGAGGAGGAGCTCCAAAACCTGGTAAAGGCGGCGGCGGGGGAGCTCCAAAGCCTGGCAAAGGAGGTGGAGGAGGTGCTCCGCCACTCGGCAAAGGTGGTGGTGGAGGAGGTGCTTCGGAGCATAGAGGTGGTAATGGAGGTGGAGGTGGTGCTACAAAATTAGGTAAAGGAGGTGGAGGAGGTGCTGCGTCAAGACTTGGCATAGGAGGTGGTGGTGGTGGTATTTGAGAAGTTACAGTTGTTTCTGATTCAGACGCCGAATTCAGACTGGGCAGTGATGTTTTATCAGGTGTCTGTACATTTGGCAAAGATGAAGAAACCGTCACTAAATCAGGCAAAATTGGCGTTGAAGGCGTAGACTCCAATGGTGGTTTTGAAGCTTCCGGCGATGTCGAAGCTATTATGTTTGGTAACGAAGTGGGATGTTCCAGCGATTCTGATTGTGCATTTTGTGGGGATTCCTGTAACACATTTTCAAGTAAAAATAAGTGGATGAAATTTTTATTTACTTACTGGAAGACTGCTGGAATCGCTAGATTTTGCGCTCAAAGATAAAGGCGATTGTACTTTGTCGTGTGCTCCACATCGCAATTCTTCTATTAGTTTTTTATAAATATCACAGTTTTCACAAACTAAACTTTTGACTTCTTTTTCTGGCGATCCAAAATCTTTCACTGCCCTTTGTGTTAAACTTTGGATGTTCATCAAAGTTTGAAACTCTTCTAATTTATGTTTCAGGTCCTTAACTTCTTCCTCCAATAATAAAATTTCCACATCCTTAGCGGCAATGTTACATTTACATCGATGTTCAGTTATCGTTTCGATAGGTTCCTCCGCATGTTCAATTTCTGGTTCTACCTTGGTCGAACTTGAAGAATTGGGTGGCCAAATTGCAGTATCCAATCGACCAGGAGTTTGTGCAATAGGAGCTGGAATTTGGGAACGAACCCAATGATACATACGATTTGGCTTAAAAAATTCACGATTGTTAAAAAAATGTATTTGCAATAATTGAAACTAGAATTTTAAAGCAGACATTAGATTTAATAAAGCTTACCATAAAAATATCCAGCATTTCTGTATCCTTGTCGGGTATTGGACATAAGACTCCCGCAGCTAGGAGGTGAGTGGAGAACTGAATGGCGAGCAATTTTAAATCCTGATTGTTTAACAAGTGACGTAACCGATGATCTTCATCAAACTCAGATAAATACCAATTTATTAACATGTAACCTGCAAAAAATAAACACAGTTCACCCTGAATTCGTTAAAACTCCGTGAAGGCTGTTGATGCAAATATGAGGCTACCGACGATTTCATTCAATAAAATCGAAAAGCATAACTAACTGCTTGTTTGAAAAAAGAAATTCTTAATTTGTTGCCATTAATTTGCATAAATGTATGGATTATTTAACCGTATAAACTATAAACTATATCTACACATTTTTTTGAGTTTTAAATTTACACATTTCCGTTAGAATCAAGCATTTGTTACTCAAATTGCCCAATAAATTCATATTTTTGCTGTGCATGTAGACGTTTCACAAAGTTTGTGTCTCATATATAATAATATTTTTTCCCGTAAATAATTTTAATTTTATCGCCACACTTTATCTTAATCCAACTATCAAAATTCTAATAATATAATGTAAAAAATTTAATACCACCTTATGATTATTATACTTTCCTTAATAAATATTAATAAATTATATACAGTAGTTGTGCCGGGGATTAAGAAATTTAAGATTACACTAAACAAAAGTTATGTACGAGGTGTAGTTCAAAATTCTTTTGCAAATATTGCCCGAATTGTTCGTAAATTTTCTGATTTATTTGTTACCTGTCTACATTTGACGCACTTGTATGGATTAACGAGATTCTAATACTGTCGAGTTTAGATTAGCTTGTAACGGTTCAGAATTGGGTTACGATAATTTTGCTTTGTTTATTGTTGGTGGATTTCTGAAAATATGTGTGAATTGTGTAAAATTTTGTGTGAAACCACATATAGCTATATCGGGTTGATTACGCTTTTCGCAAGAAAAGCTATTAGCGACTTTGTTACTATTTTTGGGTTAGATCAAATTGAAATTTGGCGCTATTTATTTTATTATTCAATAAAATCACGTTATCCAATTCAAGTGTATTTTCTTGTACCAATTTCATTTTTGTTTGAGTTTAATTACGCTACCGTTCGTGGTTTAGGTAGTAGCACGCTTTGGGAGGTTGATTTTTAACCACGTGGCGCCTAGGGCAAAACTTTCAACCCTCCCAATTATTTTTTTTATCAGTTTTAAAACTCACCAACCACCTTTTCTATTTCATAGCTAGCCAGGGCATTGCCAATTTTTTTTTACCCTGAGATTGGGATTAGCACCATCAATCCTTTTGCTCAATTTTGAGCGTGGCAAGCTTAATCTAAATGCGGTTTGTTATACTTTAAACGTAGGTTAGGTTATATTTTACTTTTTAAATATTTTGAAATCTTACTGTCCATTCATACGCATCGGCGATATGTTAATGACGGGGTAATGTCTATAAAATACAAAATATCTAATTTTAACATTTTGAAATACATACCTATGTAGGTATAAAGTCAACATTTTTCACAATATAGAACAATTTGGTGATCTACTCAGGGCCCCCATAAGGGCTACTGGCGCCTGTATGCAAAAAAGGATTTTGGCGCCTCTTAAGGCATTTTGGATCATGTTTTTTTATTTATTTTTTTGAAGGTAACTTTTATTTTAAAATTAATTTTGGTATTTTGTTTTTTTTGCAATTTTTTTTTTGACCGTGGGTTTTGGCGCCCCTAAAGGATGGCGCCCTTGTGAACACTTTGCACATATGGTAGCGGGGGCCCTGGATCTACTTGATGTTTAAGTAGGACGAAAGGACAATAAATTCATGTCAATGTAGGATTGTCTTACCGAGAGTAAGACAGTTGGTAACTCTACTAGTAAGTCAAAGGATGAATTATTACACAGATAAAGATTCTAATAAGAATTTCAGTTGGTTTCTGAATTTTTGGGAAAAAGTAATTATAAGCAGAAAAGTAAACATTCTTGACAACCAGAGGAATATTTTTTTTTTTGGAAAATTTCCCATACTTTCCTTTCCCTCTGTTCTATGTGCTTTTATTACGAAAAAAGTGGACCTTTTAAATTTAATAGCCTTGGGCTTCATAAAATCTTAATCCAACCCTGCAATCTTAATATATAAAACTCAAAGTTTGTATGTATGTCCGTCCCATCAAAATCTCCCCAACGGAAATCACGATTGAATTGAAATTTTAACTGGTTATTCAGCTAAGAGTTCTAAGGTTAACGCCACTATTCTCAGCTCTCTACGTCAATTTTCAATTTTTTGAAAAAAAAGTAAAATAAAATATGACTAATTTTGTGATTTTATAATAATAAAAAAAGAAATTAATTATAATCAATGATCCTGTGCAAACAGGAGTTTCCAGGTCATTCAAATATTAGGAGGTCATGGCGGCCGGCAGGCCGCCTGACCTGCTAGTAATATCATAAAAATTAATAATATTGAAAATTATATAATCGTTATTGTAGATTAACGGGTTCGCCTTTTTAGCATCGTCAGATCTAATAAGTCTAAATACTAAATATAACATATTTTCAAATAAAAATATCATAAAAGATAATATTTTCATAATTCGCGATTTACCTTACCGTTGGTGGCGCTCGTGACGCTACCACATGCCAACAACATGGCGGCTCTATTACGTACACTTGATGTTTTGAGTTTGATTTTGAATTATTTTATCGTAAAACCGCGGCGAAATGATAATTCACAATATAAAACATCAAAGGAATGCAAACGTTTGATTTATAAACGAAACTTTTTATACCAATTATATGTATTAGATTAACTTAATATTTCTCCGTGTGGTGGCGTTCGCTTAATGTAAATTGCGAATATGTATCTAATTTAGTACCTACTACTAATTCACATAAAGTAAAATTTTATAATTAAATGCATTAATGGTGAGCTTCTATTGGGGAATAATGGTAATGAAGTGGACAATAGCGTAACTACGGGGGACTAAAGACAAAGAAAAAGTTGAAATTGACATGCTGTGGTGAAATAGGATGCAAGCATGGATTAACAAGATGCAGGGTAAAAAAATGTAATTTAAAAGGTAGGGTCGAATTTTGGTTATTTTTCAGAAAGGTATTATACCCCCCCCTCCGGTCGACACTCACTGTTTTTTTGTATTTAAAACTTAAATTAAAAATTCTAAAAGATTTATGGGTCTCACAATTATGTTGTATTGCACTAAAAAAAAGTGGTTTGACTGCTAAGCATACAAGTAATTTTATATTTGGACTCCAGGAGAATAGAAGTCTATTAATTGATTGCAGAAATTATAATAAATGCAGCTACCTTCATTATGGTTAGCTTATGTTTAGCTTCAGACTTCTTTTTTTCCGACGCCCAAAGTTTAACGTATTCATTTATTAATAGAATTTTAAATATTGGTTGAGGTTTGGCAAATCGGGGGGTCTGGGGGTATGGAATACCCTCCAGTGCACTGTTTACTTTTTGTTCAAACATCAAAACTGAGAAGTTACTCAATAGCTAAATGCTGGAAGTATTCCATATCCTTTAGTTCCCCGGGACTATAGAGAACTTTCGAGAAAATATTGGAAAAAATAGGCTCTGTCTGGAGACCACGAGAAAAATAAAATGTTTACTATATCTTTCAATGTACTTTATTATAGTTCTGAGGTCATTGCTAGACAAATCTGATCATTCATAATTATTTTTAGAAAGTAAACTGAAAATGAGCTCATTCATCGGAAAGTATAAAGGAAACTATCGGCAAAAGTGATAGGACAACATGGTAATCTCTTGATAACATGCGGATGTAAACATGCAAACAAGAAATGGAATTAAAAAAAGGAAAATGCGATTATATCCGGATAATTTTAGAAATATTATCCAACTCTCGAAAAGAAACTATATAGTAGCGATTTCTAAGCAGATCTAGTGGAAAAATTGTGAAAATTTCAATAAAGAACCAGTGCATAATAATATTCGAATTGAGAAAATCTGCAATGTTAAGTATCTCGAAAAAAATTTCTACTTAATAAGTA
Source organism: Cantharis nigra (assembly GCA_958510845.1). Lineage (NCBI taxonomy): Eukaryota > Metazoa > Arthropoda > Insecta > Coleoptera > Cantharidae > Cantharis > Cantharis nigra. The sequence goes on along the minus strand of OY294032.1, from coordinate 24,777,826 downwards.
GTTTTCTTAATGCTAGTTTTCCATTCTTAAAATTAGTGGTTCAATGGAAATTACTTTTTTAAATAATGTAAAGTTAAAGCGTCGTTTTCAGCCAATTAACGCTACGTAATTTAGAGGTCAATTAATAAAAAAAATGACATTTCTTCTTTAAAACTTTGATTTTATCGATGGATTTGAGGTAAATTAGTTAATAAAATAAATAAAAATTTCCTTCAACTCAAATACATCAATGAAAAATGAGGTTTTAAAGAAGAAGTGTCATATTCTTCTATTATTTAAAAAAAAATATTTTATGATTTTACGTAACGTTAATTGGATGAGAACGACCGACGACGCTTAAGTGTACTTACTATTTTTTGAAATTAATTTGATTTTACTAATTTTCTTAAAAATTGAAAAGTCAAGTTTCACTTGTTCCATCACTAAATTATTATCGATGTACAAAAAGCAATTAAGTCGTCGAAATACTGAAAGAACCATAACAACAATTAAGTTGAGGAAATAGGTGCGTAGATATTATCAGACGAGGCTTTAGATTAATTTAGATAAAATTTAATTATATTGTGACCAAGCAGTTGTGAAGTAAAAATTAACGTTAGAAAAATGTCAATAGTACATTTATAAATCTTTTCGAATGAAATTTTTTTAATATTTTTGGTTGGCCATGCAAACCGATGCTCGATTCGTTTGATTTGAGGCGGAGAGGGGTTGGGACAATTTTATTTTAATTTAAAATTTAGCTTGCGATTTTTAGATGTGAAAGATGTAAGAAAATTCTTTCTCGCATGGTTAATGAAGAGTTACAGAATAAAGGTATTGACGTAGTCAATTTATTATTCAGTGGAAAAATTGCAAATTTTTGATAAGCGAAAGCCGAAACTAGTTTAATAATATATTATTGTTGTTATATTAAATTAATAAAGAAATTAAGACAGCAATAAATTAAAAATTATGATCTGCTATTATAAAGTCACTTCATTTACTGTAGGATAATTTTTTTCAAAAAATAGGAATTTTAATATTTTATTTTTCAAATTAATAGATGAATTTATTTATTTATTTTTAATTATTTTCAACCAGTTTTGTTTTATATAATATAATTATATAATTATTTTATGAAAACGTGTTTCAGAAATGACCGACAACTCATAATAAATTATAAGTAAAATTGTATAAATGTTTTAAAAATAGTAGAAAAATCTTATTATACTTGTTGAACTGATGATGCTATAAAAGCGAAACCGGTTGAAAATAAATAAATCAAGCAAATTCGTCTGAGAAATAAATTAAAATTGTTTGTAAAATGAACTTACAAAATAATTTAAAATTTCAATTGAAAAACGTCTGGTATTAATGTAGATAATAATTAAAAAATTATCAATTTTATACTCACATTAGGTATTTCCTTTTGATTTGGTTTTCTGATCAAGTTAGTACACTGATGGTTTCCCAATGAGATTCAAATAAAAATTACTTCTCTACCCTTATACCTGATAGCTACAACTCAAGACCAAAGCGGGTACCTGTTTACATTCAGTTTGACAATTTTTGTAACTATGATTTTATGAAAAGCAATACGGTGACCGGTGGAATATTTTGTTACATGTATAAAAATTAACTTAACCCTTTGAATGCCGATGACTTCAATTGGTGTGAAGAAATTATAGGTAATAAATTATTGTATTTAGTAATAATCCTGCATACTGGAATTACCTTGAGTTTAGATTAGCATTCAAAAGATTAAAATTGAACCTATTAAAGTTTGACAGTGGTGGATCCAGAAGGGGGGGTACACTCAGAAAACATAAATTTTTATACCAAACAATTTTTAATGTATTAAAAGACAAAAAAGGGGAAAAATATTTTATATATTAAATAAATTTTTATTTTGTCTCCCCCCCCCCCTATGGTAATTGTCTGGCTCCGCTATTGGAGTTTTACTCTGATTAAACCCAGTTTTTCTCTAGTAACTAAAAGACGATGAAATATATAAAATGAAAAATTATAAAAAACAGAGGTGGCTTAATTGGTCAATCAAATAATAAACCCCTATGCTATCCATCAAAGGCACATCGAGCTTCTCAAAAATAATAAGGAGTTCCGGGAATTTCCTAAGAATCTCAGAGATTTCTAAGGAATTCCAATGATTTGGCACAGAATTTTCGAAATATTTACGCCTTGTCTTAAGACTTGCATGCTGCTGATAAAATTAATAATTTAAAATAAAAATCAAATTAAAAACATTTATTAACTAACATACGTAAATCTAGAAAAATATATAAAAATACATACAAGTTTAAATAAATACAAAGTCTAGCAAAATTCTAGTCGGCATTTGTTTGTCCTTGTTCGGTTTTTCGAACCTCAACAAGAGTAAAGGCTTCCATTATTTTTTCTTTCAGTTTGTCTGAATCTTCTAGTAACGTAATTACTTGAGTGCTTGGCAATTTCAAAATCATCATAAATTAAAACAGTATATAAAAGAAACAGAATTTCTAAAATTAAATAAAAACAAACAGAAAACGAAATACAACAATCAAAAAAGAAAATCAGGTTTTATTCAAAGTATATACACTGAGAGAAAGAAATTGCTTAATCAAACGATAAACGATTCAACCAACAAATTTTTTGCATTGCGGGTGGCGAATGCAAAACGTGCATTAAACTAATGCAAATAAAATGTTAACTTTTTTGCGTTATTTTAACATGAGAAGTATTTCCTTGAACGTTCTCGTTGTGTTAATTGAATCAAAATTTACTACACTCAAGCTATCAGTTTCTTTAATAGGACGTAGTTAAAGGTTGATTCAACATTCCGCAGTTTTCGAACTAACCAAGTAGGTATATTGTATCAACCATTTCTGTGCATTAAATTAAACAATTTATTCTATTGTTTGAATCATTTTAGGTTTTTGATGTTACTTATTGTAGTACCTATATGGGGAATTATGGGTTGGTGGGGCGTTGGTCATGTGCCAGGTGACGCTGAGAAAGAAAAATGGTTGTCGTTGTAAAAAATATTATGTGTAATTGTTAGAAAAATATAATTACGTTAATATAAAGCGTAGCATTATTTCTCGAGTAAACATTACACTAACTTATGATGGTGTTAAATCAAGCACTCTAAATTGAATGCGTATATCCAATGTTGAACCATCACAATAGGTGTATTACTGTATTAACAGTAGTGCATTTTATGAATAAATAAATTTAAACAAATAATCCTCAAAGGTATTAATTAACTTTTAAACAATTATTCATAACTGTAGTATCCATTTTTTTACACTTTGCAAACGCACATTTCATGAACATATCAAGGTTATTATGCATCAAAGATCAAACTGAAATATATGACAATAAACTTGCGCAGTTGCTCTCATATTTTTCAAGCTTCTATTCAACAATTTTATTGTGTTCAGTTTAGCTGATTAACATTTCGGTTGCATTGAAATGACATACTAAAATGCTACAACAAGACAAAATAATAGTTTCGTTCAAGAATGTCATTGGTTTTCTTCCAATCCAACTATTTTATTAATTCAATGATAATATCGTATAGAAGTTTATTTGAACCCATTATAAACATTAAATCAACTAATATTTATTTAACAAAACTAATGCATTGAAACAACATTTTTGAATTTATTGTAACAACTAAAAATTGTTTCATTCAACGAAATTTCGTTTAATTCAATAAGAAAAGATTCAACATTTCAGATTTGTTCAATTTACCATCTCTTTTCTCTCAGTGTACAAGAAGAAACAGTAGACAAAAATATTCCACGTTTATCCCTTTATGTGGGTGATTTGTGTCCAGAATAACAGAAGTTGAACTTTTTAATACGTTTTTAACAGTAGGTCAAGTTCAATCGATTAGAATTTGCAGAATTTATTTTCAAGTGTCGCTTGGTTATGGATACGTCAATTATCTTGTATTATGGATACGACTTTACGAAAGCTTGCAACAAGCAATATATTTATTAAAAATTTAGATAAATCTATTGACAGTATACACGATATTTTTGCAGCTTTTGGGAGCATTCTGAGTTGTTAAGGTAGCTCTCAATCACAATAGCAAAGGCTATGGATTCATTCATTTTGAAACTGAAGAAGCTGCAGATCAAGCCATCGAAAAAGTCAATGGAATGCTTCTCAAGGATAAGGTTGTTTGTGTGGATCATTATTAGAGATGAGATTTATAGGTTTTTACCTTTTTCTTATTTACGCTGCTATTTACATTTTATTAGAACTAAAATTTGTTAAATGAAAAAATATATCAGCTGAGCCATAGTTATTTTTATCTTTTTTATCTTTTTTTAAACAATTTGTTAAAAAGTACCTATTTTTGAATTTTTGCAATCTATTTTTAGAAATTTCAAAACATTTTTCTAATTTTAAGATTTGAAGACTTATTTATAATTTTGAAACCGTGTTTTGACATATAAAATTCGATTTTATAGCAAAACTTTTTGGAAATTTTTTGTTAAAAATTTCATTGTCTTTAATTTTGTACCTATAAATTTTTCTATTTTGGCGCCTCGTTTATGACTCACAGAAACATAAACAAGACTCTGTAAAACACAAAAAATATTATCATCTGTACCTACCTATCTCAGAAACGCTGTAAGGCTGTGACAAAATAGGAAAATGTATATAAACAAAAATGTAGGGAATGAAATTTGCAACAAAAACTACTTATACATTTTTCTATTTCGTTGCACCGATTTTGATTTGAAATTTTTAACAAAAAATGTCCAAAAATTTTTGCTGTAAAAGCGATTTTTATGTCGAAACTCGAAAAGCAGTTTCAAAATGTGCAATTTACATAGTCTAACATCTTATTGCGATGTAGAGAGGTAATTTTCAATGTATGTATGTATCATTGTAACTGAGAAAAGACAAAACCTCGATAGCGAAAATATTGAAGTCCATTAAAATTTTGGTACCTAATTAGTTTTTTTTTTTGCTAAGCACTCAAGCAATAATTAAGTTACTAGAAGATTCAGACAAATTGAAAGAAAAAATAATGGAAGCCTTTACTCTTCTTGAGGTTCAATAAACCGAACAAGGACAAATAAATGCCGACTAGAATTTTGCTAGACTTTGTATTTATTTAATCTTGTATTTGGGCTATTCTCTGTAAGCACGTTAATGGCTGTCCAAACCTCCTTTTCCAAAAACCATTTGCTGTAGCATAACTTAAAATATCTCAAAACGCAGCACAAGATTATTCCTGTTTAGTGCTGATGTAGCTATATTGGCATAAATTATAATTTTTTATAAAAAAATTCCCAAACCGCCAGAAAACAGTCCCCTGTGCTGTCCGATTTCCAGAATTAACACTTTGAGATTTTATTTTATTATGTAATACGAAATATAGAATTTTTTTTGGATGTATTATAGCTATTTTGAAATTGCACTTATTAGGAATAGATTAACGAAATTTCGATTAGCGTAACTTAATTTCAAGTACTACACTTTATAAAGTTAAAACTCTCCGAAATACAGTAATTTTAAAATCAAAATTAGATTTTCACTAAAAAAAATTTGTGAGCCAGTGGCCAAGTTTCTAACGACTGTTTCATTTATTTCTACATTACTCGTATTTGTAAATGCAGTAAATTTTGTTCATCGCATGAATATTTTCGGTTGCGTAGGAGGGGAAATAAATATACAAGACTCATGAAAAAAATCTATCTACAAAAACCTACAGCAGTCGATTGGGAAGAGGGTAATCGCGTTTTAAATCCTGGTTGCATTGAATACCTTGCTGCTAACTAAAGCCCTAGATAGACCTGTGGGCTAAGAGGAATGCAACGGGAAACCATCCCATTAATTAAATTCCCTAGTACGTCATCTTGCCTGTATGGCATTTGAATTTGAGGAAGATCTATATCTATATTATCTATAAACCACTTGTGGTGTTCATTACCAACAGATGGTGCTACTAAATTGGAACACTTAATAAAGTGATTGGTTTGAATTTTAAGTTGTCATATTACTTATATTAATTGTTTAAACATTGAGAAATTCATAATATTCACGAATAGTTTTAATTCCCTTAGCCCTGCAATTCTAATCCGTTTGGAATGGATGTTAAACAGTAGGTCCCCCATACTCAACCTGAGCAGTAAGATGATTAAAATAGCAAACCACAGGAGTCAACAACTGCGTCAGAAACTTACCTTCGAACTTCTCGTACAAAGCAAAATCTAGCTTTTCAGGTACAAACTTGGGTTTAGTCACTTTTTCCATTGCCAGCTTATCCAACGTGAGCGACGTAACCTTTTTAAGAACCAAACTTTCACTTTTGGCATCCGAGAAGTTCGACGGCACAGACATATTCCTCTTGTATTCCGGAATACCTAAAAATTTCACCATAACATCTGAAGGCGAAATCCGATGTTATTACTAACCTGTCGACACGCAAACATCCGAAAAGTGACTGGAGCTGTGTTGAAGTTTTGGAGAATCTGGAGTTACAGTTTCCGATATGTTACCTTTGCTGTTTGAGTAGCTAAGGTCATCGATGTCTCTTATTATTCCACTCTCAGAAGTTGTGTTGAGCTCGTTTGGGTATTTATACTCTTTGGTAACACATTCGACATTCGACGACACAAACCATTCTCTCGGGTCACTATCGAGACTAATTTGACTCGTCCTGGACACACCAAGTTTGTTCAACTTTTTGGTCAACTCTTCGGATTTTCGAATTTCGTAGGAATTTAACTTGAAATTATTTAACGGTAAATTTATAAAACTGTCCTGCACTGTATCTGGAACCACCACATCGAAACTTACACTTTCTTCACTGTAATAGCATTTATTTATTTCGGTAGAAAATCCAACAGGTGTTAGTGGATCGGTGAAAATGGATTCCGAACTGGATTCGCCACTTTTTATATCAATTTCTTTTTCGTTTGCTTTCTTCCACGAATCCGTGATAATCACTTCAGTTCGTTTTGGTGGAGCACATTTTTCCACCGGTATCGCTTGGCTACATTCGACCTTGTCGGTGTTTTGTTTTATTGTTGCAATGTTGGTGAATTGTACCGTGTCGTCATTTTTGCCGCGTTTTCCACGCATTTTTATCAAATTTTTTACCTTTCCACTCTTTATTGATTTGTTATCACCAGTTTGTGTGTTCCCCATTTTGGATACTTTTAGTGGTCGTCTTTTGGAATGAAAACTTATCGATATACGGGTGGATAGTGTTGACTATGCACAATGCTCTTCGTCAGTAACGAAATCGATCATTTTGTAATTTATTTATCTACAAGTTTATTTTTGGATAATAAACAAAGCCGTATAATTTTAATCATTTAACAATAATTGATAATAACAATCGGTCTAAGAACGTTGATATTTAATAATAAATAACGAATTTCTTTTATTATTAATACTGTCGAGTATATTGTCTATTGTTAAATTATCGATAAACTTATTTATTATGTTTTAAAATTGGTAAACTTAAGAGATATCACATTTTTTTAAAATCACATTTGTGGAACTGCACACAACCAGGGCGACGTCGACGTCGTTATAAACAAATTTTGCGCGGCTGCGCTGGTTCTGGGTCATACGCAATCGATATTTGTTTGTATTTGGCCAAAAAGGTAAAAAGTATAAAAACTGCCTTTGTCCATTAAAGTCGATACATTTCATTAAGATGAAATCAAATGAGATGATTCCGTTTGGTAGAAAACAAACTTCGAACCCAATATTTTCTAAAGTGATCTTTCACTTCCAATGAAGGAATAATCCACATTTCTCGATAGGTGTCATTAGCAATAAGTTTACAGAAGAAAAATTGCACATAAAGAGAAACGTGATTTATTTGGCGGTGTTTGCTGTCAAAGAAGTTTTACAAGTTTTGTTTCCAAGTATGATTGATGAATAAACTTTGCAGTTATCGCCAGAAAAGCTGACTAATTTCCATCACCTGTCTATATTTCGTAGGCCATATTTACAAAATCCAATTTTCCTTTCGTATTAGGACGTTCTGAGAATAATAGTTTCGAAACTGGATGCTGATGCTGGATGAATACTGTTTAAAATAAACCTTTTAAAGAAAAAAATTAAAATGAATATTTTACATGCATACTTTCCATTCGTGATGTAATCGTCATGATGTAACCTCACTCATCCGTGACGGAGTTGACGAAGTATGAATCGTTCATATTTCGTGAAAAGCATGAAAGATTTCGACGTTTAACTCGGGATAAATTCGCAAAACCGCCTTACAAATGTTCTATGATGCACATGAATGGATTAAGGAGATGGTAGAAATAATGCTCATAAATGTGATTTGTTTTAATTAAAACTTTTTGTTTGGCGGAGCGAGACATTTGTGCAATGAGAGAAAATCATAAAAAAAATAAATTTTCTCTTTAAAAAACAAGGCGAAATGCTTTTAAATTGCTTAAAATTTAAACAATACTTAATTACTCCTCCCCTAAACTTTATCTAGATGTACCCGAACCTACAAAACTCTTTTTATCCTTCTATCCCTGGCTCGCAATGCTGATAAGGAGAATTTCATGGGGTCACCCATCCAAGTGAGAACCACAACAAACCACGTTTACATTTGGTGAACTAACGAAAACTGGTATTTGCAATTCTCTACATTATCGTTGCTTCCCCCGTGACCTATCAAAATTTTAAGTTTTCATCAAATTATATTTATCCCCTCCACCTCCTCAATATCATTAAAAATATTGATGGGAATATTTTTTTTAGACATAAAACCCTTCTAGCGGAAATTTCTGGGTGCGTCCCTGCATAGATAGAACTAACTCACAAAAATTTAGATCGTCTTGCATTCTTTAATCTTATGTATGTGTGTTTTCCTTTTCTTTGTATATATTATATTATTTAGGTTTCGAGATATTCAGAAAAACAATAAAATTGACGCGCATGAACGGATTACCGTATTGAAAAAAAACCATTGTGGCTAATAAAAAAAATAATACCTATCTTAAAAATCTAGTTTTTATTCGTTTTAATTATTTTATAAATTGAATGCGATAAGAAATTTAAAAATAATCGTCAATTAGGCGAAGGTCAATTGGACACTGGTTTTTTGGGCGACGACTTATTAGGCGACCCCAACTAGGTGATCGGTCAAATAGGCGACGGTAAATTAGGCGACAGTTCAAATTGCGACGGGAAATTCTGTAATATATTCTTTTAATTTAAAAATTAAAAAAAAGTTTAATTAATTACAATTACATAATCGAAAAGAAAGTAAACAAAACGTAACCCATCGGCATCCTTACGTAGGGGTCGGGGATAAAATATAACTGGTTCTGTCCACAAAGGTAGAAGTTATTAATATAGTTATTTTATTAAATTATATTAAGTTGCGCCTTGCAGTGGCTCCAGCCCCCTTCCCGTGGTTAGGTCATTAATATTAAATCAAGAATATAATTTCCAACGTATCTGTTATTGGTTTATTCAATTAAGTAATTAGCCGGGGCTGTCAGTCAATCCTTACCACGATTAGATGATCCATTTAGGATGGATCCGAGATTTGCCTATATTCACTAAAAATATTCTTCTAGACCGGTGCTACTTGGCAAAGTGTGCTATCAGGCTATCACGAAGAGGGTTATTAAGTAAAATATTAAATATTAATAAAGAAAATCTGAAAGTAAATTTTGTAATTAAATATTATTTTAATTAAGTTTTATTAATTTTTTCGAATTTCTCGTCGACCAATTTGTACCATCACCTATTTTACCGGTTGCCCAATTGTCGTCGCTTAATTGACTGTCGCCTAAATGACGGTTACCGCTAAATTTGTAAGGAAATTTGTTATATATATAAATATATAAATATAATGTACAAATGTTAAAATATAATATTCTATTTTCTTCTATGAACTTTCGCAGAATTTGCACATTCTATGTCATTTTACCGCGTAGGGTTGTGTAAAATTACATATACAATAATTTTTACAAAGGAAGGGAATGAGAACTATAGAAACTGGAGTCCCCGGTCTCCGCGATATTGTTTATATTACAACAATAAATTTACTTTTGATTTATCTAGAACAGAAATTGAAGAATGTACCGGTAAACTGGGGTGACATTGGCCCAAAATTTTATGGTTTTTCACTTATTTAGTATAATTTTAGCTGAACTATTGCATATTAGTGCGTCTAGTATTTTTTTTATGTAGAGCATGAATAGAGGAACAATTTGAGTACATATAAAACTTAAGTTTTTCTTACTTTCCAAATTTGCCATACAAATTTTTGAAAATTGGGGATAAAGTTATATGGCGATGGGGTGACTTTGGCCCACAGTTAATTTTACCCCTAAACTGCATGTAAAACGTGTGGTTTTTTAAAACTGAAAACGTAAGTATAAGTAAGTCTGGGGGTCCGGGGGTCGGTATATGGAATACTCTTTACTCCTTATTTTACAAGCCAAAATTGAGAAATTATTTCATTGCCAATTTTGGAGGGTATTTTATAACCTTCAGACCTCCTGACTGCGAGGGCTTGCAAAAAAGTTAGATATAAAGTATTGAGGACGCATAGAAAAATTGAATAACTTTCAAAGTCAATTTTGTCAAAATCAGGTACTTTATCAGTCACCGAAACTGATACTTGTATTAGTGTTACCAAATTTGTTTTCGATCATCTTCCCTGAGTAATGAGCACTTCGCGAGCGCAATCAAATTTGCGAAATTAGGCTTTAAGTATAATATTGCTTTATGAGCAATAAAAGAACCTGTTGTTAACCGGATAATTCAATTATTAAATTTTTTTAAATTGCTATTTTGATGGAATTTTTAAGTTTGCTTTTATAAGTCTGCTTAGGAATAATCTTTTCGTAATTTTCAGATGCTACCAGATTTTCGAGATAGAGCAGAATTCCAGTTTCAATATTTTTGAATTTTATTTTATAATCATTTTTATTATTTTTATTTATTATTTTGAATTTTCAAATCGAGTAGGTAGCGAATTAATTTATATAAACGTCAAGTTCGTAGAATATCAAAGTTAAGCTTTTCACGGTTTAATACTTTTAATTAAAAGTTTTACTTACCAAAATTGTTCTCAATTCACCCATCGCGGTAACTTAAAATTTTTTCCAAGTAGAATTTTCTCCTTAGTTTTTGGAGTTAAACTGCACTGTTAATTTTGTAATTGAGTTACTTGACTGTTGCTTGAGTTATTGACGAATTTAATTTTTTCAATAATTTTTAGAGCATAAAAAGTGAAAATATCTAATTATGCAATTAATTTAATCAGAAGTGGAGGTTGTGATAATTACTAAGTCGTAGGTAATTATTTTTCTGCATTTTCAAAGAAAGTGTAAGGAAGGTCAAAGATAAACGTAAGGGCCGAATATCTAGAAAGCGGAAGATTTAAATCGAAAATTTCCTCTTTGAAAGCAACTCGTGGTAATAATCAGGAAGCAAATCCGATAAAACTATGTGATCCATTCTGTAGATTATGATTATGCCAATATTTTTAAAATTATTGTTAGATAGACTTTTCACTTAAAACTAATAAGAGTAGCATTGAGTATGGTAAATTATTTTAAATCTAATAAACGTTTACAGAGAACTTATAAACAGAACATCAATCAAGTTTGGCATCTTAAAAAATTCACTTCCTCTTCAGTCTAATGCCCACTTCCCCCAATTATCTTAATTTTTCTTTAGTATACAAGCAATTCACTTGTACTATTATTTTTGTTTTGTACGTTTTCGAAAAATTTAAAATTTATTTATCGGAACATAAAAAATTCAAGTTATCAAATACTAAAAACTTATAAATAATTCGTTTTATGAATAATTATATTTTCATCAACTACAAGAAATTTCGTAACACCAAACCGTGCGGTTCGAAATTGCATTTTGGTGAACATAATTCAGTATTTTTGATTGTAATATTTTTCAAAATGAGCTTTTGACTAGTAGCGTAATTTCAAAAATCCGTATCTGTTTCGCCGTCACCAAATCTTATGGATGCTCATGTTGATATTAAAAAATTAAAAATATTAGAGAGTTAGAGATATCATAATGCTGTACTATAAACTATTACAAGTTACAGGCTATGAGGATTTGGGGAGTCAAAACACCGAAAACAAGAAACCAAAAGTGACCTAGTTCTAATGTATTTATTTTTGTTTTTGGTGTTTTGACGTGATACCGATTTGGTGGGGGGGGGGGTGTATAATGTTGTATCTAGTAAAATTATAGTTTAAGTTTCTTTTATGATTCCTTTGTTTTCCTGAATTATAAAATCACGAATTATTAGTAACTAAGATTAATTAATCTAATGGTCTAGAAATTTGGTCTGGTATACTCTAAACATTTGGATGGTATGGTAAACACCCCTGAATCATGCGATCTATAACAGTATTACCTATGTAATTTTTTGAATTTTGAGTATACTTCTTAATCGTTTGAAGAAAATAATGAGAATACGGCCCAGACCGAATGATGCTAAAAGTTATAGCGTGTTTAGTCGAAGGTTGAGTTTTGAGTATACACTCAGTGAACACTAAGTTTGCTCAATTTGCTCAATAGGATTTTGGGATTTAATATAACTGTCGCAAATGCGACCTTAGTATGTATTGAGTGCGGACTCAATTTATCAGTTAAAAACCATATTAAACAAAAAGATGAAGAGCGCTGCTTTGGTGCCTGCCATCTCCGGCAGTAAAATATTAACGTTTTGACACAAATATAATCTGTAAGAAGTTTCATAATTAAATAATCAAGTCAAGTTTTTGTGATGTTGGTGGAAAAAGTATTTTTTATTATTTTCTTCTTCTTCAAGTGCCTTATCCGATGGGAATTTTATGTATGGGATGGTTTCTCGATGCCTTTCTTATAAGCACAAAGGTCGAACATATACTTTAGATCGCAGCAGCGTAGTGTATAGTGTAGTTGGCGCGACCACGCTTTGATCAGCGGTTTACCACTTCATAGTCCGTCAATTTAAGCTTTACACTACACTGTGGTTGTTTTATTTTATTTTATTTTATATACCTACCTAATTTTCTGTAGGAGATTTCTTGAAACCTAGGACATACAAAGGATTTTCCTGGAAACCAAACTATTTTCAGTTCAGGCTTACGCATAGGGGGGTTATGGATGATCTATGTCGCTACCTCTTTTCTAATTTTGTTTGAAGTACAATTAGTGTCAAAATTTGAGCATTTGCCTGTATGACTGCCAACTTGGTGCTTCCATACTTTTGACATCTTTGCCCCTGGGTCCAATAACACCCAAGAAATTCCTAATGGCATTGCTCTTGCTTAAATCAAATTTAACCATTTACCTTTCGGTGTAGGTTTTGTTTATTTAGCATTTAATACAACAAAGATATTGCCAGCATCTTGTGAGGGAGACAAGGTCGAAACAGTCTGATGTACCCAGTCGGGGATCGAACCCATGACTATGGCATAGCAATCTAGCATTCTAACACTAGCCTACGACTGCGCTCTTGCTTAATTTGGCATCTAAATGATACTTTCTAGCTAGGCCTTTTATCTTAGCGAATCCTTATAAGAGAACTCATTCCTTCCTCTTTGCTCTTGTTGATGTAGTTTCATTATTATTTTTAGTCTGTTTTCGTTTCGTTGTCGCTAGTCGACTTATAGTAGAAATAAATCTTCTCAGGCTCTCACATGCATCGACATAGTAATGTTACATGACTTTTCATTGTTTCAGCTGTTGCCGGAAGTCCAAACCGCTTTATGTAGACTCTTTTTGTGCTACTGTGATTCTACTTAAGCGCAACAATGAACGGAACCAGTGGCGGCTCTTGGCCTTTTCTTTAAGGAGGCTAATCTAAGAGTTAAATATGTCGAAAAATTTTGTAGGCTCCGATGATTCGCAAATCCAATGATTTCCAAGAAATTCTAAAAATCTCACAGAAATTCCAAGGGTTTTCAAGAAATTCCAATGATTTCCAAACAAGTTTAAATCTAAATAGAATTTCAATGATTTTCAAGCAATTCCAGGAATTTCAACGGAATTCCAAAGATTTCCAAGGGAATTTCAAACAAGTGAACACAACATTTTTGATAATATAATCTTTTTATGCGCTAGATATATTGCAATCCCGTGTTAAATCGCTAGCGGCATACATTTATGCGGAGGTTTAAGTCGATACTTGATTTCTGGGAATTATTCTGTGCTTAACCGTGCGGCAGTCGCGCCGCGGTCCTTAAGTCCGCATGATCTAATATCAGTTGTTTTGTGAGATTATGTTGCATTTCACACAAAAACTATTAAAAGAAAACAAATTTTATTCAAAATTAAAAGTTTACTAAATAAACTGTATTGATTCAACAATTTAGTAAATAAAAACGAAATTCTTGTTTAGTACTTATAATTGTTAAACTTCGGTTTCGAGGGAGGTAGAACAGGTAACTTTTCTGCGGCAGAGCTCTAGACAAACAAATTTCTCACAGGAACCGCAAATAATCGTCGTTTTTTCTGTTCTTGTGAGAACCACACTTGTGGCAGGAAAGCATACCTACACACATCCATTCGATATAATGATGAATATGTAAACAATTTCAAATTTTATCAATAGTGCGGACCTCTGTTCCTCGACGCGACTGCCGGAGGGTTAATGAAGAAAAATGTCTTCGGAGTAACCTTGAAATCATAATTAGTACAGTAAAACTTTGCGGCCCATGTGATGGCTAATCCAATATAGTTCTCATGACTAATAATCCAATTTTTACTTTTTGAAAATTTTAATAGTTCAGAATTTCAGAGGAGGCTAAGCTTCCCTTGCCTCCTCTGATGAGCCGCCGCTGAATGGAACGTAACTGGGCTCTTCTTCATAGGTCATAAGAATCATAGGTATATTAGTCATAGGCGAGTTTTTGCATTTTTGTTTATAAAATTTAAAATTAAAATAATAATTAAATAATAATATATGTAGGTAAATAAAAAAAAATAAATAAAAATAATAAATAATTAAATTAATATCTACTGAAAGAGTTTGCAAAGAATAGAAATGCTAGCTTTTTTGAAGCTGTTTTTTGTCATATAAAAATCGATTTTACAGTAAAATGTTTTGGGCATTTTTTGTTGCAAATTTCATTCCCTTCATTTTTGTTTATCATATACATTTTTTTATTTTCTAGCACTGTTTCTGAGTGGCAACGATTTTAAAAAGAACCAGTAAAATACAAAATATATTGTCACCTGTATCTCGGAAACGGTGCGATAAAATAAAAAAAAGGAATATGAATAAAAATGTAGGAAATGAAATTTACAAGAAAAAATTCCTATTTATTTTTATATTTTGTTGCACCGTTTTTGAGATAGAGGTAATAATAATCTTTTTGTTGTTTAGAGTCTTGTTTAAGTCGTTGTCACTCAGGAACGGTGCGACAAAATAGAAAAATGTATCGATATAAAATTTAAGTCAGTTAATTTAAATCATCAACAAAAAATGTTTAAAGAGTTTTGCTGTAAAACTGATTTTTATATAACAAAAAACGGCTTCAAAAATGTCTACGATTCTAAGATGTATATACCATATTATGTAGTTAATGTTAAAAATTAAAAATCAAAAAGTTAAAAATCAAAACAATGCAAACGTTTGGTTTATAAACAAAACTTTCTATACCAACTATATACGTATTAAATTAACTTAATATTTTTCCACGTGGTGGCGTTCGCTTAGCGTAAATCGCGAATACGGTAACTTGGAGTAGTCTCTTCCATTTTGCAAAAAAAAATAAAAATTTCTTAAAACATTCATTTATTTACAAAAATCAAAATACAATATAAATCAAAAATTTGTTCCTATTTACATTATTAAAATTAAAATATGCTTTAAGTAATCTTACATTTACAAGTCTCTTTAAAATTATTTACAAAATAATACATACAAAAATAAAAATATAAAATTTCATTTAAATAAGTAAAAATATTCAATTTAAAAATTTATTTCGTTTATTAAAATTTCTATGCGTTTTGAGATCAGGATAACCTTTTGATTTGATAAATATCTTGCGAGCATTAATTTAATAAATAAATATCAAAATTTCTTTCGTTTCTTGTTTTGAAAATTTGCTTAAAAATAAATTTTTTTGATAAAATGTTGTTCCATTTTAGTGTGTTGAGCATCTATGCGAAATTAGTCCAGTCCACTCTTTCCAATGGCAGTGATTTTTTCCAACTTGAAGTGAAAAAAGAGGAGCGTACTTTTGCCGTTGCGGTCGTGCAATTTAAATAAAAAAGAACAACAGTTTGGGTTTCTTTCGTTTCCAAGCAATTTTCGGAATTAAAATTAAGTACAAAAATGTAATAAAAAATTTACAAACTGACTGTACAAACGTATAAATAAAAAATTAATTGATCTTTCATTGCATAATTTTTTGGCACAACTAAAAATTTATTTAAGGGGTAAAATTATAATGGAACATAATTTTTGTGTGCAAAAACGGTGCAAACAAATATTACGTGCATTAACCCAGTGTTTCTAAAACAAACTGTGGTTTCAAGAAACGCTGCATTAACAACAATGAAAGATATCGAATTGTACAACAAAAAGTGAATAATTGTAGCAGTTCAATACCACAATTACTTATTGCAAATTTGATCACAATTTAAAAATTATATAATCGTCTATATATTGCTATGTGGCAGTTTAAATGCCGGCACTTTTAAGTGTTTATTTTAACAGTCTTTACGTCGTCTCGTGAAGTTTTCATTATTAACCATTAAAACACAACAACAAATACTTTAACATGTAAGAACAGAAAAATTATAGCTTGTCCATCAGGTACACTAATATAAAAATTATAACACCAGTTAACATTGATAATTTTTTTAAAATTTGAAGCACTGATTTTATTATTTTTAAAAAACACATTTAAGAGTGAAAACACGTAAAAGTTAATTAAAAAAGAATATTTTTCAATTAATTCACTTTCACACTATTATTTCACGAATTACTCTTCTTGTTCTAGAATTTGGTGTCGAATAACCACTTTCCAGACTTTCTTCGTAACTAAGGGACATGTGTTGAGGGGGTTTCTCATCTTCCATTTGTTCTATGTATGGATCGGGAAGGCCATTCACGTCATGGTAAGGCGAATCTGCAATTCAAATTTTAAAAATTATTATTTATTTTTATATTTTTTATTTCTAAGCTTACCTATGTGTTGTTCAATCCGTTTCTTGGGCTTATGTACAGCAGCGTATGGATCACTACAATAATCTTGTCTAGATGGATTGTTACTATTTCTCATATAATCGTCTCCATGGTTACTCTGAGTGGTGATGTGAGGATAATGAGCGTAATCGTCGACGGCTCCGTAACCTCCATGAGTGATAGGATCGTAACCATAAGAGTTCTGTCTATCGATATGAGCATTTTGTAACTGATTTGTTGAGTTGTTGGCGGCTGCAGCCATTTTCATCTGCCATAAAGAGTCTTGAGAATTCACACTACCCCCGTTATTCGAATTGGAATAATTGGAATCCAAGTAACCCATATTGGCCCCTAGGAAAAATTCTAAATTAGTCAACCATTCAAAAACTGACACGAAAAAACTTACATTCACTACTGTTGATGTTCTGGTGGGACTGCATGTTTGGATTCGTGACGTATCCGTATCCATTTTGAGCAGCATAAACCGAATTTTTTGGATCTTCCATCGCGAGAGCCAAGTCCAAAGAATGCTCCAACGCCTTATTTTCCATACCGGTGGAAGGATAATAAGGTGGAGGTGCTTGGTTTTGCTGAGTCATGATCGTCGGTCTTACAGAATCCATCTCGTAGTCTTTTGATTCCGACTTCTTTGATTGGTTTCTCTTGCATCTGCAGAACATGAACAGAAGCGCCACAAACAACAAACAAACGATACAGGAAACAATGATGGCTATGAAAGTCGGAGTTGCAACCGCAGATGCTTCTTTTATGAAAGCAGAACCTAATTCCGCTTCGACATGTTCGCCACAGCGGTCGTGATGCATCTTCAAGCACAATCTAACTCGAACTCTTGAGGTGTTATCGTCGTTCACTCCGATTGGTTCGTCGTCGACTAAGGATCTTCCCAAGCCTTTGTGTTGTCTCGAAGTCATTTGATCCAAAACGGTTTCTTTATAGGTCGGGGAAATACCAGAAACTTGTAATTGTAGCGTTTCAACAACCTGCCAATTTGTTAAAGGTAAATTGTCGCTGTTGATGGTTTCGACAACAGCAACCAGTGGAAGGCAGGTGGGTGGAATGTTCACAGATAAAGCATGAGATGAAGGGTCGTAAGCTACCCTTTGTGGTAGCGGAATTCTATCGACTCGTGTTGAAACTCCGACATCTTGCGAGTTGTCACTATTGCCTTTGATGTTCAAAGCTTTCACCTGCAAATAATAATATTTGTTAAAGTTGTTTAAAATTTTAAATCTCACTCAAACCTACCTTAAAAATGTAACTTTGATGTTGATCCAAATGCGAGACATTGCAAGGCACGTTTTGTTGACAGTCGATTTCTTTCCAATCCACGGATCTCGTCACCATACCGCAACCTTCAATCAGAACGTCTTCATTGCTGGGAACTTTCTTGTAGGAAACGTAGTATTTGGTGTTGTAAATTCCACCATTAAATCCAGGTTCCCAGTTTAAGGTTACGAAGTTGTGACCAACGTATTGAGCCAATAACTTGGTTGGTTTCTCGGGAGCACCTTTCGGTTGCAAACGAATTTTGGCTTCGATACTTCCTAAATTGTTGATAACCTGGCAGTTGTATTCACCATAATCCTGTTGTTTGATGTTCGAAATTTTTAGAATGCTAGTGTACATGTCGTTTTCGTCCACGTTGGTGGTCACGATGTAGTGACCTTCAGAAGACGAATGGAGTGGAGACGAATTTACCCCGTAATACCACTTGAATTCAGGTTTCGGATAAGCTTGGATTTTGCAAACAACTTCGGCGGTTTCGTGTAAATCGTATGCGACCTTGTTGTACTGATGAAGAACGATTGGTTCGTCTAAAAGAGAAGAAGAAGTTTAATTTTTGCACAAAAACTCCGTAGGGAACTACTTACGTTCGATGCGCAAATGCATGCTGGATTCGGTTCTTCTGACTTCGTTTTCAAAGACGCAGGTATAGACGCCTCGATCGGATGGCAAGAGTTCGTTTCGGTTTGGTCTGGCTTTTCCGTTAAATTTCAAGATGGATTGGACACTAACGGCGCCGTTGCTGATTTCGGTCATTTCGGTTTTTACTTCGTATAAATTTGCGTCTGCGGTTAGTTCTTCGTCGTTCTTCAGCCATCTGACTACGGGTCGAGGTTTTCCTTTTGCACTGCAAGCGACGGAAAAGTTGGGATCGCCTACTCGTTTTGTCTCTAGAGGTTTCAATTTGTATTTGAAGCTGGGAGGTTGGTGGACTTCCAAGTTGACCGATGCTACTTCTCCGTGCCCGAGTTCGTTCGTCGCCTGACAGTAATAAACTCCTTCGCTGTTGAGATTAACATTTGGGATCGTGTATTTGGTGCCGGTTGCGAGGACGGTTTGTTGACCATCGCTTCCCGGTCTAAACCATCTGTATTGAGGTGCTGGCCATCCCGGTGGTGTTGCCGTACAAGTGAGGGTAACAGGAGATCCTTCCGTTGCGATCGGTTTGTCTGGCATAATTCGCGCCTTTCCAGGTTTGTGTCTGATTAGAAGGGCGATGGAAGCGTTTCCAATTTTTTCGTTTCGTCTAATCGGCGTGGAGCTGGGAGTGATGATGTTGATGGCCCGGCACACGTAGGTGCCCGAATTTTCGGCGGTTACGTGACTGAGTCGCAAAGTATCGCCAGATTGTCGGAAGTCTGGTTTACCGTCTTTTATCCATTCGATGGTGGTCGGATTAGGGTTTGCGCTAATGTTGCATTTAATTGAAACGGCCTCTCCTTCTTCCGCTTCTTGCGTTTTCGCTTCTAGGGTGACCACTGGAGCGTATAGAACATCCAAAAGTATTTCCTTCTCTCCAATTTTACCGAGACCGTTATCGGCGCTGCAGGTGTATTTGCCGGCATCCTGAATGCTAACACGGTGAAGGAGGTGGCTATTAGAGTTGCTAATAAAACGACCGTTGCGTGTCCAACGAACTATATTCACTTTTGGCTTAGCATCAACGGAACATTGTAAAGTTGCGGACGAGTCTCTCTCGACTCTTAGGGGATTTTCGGGTCCTACGTCCACGCGAGGAAAATCTAAAATTAAATGAATGCATTTAGATGGTTGTTTTGGAAGAGGAAATAAATTTGAATGTTATTGCTGCTACTGCGGGGAACTGGCGATGCAGAAGGCTCGAATATTTAAAATATAACTTTGAAGATTTATTGGCGTTGTAAATCAGGATAAGGCTAATAGCTTTTTTTAAAAGTGTTATTGCACCTAACGTGTCGAGTGGGTATAAATAACTTCAAGTCATTCGTCTCGAAATTGCATGTAAAACGTCATGTCGATTAATAAAATAACTGCTAAAATAATTTTAGAGAAATAAACATTAAAAATCGTAAGGTGTTTTTACAATGTGGCGCGTAAATGGGGGGGTTTAAACAAGTGTATCCGGCAGACGCTTCATATAACTGGGAATAAACCAGATGTTGTCTTTCATTTCTCTGTAGAAAAAGCGTTAATGTTTATAGCGTGTCTATTGCGAGATTAGCTTGGAATTCTATCAAATCCAACAGCCTTTCAGTTAACTGAGTTAATCCTAATGTATCATTAGATTTTGCGCGAACGGACGTACGGGTTCGCCCAAAACATATCTTGTGGAATAACAGACTTTGGTTCAGAATTTTTTCTTTAAAAATAAACGCGTAGAAGCAACTGATAAATATTTTCAATTTTTTTTCCTCGGCCATTAGTTAACACATCCTCACATTCTTAATATGCGTCGCCTATTAATAGACGCATGTAAATGTCAACTAACTTCGATAATTTTCTTAGCCAAGGATATACAAGATTCCGAAAGGTTCAACCATCTATTGATTACCTATAATTTCTACCGCGACGGGAAATAATCAATATTTAATATTTGTGTAATAATTAAGTTGTTCAAGCTAATATTTAATCGAGTTAAAACCGGATTAATCGGTCTGAGAGTGGGCGACGAAACGAGATTTCAAGAAACCTTCGTGAAGACTACACAGCTTGAAATATAAAATACAAACATTTTCAAAACTATCCAAAAATTTAATTTTTCCCCGCTGAAGTTTACCAGGAAACAGGAAGTTTGGAAAATTGTTTGCAAATATTTTTTGTTTGTTATTTTAAAAGCGCGCGTGCGGTGCGTCGATGTGAAAATATGGGCCATATTAACCTAATTAGAAAAATTTATGGTGTAAATCAAAAGTTTTATAAACAAGGAAAAAATGCGTTTGCCCAAATAGATAAAGCCAGATTAACTAATAATTTCGTCAATAAAGCAAAAATCAAACTCATAAATCTTTGGAAGTGCGCAATTTTATAGTTAATCTTTGTGAGCGCACAAAAAATGGGGTTTATATTGACAAAAGTGATAAATTTTTCAATAATTAATTCAGTTTTCTAATAGAAACTATGAAATACAATAAGCTCGGAATAAAAAATATTTCTTTGTTTTCGTCGCAGTAGGTATTCTGAAATATGTATTTTTGAGAAAAACCTTGGGAATTAATATTTTTGATTTTTTTATAAACAGAAATACAACAATAAGCCATCATTATCTACGACGTGTAAAGAAGATCTTGATGAAACTTTTTTTATAAAAGAGCAAAAAACTTCGGTTTTTATTTCGAATGAGCAAAAACCTTTCAAAATAAACTTTTTAATGGGTAAGAAAAAGCTCAAAAATGAATTTAAAAAGTCGAACTTTTTTGTTTTTTCGCGAGAAATTCCAAAATTGTGCTTTTATGATTAACCAAGAAAAGCTCATCAATTGGCTCCGTTGTCATTAAGAAGCGGCAAAAGCGTATTAAGTATCAAAGTAAAGTCAAAATCAGCTTGCTTTGATAGCTAAAAGATTGACTGATTAGCTATCAGTGCTTTAAAAAATAAAAAGCTCATTTTTAATATTTTAATCCTGCAAAATCTTGCAACGAAAACAGCTTTCAATGAAGAAAATGTCGCTCAACTTGAAACCTTCGAAAAATTTTGAGTTTATATTAATAACTGATCATTTCTTCGGATCACTTCAGAGTCATCCAATTCTTAGAGCGAAACAATAATGTGGACAGGCGGACAATAAATTAGAAATAACAACAGATTATGAGCCCAAGTTAGAAACAAGGTCTCCCGGCTCCTTTAAAGAAAATGAGCATATTCGCGGTTTACCTGACCGTCGGTGGCGCTCATGACGCTACCAAACGTCAACAACATGGCGGCTATATTACGTAGACTTTAGTTGTTTTGAGTTTGATTCTGAATTATTTTGATAATTCAGTAAATAGAACACCAAAATAATGCAAACGTTTGGCTTATAAGTAAAACTTTCTATACCAACTCGACGTATTAGATTAACTTAATAGTTTTCCGCGTGGTGGCGTTCGCTCAATGTAAATTGCGAATACTGTCTTCTGACGGGGGTTCATGATGTTGGGCCCGGAAGATCTGAGGATATCAACTTTTAAACAAGAGAATTTTGTATCTTTAAAGGCTTAAGTAAGTCCAGATAAAATTTTAATAACAAATTAGCATTATCAGGATACAAAGCGATGTAGAAAACGGATTTGTAACATTGAAAAATGCACAAAGTATTATTTTTAAATTGGGGGTTGACCTGGGCCCATGACCTGTTATTATTTAAGCTGTCAACCGCGAAACAAAAATTTACTGCTTTCTTCAGTTTGTTGCAACTTCAACGCAAATATTAAGCCTCCTACTTGATCTAGGTGAAAATGTTGAAAGAAAAATGAGAATGTAAAAGAATAAAAATTTAGATATCCGTATCATCTAAATATGAATGTAAAATTCATCTAAGTTCAGTCCACCTAAATTTAGGTTTAGATGCTACTATCTGGATACCTGTAATATGTAACTAATTAACCGGCTTCGCCCGGGATTTAACTTGATTGGCGTGCAATTCAATTTATGTGATATATTTGATTGGTGGTCCGAGTTAAGTCAGTTTCCTAGCTCCCTGCACTTCCTACATCTTGACTTGAGTATGCATAAATTGAACGTTCCAATCAGATTGAAGTATATTTGATTTCCTGATCTGAAATCCTGATTGAGAAAAAAATATGCCGATTAAGAGGAAGAAAGCCAGAAAAAAATTGGGGGAAGGTAAAAACGCAGCCTCCAAGTGAGGTTTTGGTTACGTAACAGGCGCCAATCTGGGTGGGGGGGCTCCCTTCAACGCATGCTTTTTTTCTTTCCTCGGCGCTGAAGTTAAAGGTAAATTGAGTAAAAGGAGATTTAGTATTTATATCGTTATGGCTGATTCTGATTGGAAATTGTGTACGGTTGGTTGTTCAGTCTCGGCAGTACCGTTAGGCTCACCTCACCATCTGTAATGAAAATTTGTTTCCATGGTAACCAATAAGTATTAAACTTACTGAGTCGTGAACATTCCGAACAACCCTTGTAAGTTAGAACTCTAACTTTAATTTTTAATGTCCAAGTTCGAAGGTTCAAAAAAACGAAAGTAAGGTGGATTCGGTCACTAACCCACGTAACCGATCATTGATCATTAATCAGTTACAACGGTCACTTACGTCTGTCAATTCAGCAAAATTGCTCGTTAGATGTAGTCGGAATTGATATTTTTTATATATGTTCATTTTAGGACTCTTATAGCCCTCCGTCTAATGGCACTCTCCGAAAAAAGTTTAAATAGTTAATTGTAGTAAAAATTCCTTTAAAATTAGAGCAGGAAATTACGGGAAAAAATACGAAAGTGAAGTTGTGGTTGACAAAAACCACCCGAATCGCTTGTGTGACTAATGACTACACTCTCGGATTATGGTTTAAATTTTTTTTCTGTAATGACCGGCTATAAGCCCATAAAATTTCCTATTTTAGTTTCTGGACAGCAATTTGGTCCATCAACGTGTAAATAAAAGTGTACCTGTAGGTTAAAACGGATTTAGATTTAATCAAGATAACTTAAGGTATAATTTGGGGTTCGAATTTTGAATATATTTCGACATTATCAGCCACACTGGATAATTAATTTCCATTTGTTGATAGAGAGATAATTACCGTGTTCGTGATTACAATGTAGTAATTTTCAATGATATTAGACGGGGGGTGTTCGATAAGTAATTGATTGTACCCTCCGAACCATCGAAAATGACGCCTATTATCGCAGACCATCTAAAAAATGTTAAAAGTACTTTAACGACTTTTACTGTTGACCGTAGGTGCAATAGATCCATAATTTATATGATAAACGTGTGTGGATTCGACAAGTGGGTGTACGAGGGCGGCCCAATAAAAAGACTACGGTTTAATGGTTTTTTGTCGTCATAACTCGACCGGCTTGACAAATCTAATCTTGGAAGTGAAATTTAATTTTGTCAAATAAAGTTTGGCAATAATAACATTTGTGACCAAATAAGCCTTACGTTACTGTTACGTGTGAGACGCATGTGGCCCGTGAGAGAAATGTAAATAAATTTTTTACAAAGATTGGGTAATAAAAACTCCAAAAAAGATAATAAACAAAAACGAAACTTACAGTTGACATTAAGAGTTACAGCCGTTTCAAGTTTGTTTCCCTCTGGCATTGCTCTGTTCCAAACCTCACATCGAAAAATGGCACCATCGTCGTCCTTTCCGGGAGTCAAAGAAAGTGTTGCGGTGGTCGCATGATCTCTCGAACCGCCGTTTTTCAGTGCAGCTTCCAATGGATAAGTCGAATCTGAAATTAAATATTTTTTTTATTTCGATTTTATTTTCAACAAATTTATTTTATTGTCAATCCAGGTTTACGATCCTACGTAAACTGTCGACTGAGCCTCTCCAGGCCCAATAAGGAAGGAGTAAAATTTTGCTACAAATTCCAAGTTAGTGTTTGTGTATTTTCTTAGCAATAAACTTTTTTCAGGTGTCTATCGCAAGTAACTTGACGTAAAGTTTAAAGAAAAGTCCTTAATTCGTCTGTTGATAATACAAGTTGAAAACTACTCAGAGAACGTATAATATTTGACGTATAATTGAAGTTTAAAGACTTTCGAGCTTTACAAAACCTTCTTGTCGATTTCAAAAAAATTCACAATAAAACGAAAGCACTTTCATTAAACTTTTAAAGAGTTTGCTTTTGTCTCGTAACTTTTCTACTTTAATAAAATAGTTAACTGGGACAATTTACGAGAAAAACGGTTCTAAATGAAGTTTAAGGACAAATTTGATGTTTACTTTGGTCGTGGAATAAAATTTGGATAGTAATACATTTTTAGTAGTTTATCAAGAAGAAGAAAATCATTGTAATTGTGTTGCGATGTGTAACAGGTCAGGGAGAAATCGGTAGAAGCATATTTAATTACCAATGGGGTTAGAACTAATTCAACACAATGAAATACAATTAAACTTGGAACTCGATATCACCTGAAGTTATGCTACTAGCATAAGTAATTATTTCCTTCTCTAAATTAATTGCAAAACTTGAGATAATTGAGAAAAAGCCAAAGATGTGGTTGAATAGATTCAAATTGGTTACGTAAAAGCAGTAAAAGTAAAAACACAAGAAAAGACAGTAAATAAAAAATGGAATGTGGAAACTTATCCAAACTTCAGCTTTAAACAAACATTAACTTAAATGATTTCCATTAATTATGAAAACCCAATCTAGCCCTCACCTGTGGCAGAAAACAGGGACTCAGAGGCAACGGACACTAAAAAACATCTGATTGTCTTAGGAAAATCATCTTATCAGCGCAAGAAACAACGCAATTTTATTTAAAAAAAAATATTCTGAATTTATTCAATAATTTCATAAAAAATAGTTTGTAGGTTGTGCGTCCTAAAGGTCGCACTGCCAGTTCTGCCCTAATTTAATTAACAGTGGCGGATCAAGCAAAAGCTGAAAAACATCAATTTTTACACAAAATTGTTTTTTCTTTATTAAAAACCAAATTTATATTTGTTATTATTACTACTTTTTATTTTGTATGCCCCCCCTCCTCCCTATTGTAATTTTCTTGATTCCCTACCGTTAATTAATACTGTTTTTCTAGTATTCTGTCATTTTATCAGGCTAAAGCCGTTAAAAAAATTAATAAGTTACTTTGGTAAATCAAGAAAAAAGTATTTTTGGCTTTAGTAGAATTATTCATCTTATTAAATAAATACTTTCTTCATCAACCTCGACAAAAATTTTGACATCAAACAGAATTACTATCAAAATTCGTAAATTTGTAATATTCACCACAGTAATTACCAACGATCAACTGAGGAGACACATCTCGTAAGAGTAATGTCGAAACTTTTCAAACCATCTGCATTTGCATTTTGTACCAAGTGTAGTTAATGTTACTGTCTGATGTCAATAATTTTGATTGAGTTTATGAAGTAAGTATTCATCTCACACTTCTTTTGATTTATCAAATTACAGTCGATTTTGACGTGTTTGATTTTAATATGAAGTAACATTAAGTTTAAAATGTTTTGGGTTTATGGGGGTGGGGAGGCTGTGAGTCAATAGAACTTTAAATATGTAACAGAAATAATGAAATAATGAACGAACAGGCTAATTTACCTTCTAGAAAAAAAGAAACCAAAGTATTTTTAGCTTAATTTTAAAAATCGGTCCGGTCCTGGCCCTAGTGTTTGAATCAGTTATGCTCGGTTTCACAAAGGCTGGTTAAAATTTAATCTATGATTAAGGATTTTCAACAATGTCACAACAATGAATTTTTATTGTTGAAAACCCTTAATCATAGATTAAAATTTAACTAACCTTTGTGAAACCCAGCAACTGGGTTGTGCAACTCGATTGGTTAGAATAGGTAGAGTACTTAAAATAAACCAAATTGAGTTTTTTATGCCATTTTATTCTATAACAATGCAAAAAAATTGCCAAAGTTTTTATTATTAACTTTTCAAATTGAAATTGTATAAAAATATTTCAATGAAGAGCAATGCAATACATAATTTAAAATGCTGTACTTTAAAATTCAGAAAAATGGAGATAGAATATTCTGATTCTGAGGCGACGATATAGCATAAGAATTTAATTTATGTTAGCCTTACGAATATAATAGGAACAAGGCCGACTTTGGTAATTACTTAAATACACCCAACGGTTGCTGTAATTTTACTAGGGGATACTTTAAGAATAAAATTAATAAGACTCTCTGTAAGTAGATAAACTATGCCGTTTCGATACCACAATTCCCATAGAATAACTTACGAAGAGTTTTATGCCGTACATGAAAATCTTTGCATTCAGTTTTGAGAATTCCGGAAAATGACGTCACGAGATTATGACTTCTTCAGCCCATCTGGGACTCATAAAAACAAGTACCTCAGGCCCTAGATGCAGCAAAAACGCTTCCCATGTTCTTCTTACGATTAGGATAGAATGCACATTTAATGAGATATTTACAAAATGTTAGTTTCTACTTAATAATCTAGGATCCAAACCGGGGGGTCTGGGGGGTATGGAATACTCTCCAGTACCTCAGTATTAAATTGGGTTTAGTGATAGATAACAGTTCGCATAACTAAATTACTTCTTTTATAGATTGTGTCAGATTTGAAAAAACTAAGGCTTTAATAATTGATGGGTGAATAAATATTAGACATCAAAGAATATAATAACTAGGCATCAGTTCCAAATCGGTGTGGTAAAATATGTATAATCATTTCGTTTTACATCACAATTTGATAACATTATTTATTATTTATTTAATTTTTTTTAAATTTTATCTACAAACAAATCTTACAAAGAAGGGCCGATTGTATGCAGAATCAAAAATCAATATGAGAAATAAATCTAATGAATGAATAACTCCATGTTGGAATTGGATGTAAACCATTTGAACATAATTCTGCAGTCAGGCTTGGGAATTATCTGACTTTTCTTATCACTAAAAACTAGCAAAAAGTAAATAAAAGGAATTGTTAAAGTGAGAAAATTGCTGGTTTGTTGAACGAAACGAAATACTTGCAAATAATCAGGATTAGTTTGATGAGCGAAAATAAAAGAAACATCGTTCAATCTTGTTCACACTGCATACCAAAAAGAAAATTATCCAAAGAGGAAACTCGTTACATTTTAAATGAAATTGTGCCAATAAAGAAGACGATTAATTTAAAGAATCCCAATTAAATGTAAAACTATCGAAGTAGTGGAACAGAAATTGACAACTTTTTTCCTGTTTCGTGTAAATACATAGAAGAAAGTCTTAAGCAAACTAAAAATGGTTTTAATTGGCTAAAAAATTATACCGTTGGAAATGTAAATGCAGTCACACCAATCTATATGTAAATGAACTTTCAATATTTACGTTTGTGGAATTTATTTTTACCTTTTTAGCTACCTCGTAATTTATCGAGTAAATAAAATGAGTTCGATATGGATTCGAGATAATTGGTCACAAATAAAAAACTAGCTGTCACGTGGTCGGGTATCGTGACAGTTGTTACGAGGTTCTTCTCGTATGAAACAAACTGTAGGGATGGCAGAATGTTGCGGTCCAGAAATGTAGCAAAAAGTCAGCTAATCGCATGCAGTAAAGCCTCCGGCGATGGACATTAAAAATTCATGTTTTTATACAAATTTTGTCGTTCAATTTGGTTAAAAACAGGACGTGACTGGAATTGGAGCCGAAGGAATCAAATAATGAATTAAAAAAAATTAGATTTAAAATTGCGTCCGTCCATTTCTTTGTCGTCATTTTGTAACACGAAATCGTAATTGTTATTCTTATTATAAAATAATGAAAAAATATGATGGTAAAAAGCTTAAAAGATTTCCAGCAGGAGGAACATATGCGTGACATGAACCCAAAACTTGGGTTATCCCACAGAAAGAGAACAAAGAACGTAACTTTAAATGTCTGAAGCTTTATACATTATGGATCAGGTCGACTAAATTATTTCTTATTAACTCGGTACGTGCATTATTTAATTGCAATCAATAAAGAGGTGCTCGTTAATTCGTTATACATAATCGAGTACATAACCCAATTTGTGTTTGTTTATTCCGACGTAGGAACGTCGGATTCGATGGCGTAAATTATTAAGCTGCCGTGGGAATTTTGCAAAACGCAAATCCTTTCTTAATTGCTCTAACCTCTGGTTTCGAATAAAAAGCGTATAAATGTGTGAATTATTAAATTTCAAATTAAAATCGGAAGTTTGCCTTCCCATCGAGACGGACGAGGAGCGAAGGTCCAGGTAGATCAAATCAAAAATTTTCAAGATGCGATGCAATAACTCTCCGATAAAGACTTCCATTATGGTTACCGAAGCTGATAACGTTAAGGTCGTTCGAGTATAACGAAATCGTACGTTACGAGTGCAATTATATTAGCCATCAAATTTAAAAAAGTTGGTGAGAAATTTTTGGTCTAGAAAATTTACTGCATATAATGCAACCAATTTGCATTAACATAGAATTTCTCATGGAAAATTTGCATTTTCCTCCTTCCTCCGTATTAATGAGCCCGGATTCAACCACAATGAAATTAGATTCGTTTAAGTTGATTTATATTCTCTGCACACACCTGTACGAATTTTTGTTTATGCTTAATTACGGGCCCGGCCTTTGTTAACAATTTAACCATGTAAATTAATCTACTTAATGATATTTCCGATTGGACGTATGAATGGAACCAACGCTGCCGAGTCCCGCTTCCACTTACATTCAGGAAAAACAATCAATTAGATGACTTCTACCCTCAAAGAACAAACTTCGGAATAACAAGAAAGAAAGATATAATCTTTTGTATTGAAATTCATTAATTCCACCGCTGCCTACGGAGGAAATAATTTTAAGGGTGACTGATTGCTCGTTTTCCTGTCCATGTCAACCGAAATTTTAAGAATAAAGCCGAAATGGGAGGCGGAAAAATAAAAAATCTCACTGGAGGCTATCTTACCTGACCTAACCTATACTTAACCTTTTATCTTCTCTAGGGAATTTTTTAAGAGTGGCGCCCGACTATTTTTAATTTCAAACCTACGCAAAAATCTCAACAGCCCGAACGATTTCAAAATAATCCAATTTAATTATAATCGGGCTACGATAACCGTAAATTTAATGAACATGGTGACAGTAATTTTATAATTTTGATAAACTTTCCTAAACGTTTGATTTACATAAAGAGACGATAATGTTGCTCCCTTTGACCCATTAACATTTACAATTCGGGAAAGCGAAACGCATGAAGTTTTTGCAATTAATACACGCAAACTTACACAAATGAAAATATAGTGGGGGTCGAATGGGTTAAATATTAAATATCGGTTTAGTTAGGCGGCAATAAAAGTAAATTTACATAAATTCAACATCATAATACTCTTCATGCTCTTTTTGATCCAAAACTGTTTCCAAATGCAATAAATTTATCGTAAAATTATTTATTTCAATATCGATAGCCGCTTTTAATGGATCCCAAGTATATTAAATATAACGATACGCGATAATTTATGAAACGTAGGAGAGATACGAGGTCGGATCGCCACAAAGCGTCGCCCATCCAAAACGGAAGAGCCCGTAGGAATGATGTATACACCCTCGGCGGAAAAACGCGATAATTTTTGAAAGAAACCATCGAAAAGCGACCTGGAGCGTTCGAAGCTGCTTCCTTCAACTTTGTTTTGTTGGAACCCTCCCGTATTTCCTTTTCAACTTTGCAAGCTTTCACAAAACTTAGAAGTTTAGATTTAGTTGGTCCTATATTTATAATTTATAAAAGTGAGAGAAAATTAAATATTGATTATGATTAATTACAACAAATAAAAGCGTCAATCAAATCAATCCGGAGAAAACTTTTCTAATTCCATTACGTTAAAGCCTCCACCTCACATTTGAACCCCCTCGGAGCCCGAATAAATAATTTTAAAAGATTTTCCAAAAGGTTTTTGGGTGAATTATTTTGCTTTTTTTGTTTGATATGACTAAAAGCAACATATTTTATCCAAGTTTGTCGATTACGAAACGGAAGTGCTTTATAAGTTCCGTAGGAATTACACACATATATCGTACGTCCAAAACCATCATTTGTTTTTACAAACTAAACATTTTAGTTTGAAAAGAAAAAATATGTAGGCAATTTTTTTTATTTCTGCCCGATTTAAAAATTAGAAACGAAACGATGCGCTTACCT
This sequence comes from Cantharis nigra, assembly GCA_958510845.1. Lineage (NCBI taxonomy): Eukaryota > Metazoa > Arthropoda > Insecta > Coleoptera > Cantharidae > Cantharis > Cantharis nigra. The sequence continues at coordinate 24,746,575 of OY294032.1, read as the reverse complement.
TCTCTGTACCAACGCACGATGGGATCCGGCGAGCCTCCAACACTGGAACAAGTCAGCTCCTGTTTCTTTCCTTCAGTTGCGGTAACATGTGTTCCCGGAGTAACAGTAGGTTGTTGTGGAAGCGTCAACACAGTAAGGGTGTATCTTTGTGCATGTAAATTAGCTCCAGAACCTCCTGCTTTTACTTTACATTCAAATTTCCCATTATCCCTATCGTAACTAGCGTTGGAAATTAAGAGATCGTATATTCCATTCTCGGGATGATAATTTAATCTGTTTAGAGAAGAATATAATTAATACAATAAATTACGTAAACTCAAATTTCGAAAAATATCGCAAGTACCTATGTACGTCGCCTTCCTCAATATTAAATTTAAAGGCGAGGCGTGCGAATAATAAATTTCTAAAATATCGAATTCCATTTGGCGATAACAATAAAAGTGTAAAATAAATAAAAGAAACTTGCAGTTATTATTAAACAGAATGTGGAGACATATGCCTTTGTACAACATATCACGTATTGCATTGTGCTTGATGAATGTTAAGAAACGTGAGAGACATAAAACCAAATGGCAAGAAAAACTAACAATAAAATCAAATCTGTAATGGTTTTCTTAAAACTTGCGCAAGTTTTCAGATAATCCAGTTTGAACAAAAGAGTTGGGCAAATATCCTGATGAGATAGCCGCATAGAAAGAAAAATATTCCTTCAATTTCTAAAAGCTCTCTTATAAAACTTAAGTTTATAGATATGTACAGTGCATGGGGTATTGTGCAGGTCAAGACCGAGCCAAGATAAAGTAGGATAAAGGAAAATTGAAAATAAGTGTTTGGATTTTGGATTGAAAATACTTTGAAATATTTAGGACAAAGCTTTGGCGTCTGGAAAACTGCAATAACTATGGATCTGGATGAAAGCACTCTCTAGTTTCTTCCACTCCCAAGCAAAGAGCTTTAATCTAATCTGTATTTAAAAGTAATTCTTTTACCTACCAATATTGTAGGAAGTCTTTTGGGTATAGTGAACTCGAAAGATGGAAATTGGGGAACTAATTAGATCGCGGGAGGTGAATAAATTACATGCTCGATTTTAATCAGTCTTGCAAAGGAGGAAGGAGTAAATTTTAAATGCATAGGAACTCAGAAAAATATTTTTAATCCGCTCCTGACGCCATAAGTTACTTCTTTACTCTTTCGGTTTGTGGAGTAAAGTGGTACCGATATCCCCATTATATAAAAATAAATTAAAGTGCTTAAGTTGGAAAATAATTAGATAAAAATGAAATTATTACAAATAAAGAAATTTGTTTTAAATATAATTTAACTCAAGTGAACAAATAAATCTGCTGTGTTCTAAATAATAATAGAATATTTTGTATAAAAAGTTGGTATAACAAAGAAAATTTTGATAAGTGAATTTCATTATAAAATTTAACAATAACTCTAAATTGATAATGCAAAACATTGTAGAAAAGATTCCCGTTTAATAATCCTTTGGCTTTCTAAACCGGGGGTCTGGAATACTCCCCAGTGCACCAGTAATTGTGTTCAAAAGAAAAATTCTTAAAGCAAGAAATCGTGGCTATCGTTAAAACTCGCGTGATTGACTTAGAGATAGAGCAGTTTTATAATTTATGCAGTCAGGAGCTTATAGAAAATTTGATTCAGAATTATTGATAATAATAACTGTATGTATTTAAAATTTAATGTTGTTCTGGGAGGGGCGGGCACCCCGATGCACTATTTCAATTTACGTATAGAATTTTGTAACCAAACTTGTCTCTTTTGTTCAATAAATCAATAAGTAAGAAATTACATTTTCATATTTTATAATATCTCCTGACATTAATTATTTTATACTTATTACGGTATACCTTTATAATTTCTCTATTTTCAATTATTGGTTATTTTTCATAGTCATATTGATGTACTTATAATAATAATATATAACAAATAATAATAATATGTATATCTACATATCGTATATAACAATAAACATTATTTGCATACAGCATACTAATATTGATTTTATTTGTTTTGATTTATTTTGGAAATATACGATATTTTTAGTAAAAATTTGATTCTCAACCTTACCGTTTGGTGGCGCTCGTGACGCTACCAAATCTCAACAACATGGCGGCTCTATTACGTACACTTGATGTTGTTTTCTGAATTATGATTCTGAATTATTTTATCGTAAAACCGCGTGGTTTATATTAAACCGTTTGGTTTATAAACAAAACTTTCTATACCAACTATACGTATTAGATTAACTTAATATTTTTCTTGGTGGTGGCGAATGAAACTTTCGAGTTTCCATGAAAACTATTTATGAAAACTAACTATTAAAAGGGTTAAAAAAAGAGAAAATAGCTTACCTGTAATTGTTATCTAGAGGAACGTTTCCGATTGCAACATTGTCGTGCGTTTGCTTGTTATTTCTTGCCCAATAATAAGTGGGTGCTTCTCTCGATGTTATTGGAGAAAACCTGCATTCTAAAGTAACATCATCGCCTTCTCTCGTGTCTATTATTTCTTCTGCGGCTGATATATGGATAACGGCAACTGAAAATAAATAAAAATGCAAATTGGTTGAAAAGCACATGTGGCAGCAACTATACATTTTAAACGTTCAACACGAACATTCCATTATGGATTCAAAAATAAAAGTCCGGATAAAAGTATTGAAACTGTTTGGCGCCGATAGTATATTATAAGAAAATTGTTTACTTTTCTTTAGAAAGGAATTAAATAGCTTTAAGACAGGGTCGGCTTTAAAATAACTTCTCGAGACGGTCCTGCTTTAGGTGTTATCGAATGTTGTTGAACTATAGAAAATAATAACGTAACTCGTGCAAAAAGATCGTTTTTCCGTTAATTACTGGTGTAGATAATTACAACGTTCTGTTCAATATAATTGCAGCGTTCCTCAATAGCAAACATGAACTTTCTTTCTTGGACAAAAAAAACATAAAACTCAGAATAATGACAAATACAAGTTAATTTTGTGGTTCGATAGTTACACAATAAAAAACTCCCTTTAATCGTGGACTCGTGACAATCAAAAAACAAATCAATCTTTTATTGAGCTATATAGGGATTTTACGGTAGGTTGAATACAAATGGTGTCACCACATACACTCTGTTTGATTTACAAAAATTAGTAAATAAAAAGATAATTGAGGATTATAAGAAATCAATAATCCTAAAAAATTTGTATTTTTTTGTTATTTTGTTTACACTTGGTGAATTTACATAGATGTTTTTTGGCCATTAAATAAATTTAGCGTAAAAGTTTCGCTAGCGACGATAGTTATCGTAAAAAATAATATCAGTTTTGTTCTTTCAGCTAACAGTCGATAAAATTGGCGTTTACAGAAATGGCTGTAACCAGTCCCGGATTAAGGTAAAAGAATCGATCGCCTTTTTTAATTTAGATTATCCGGATTAACGTGAAATTAACGAGATTTCGGACTTCAAAGTAGTTAAGCAGCTCGAGAAAAACATCAATTTCATATATTATATTGTAAGATCCCACTTTTCAAATTCTTTCAAGCATAAAAAATTTGTCACTTCAATTTGTAACCAAAGTAACTTGTTGCTCTCGAGTTTCAGTTTTACATTCAAATTTGAATATTTCTTAAGACGCAATGAGCGAACACCAACGAGTGAAATCTAGTTCTGGTTCACCTTTAGTCATGTTGAGTAAAAATGTTATTCAAAAGCAAAATTTGCTGCCTACTTTGAATTTCATCAGACCATTATTAACGAAATTGTAAATTTCCCTAAACTTTTAATGCAAAGCCATAAGAAAGTAAATTATTTTTCTTACAGAAAAAGTTTTAATAATTAAGGTGTTAAAGACAATCATAATTGTGTACAAGCAATAAAAGGTCAAATACTCTCCCCTTCAAAATTTTAATACATAAATTATGGCCACACTGTCACCTTTGCAATTTTGCATATAATTGCTTTAAATTTCTTATGGTTTTTGCAGTGATAAAAAGCAACGCGATAGTATTCCCCCCCCCCCACACGTTCTACTTTTGTTTATAAGTTGTATTTTTATAACTTATATTACTTCTGAAGTGAAAGGTTTCCTTTTAATAATTGAAATTCACAAACCTTTGGTATGTAAAACCGGGAGATCTGCAGAGTATGGAATGCTCTCCAATGCCTCAGTAATTGAATTTCAAAAGAAAAAATTCTCTTTATGGTAGATAACCGTTCACTTTAAACTATGAATTGAAGGAGTAAAGTATTAACTTGGCGAATATCATTAGATATTTTAGTTACAATAGATAAATATTTGATTTTTTTTACTACCATCAAAAAGAGAACAAAATTACACTCTCCGCGATGAGCTAAGATACAGTTTAAAATTTAAATTAATTCTCATTCGACTGCTATTTATTTACTAACTCAATTGCTCAGGTTGTACTGCCTGAACTGACTCGCCGTTCCTCCTGACCTCCCATTTTAAGTTAATCCGAGGTGAGTCTACTATTCTGCGGGGGGCCAAAAATTTGAATTTTCGCCACCGATTTGACTTTAACTGGATTTTTTCAAATTTTATTAACTAATTAACGTCAAATACAATGATGAAAACGACGCTTAAGCAGTAACCTTAACCAAGTAAGGACTTTCATTTGAACTTTAAATTGACAGCTAACAAGATGATAGGACAGTGACGGAACAGTGCTAATAATTTATTTTTTTATTATTTCATTTTTACTTATTTTTTTTTATATTTATTTTTTATTTTTATTATCATTAATTTCGCTTAAATTTGAATTTCCGTCCCAACATAGAGAAATAACATAAAAAATTGATTGTTTTGAAATTCCTGCTTCCCATTATAACGGATAAGAATGAGAAAGATATTAATTTAAAGAAAATTTTTTTCCGCGTCTAAAGATACCCAACACCTTACAGTTTTTAATCTTTAATTATTATATTGTTGAAAACTTAATAACGAAATGAAAAAAATGTAGTAAATTTTTAAATAAAGCTTTAGTAGTCTGGATTCTGGTTTGAATTTAATTTCCAAACAATCACAAAGAACGTCAATAATTAAATTCAAGCCAGACTACTAAAGTTTTATTAAATGCACTTATTTTCTTTTTACTATTGAGTTTTGAACAATAATTAAAGGACAAAATATCAAGTGTTTATAGACATCAGGTATCTTTAGACGCGGAAAAAAATCTCTTTAAACTGATACCTTTCTCTTTTCATCAGTTATAATGGGAAACAGGAATTTAAAAAATATCAAAAAATCAATCAAACTCAAAAACCATGATGTTATTTCCGTATGTTCGGATGAACGGTCGGTCACCCTGATGTATATTGTCGTGTAATTTCAACATAGAATAGAATAGTGACACAATTCAAAAAATTTACTTTTTCATGACAGAAGAAAAACAAATAATACACAACACAAGTTAAAGTATAATACGTAAATAATTTAATTACAAAAAATAGTCTGTCGCTTTGGCGTTTGATGAGGTCGACTGTGTATTAACTCAAAACTTTTAAAACTTTATGCTTTGCACAATTTTATTCATATTAAAACGTATCGATGTGCGGTTTCATTTGTGCTCATCAGGACAAAGAACCCATGGTATATCGTATATCAATTAGTATATGAACCTGGCGTTTTTTTGCAACATTTTAACGTAGATTAATTTTAAAACTTGGGTAGTTTTGAATTAGTCTTAATTATGCTTGAAGTTGAGTGGGTTTGTTTTAATTTTGTGCTGTAATTAATAGCTTCGTTTCGGAGAGCATCAATTAAGGAGGGATTGGAACATCATTTAACAATCTAATAAGTATTTTAAAATGTCTGTTGCGTCTTAATTCTTACGGCTGACCCTGTTAGAACATAGTGAACACCCTGTTTGGATTTTTCTCGATGGTTATTTTTGCAAAACGACATGTAAATTTCATTTTCTCGGAGTGCGATCGATTAAATTACACTTGAAAGCAAGTTTCGATGATGCAAAGTTTACGTAAGGCTTCTGTCGCATTCGAAATTTGTACCTCGAAAGAGAATTTTCAATATTATTTACTCGATATACTATTTTGTAGTTAAATAAACAACGTCGGCAGACACATTTCAGTGTATTTGAATATCTTTGACGGTTTAAGGTGTAAAATTTTTCAATGCTTTCCGAAAATCGTCATAGTAATAATTATTGATCATGATAATTTCCGCTTACAAAGTTAATTGGACAACTTAATTTTGAAAATTGAAAATTAAAATGCGTGCGTGCTTTCACTGAAATAATATCGATTGGGTAAAATGAAGTAATTATTAACATTATTAAGCCATTACGCATTAAATCTACCAATTTTGGTTATCTAAAATTCGTAATCTAAATTGTTCGTCGAAAATTAACCACAAAATGCGAAATTCTAGTACATAAAACTAAAAAGCTCCATTTTTGATATCGAATTATGCCAAAATTTAATATTCCACGTCGAAATGTCCACACGTGTAATAAACCTAGACGTGATCGAACTGAAAATATTCGTTTCTTCCAGTCGGGGTAGCTTTTATCGTCACTTAGGAGCTTTTTTCGTGTCCATTAAAATGTTATCCCGATTTTTTAACCCTATAAAGAGAGCGTAATTAAAAGTTCCCGCACAGCTTATATTTCAGCAATTCTTCCGGATTTCATAAACAATGAGCGTCGGTCTTTTCAAATTCTCTTTCGCATTATATTTCTATTGGATATAAAGAACACATACGGTTTTTATTTGCGTCAAATAATATAAGAGTGGATTTGAAAAACTGCATTTTTTCAACTTCGTCCGATAAGGATTCAACAGGTTATATTATTTAACCATAAAACTCTTTTTAAGGTTTCCGTTTGTAAAGTAATCTCGAAAATAACGAGCTTTCTTGTTAGCGAAAGTAACCCAAGTACGCGAAATTTTGTTGTTTCAAGAAGGTCTACATTGTTAAGCGTTGAGGTCGAATTAAACTGAGCAGAAGGAATAAAATTTTTGAAAGCTGATACAAAAAATCAGTAACTTTCGAGCAGGTGCAGAACGGGTTTCGTAATGTGAAACAGAAGATTCCAAGATTGCTCGAGATTTAAATAAGCGACTTGAGGACGAGGAGTAAAATATTTTAATTAAAAAGTTTTTCGATTTTGTCCTATTCTTTGCACAATCCCTGTTTTGATCGCGAAAACTAACTTTTTAGATCAAAGCTTCAGGATGACCAAAAAGGACGAATGAAGTTACAGGCCTGTGACGCAAATTACAAACTTCAAACAAGAGTTTTGTGCGCCGACGCGTTTACTCGAGGGTTAATTTCTTTTACTACGACCACACTTTTAACTGCATTCAAAGTTGCCATCGAGTTTCTGTTTCGGCAGCTGCAACATACCTACGATTTCCAAATCGCTTTGAAGTAGATGTTATTAATATGCTCTAATGGATTTTAGGAATCTAAAGATGAAAACGTACGATAAAAACACCTTGGAACAAAATTAATTATTGTTGGAAAATTCGTAAAAATAAAATTTGGAATATTTTTTTTATGAGACAGTTACATCGACGGTTAGATAAAACTGTCGTATATTTTGGATTTTTGAAATGGCAAATATTTGCAAGGATAAATAAATAAACGGACCGATAAAGTATGTAACATTTCGTTGAAATTATTATAAGAAAAGCAATATGAATAACTATAACCGTCAAAATCTAATAAAAGCAAACAAATAATATCGGAGACTCCGATGCTCGATAAGAACACAAGTTGGGCGTACGCCGGAGCTTTAAGCCAGTCGGTTGTTTTAACGGCTCCGACCGGTTTCCAATACAAAAAAACTTACCTATCGACGTTGCCACATTTACCGAGGTCAAGTTAGCACCTGCCTCCCTTAGGCTAACTGTCGAACTCGAAATTCAAATAAGGTTTTTCGATTTGTCGGCACAGTCGTAGTTTTCTACGAGGGCCCCTTTAATTAAATGTTCGATCGAGAAAATTATTATTTGGACGATTGAAGAAGTAAGACGTTACAACGTCGTCGTCGGTTCTCGTCTCGTTAGGTCACCGCTTCTGGAACGGGTCAACAGACTCGATGATGGAAGTTTTCTAAACGAGATTTACAATAAAATTATTCGAGCTTCCGAGTTGAGGAGTGAAGTAGTTTGGTTATGCATCGTTAATTTCCATTGTTACCTCACGATCGTGGAGGCGTTCGATTTAACTTCTTCGACAACAAATAATGCATACTAACGAACTAAAAAACCCAGAACACGACAAAAACAGCTGCACGGTTTGTAACTTTGTTATTTAAAGTAAACAAAATTCAAAAGAAAAAATTTCTATCACGCGACGACCACAAAGATTACCTCCATTCGAAAATTTTTGATTTCGTATTAATCTGTTCACGACATTGCGCCATTAATTTCATACAAATGAAATTTCGTAAAGTTTTCACCTCGCAGAGGGTGAAAAATAATTACAAGTTTATTGTTGCAGTAACAATGGCAGCACCCCTTAAGATGATAATTCACTTCTTTATGATCATTGATCACGGTGTCATTTAAATTTCCCGTGCCGACGACAGCAAAACACAAACCATTATTCTGACCATTACAAGACAATTTTCTTTACCTTCATGCTAATGACTAGAAGAATATTAACAAACAAATTTAAGTCGAGTCGCGTAATGCGATTGGAAGGACGGATGGACCACCCTCGGAGATAACTCTTGACGAAGATGTAATTCCAGATGTTATCGTTAAAGTTGTGATGGACCAGAAAGAGAAGGAAGAAAAATAACCATGCTGTGTGGAATATACAAACTAGTAGCGACCACCTATCGTTTATAACACCTCTCCAATTATTCGATAAAAAAAAACATTCCAACTGTTTTTAAAAAATTATTCGGCATTAGTAAATCAAAATTAAATATGATCTGCTTTGTTTATTTACATTTTATAGAAAATGCTGACGTGTTTCCCCTCTATAACGGGTTATTAAAATTATATATTCTGTATAATATAGTACATCGATGATGGTTTGGGTTGGACATTTTAGCTTCCGTATTTTATTTCAATTTTCACACATAATAAACTGTACAAATCAATTAATATATTTTTAAGGTTTTTTATATTTTCTCCCTAGCTGGCCGACAACCTCTCCTGAAAACGTTAATTCGATTTATTTTCAATAGAGAAGCATTTCTTGATTTTTCTAATTTTAATTTTAATTAATGGTTGCCACGGAAACGGCGAACAAATTCTAAAAATTTTTTAGAACAAAAAATCCTTTCATGAACAATACTTTTGCTTACTTTAACATTTTTGATATCTCTCATCGTTTTTATGTTATTAGAGAAAAACAGCGCAGCGTTGTTATAATTTGTTTTTTTTCGCCTAGAGCAATGTTTTTCAAAGTGCGGTACGCGTACCCCCTAGTATTGGAGGTTATTTTCGTTTATGTAGAAAGTTTGGGAACCACTTGCCTAGAGGGTAACTAAAATTTTATTTAATTTTCATTCATACTTTTAGAATGTGTACCTAGTAGTGTAGAAGCAAAACTAGTTGAAGTAAAAACTTCATTTAAACGTAAACCCGCAGGCGAATCGCTTTCCACGTAATCTGTATTTAGAGTTTGTTAGACTCCGTTAACCGACTGTAATTCTACGATTTCAAAATATAATTATTATTTTTAATCTGTTGTAATAAGGTTTTTTGTAGTTTACAAATTTTTATAGTTATTCCATTTCAAATGAATGTGGATTTGGTATACCAAACTTCCAGTTCTTTTGAAAAATACAATAGCTTCCGTTAAAGACAACCGATTTACAATTTTTTGAGTTTTCAATCTTAAAGTTCCATTCAGACGGGAAAGTGCATAAATTACGCTGCAGCGTAAAGTTTAAAAACATTAAATCAGATGGAAGCGTTCGTATAAGATTAATGGGTTGAAAGGCGTAGACGGCCGTTGTAATGCGGTTGTTAAAGTAAGTAAATTTTAAACTCTTGCAAAACACAGTACACAGTTTTTACAACCTCCAATTACCGGCAATAAAGAGGGTGGCGCCCCGACTACCGCCGTTCAAGTGACACAGCTTTTAACTTACTTGTTCTTTTATGATTTTTGATTTTCACTTATAATTTACTACAAAAAATATTTGTAAAATTTATTATTTTATTACTATTGCCAACGTTGTTACGTTATTATTACGTGTAATTTACGTTTTTAAAAAATTTTAGTTGCAATGTTTGTAATTCGAAAACTGTGCGTGATAGAAAAAAAATTTTAATATATTTTTTGTAGTAAATAAACAGCAGATTCGATATCGACTAATTGTGTCGTGTGGAAAAAATAAACTCGACATCTTAAAATTAAATTAATAGAAGTGCGAGTAAAAATATTTTTTGATGGACAACGGCTAACCAAACAAGCCTAATTTTATTACCCCATTAATAACGTGGATGATTAATGGAATCAAGTTTGATGGTACGTATTCACGTGTATTTGGTGCTTTTCAACATACGAACACGGTGGAAAAAAATCAATTTTAAAAGTATTCAGACAATGATAAATATAAAAGTTACAATTTTTTCGTCGAAGTTTGTTTGCGGGTGGTACCTGTACCGTTAAAATAGCTAACATAACATCAAAACGAAGAATCATGAATAGAAAACGTGATTTATTATTATCAATTTATATTACGTCACGAATAATAAAATATTCGGCAACATAAAAATTTTTTCGTACGTTTTCTCGTGAGATATTTTAGAAAAAAATCGAATACGCATGCTACCGGTAGGTACCTGCTCGATTCTTATAATTCTCCAATAACGTCGAATAAATTCGACACCGAAAAGAGACAACAAAGAAGGCAAAATCCGTATAATACGCTCGAAAAATTAAACATAAAAAAGTTTTTTGAATTGTAAAATTCCTTTCTGAAAAGCGGCCACTAAGTAATTTGTAGATACCATTGTTACCGGTACAAGGAGGGCGGTATCATTTTATTTATTGTATATGACCTGAGGAGTATAAAAATGTACGTAGACAAGAAAAAATCGTCCCATGGAGACCCCGAATGTGGCACTTACGAATGTTGAAAGCACTTAATGTAACTTTTATAATCATTCTTTGATAGAACAACTTTAAGTTAAGGGTAGGTAGGGGCGAAACACTGAAACACATTCCCGACTAACTTAAATTCGTTTCTGCTTTTAATTTTTTCCTTTCGCTTCGTCCCTTTTATAATAAGCGTCATGTTAAAATATTTCCGCCAGATTTTTTATTAAAGATAATGTCAGGCTAAATTTTTCTATCGCCTACACGTATTTCTTAATGCCACTAAAGGACTTTAAACTTAAAAACATAAGGATATTTTATTACCGCGAAGGGTTGGTAAAACGGGGTCGATCTACGAGGCACGGTCGCAAAGTGTACTTTTCCATGACGAAGTACCATAATTAATTTCGAACCCAACCCCGTACGTTATCATCATTAGGTCGAGGGGGTGAGTTTTGAGAATTAATAACGAAATTTATTTCGTGCGTAATTATGTTAAGAGTAAATAGGGGTGAAATATAACCCGGCGTTGAAGTGAAGAAGCTACTAGAAAATCGTAACCTCATAATTAAAAAAAAGAAAAAAATAATAAGTGTGTTATTTTTGATGGATAGAAATAACTTATTTATCTACTAGGAGCGTAGAAAACCCAATTTGAAAATAAATTGCCTCGACCTATCAATTTTCGATGAGTGTTTTTATAATTAACGTCAAGATACATAATGAATAGGTGGTGTTTGCCGTGTGTAGGAATTTACGTATAATAAAAATCTTTAAGATCTTTTACGTGGTGGACAAGGCAGGCAGGCAGGCAGGCACCCACCTTAGAAGAGTGTAATTAGTGCAGAGGTAGGTCAGATAAGGATTAAAGGTTTGATTTTAAAAACGAACACAAAACTTATTTCTAATTTCTTGTTGGGTGTGGTACTTTGGAGAATGTTAACGATAAAATAAAATTAATGAATGCAAAGTAGTTAAAATTCTCTCGAAATCCAGCTGGAAGGCTTATTTGGCCGTAATATGAACACCAAGTTTAAAAAAGCTGAAAGTATAACGGTGTCGCGTTTTTGGTCCAATCGCTTTTGTCTATTCGAAATTCGTCATGGATTTTTTAAATTCTGTTAAGTAAACATTAACAAGGAAAAAACGAAATCCACCGATGAATAAATAATTTAGGAAAAACAAGATTAATATTACCTCAATTAATATTTCATTAACCAGTCGTTCGGCTTACCGAATGACTATTAAATATTTACGATTAATTAAAAATTTATGACTGATTATCAAAATTTAATTGCAAAACCTAATAGCTGACGCTCCACTATAGAATTGTCATTGTTGTGATACCAAAGCCCTATCTAATTTCTCAAACAATTATAGATTGTGGAATTAACAGATATTAAATTAGTAATTTGATTAATTGTTATTTCGATTTTGTTGTACAATAATTAATTGTCACCCGCAAACCACGAAAATGTTTCAAAAATGTTCCAACAACACCAATCCATTCTCGACCCAATCAACCAAACACGATTTATAGCATTAAAAAATTTCTATTATTTAGTTTAACTGAAATTCTACATAGTTTTCAACTACATACCGATAGAATGTGCAATTATAAATAGCGTGCACGATATTTAAAGAATTTTGTTAAATTAATTATGCAATATCCAGTGTTTGGAAAAAGTGTCACGGAAGGTAAAAATTCGTTTAATAATTTCCAGCAATTGGTGCGGCTGCATCCAGTTTAAATACAGAAAATATTTGGCAAGGGAAAAAATTTTCATTAAATGATAATGTAACACAAAATATAAAAAAAGCATGAGCTGCAGCACAAAGCTGGGTCCAAATGAAAAACTGAAAAATTAGAATTAATGGAAATAATATGACTTCTAACAAAAAATGCAGGAAAAACAAAAGGAGAGTTTCGCAGGGGAAATGTTTCTCGATGTTCATTGTTTACGTTTATGAGATATTGAAATTACAAAAACAGCAAAACAAAAAAACCCTTTTATTTTTACATATATTAAAAATTAAGAGTAAAAACCAAAGAAAAGGTTGAAAGAGATAAGCGTTATAGAATAATAACATATCGAAAGTATACTTTCGTTTTACGCTCTGATTAAAGAGTGTTATGTGCATAGGGTGCACTCATCAGCTTTATCTAGCCTAATAAAACTCTTTAAAGCACCTAGATTAAAGCTAAACAGCACACTTAGGAATTTATCTTAACTAAATATTAACGTAAACTTAAATTTAAATCTCATTTGCCGTAACCACAAACTCTAAATGTCATCTGCAGCTATATTTTTCGCACACTTTAATTACTTCAAGCTGTACTTTTGTTTTGCACCATTCTGTAGGTTTGAATTCGATATTATGGTTGGTACGCCTGACCACAAAAACAATTTTATATAGATAAGTTGTGACAGTTGGACTTATTTCTATGTCATCGATACGGAGTTATTTTGACTATTTTAAGTTTGAGCTGGTTTTATGCTTTCAATTTTCCTTATTTATCGCACTCGGAATTCACAGGAATTTCTACTGAATTCCATGTATTTTCAAAGATTCGAGGGATTTCCAAGAAATTTTAGTGATTTCCAAGCAAGTTTCAATCTAAAATTCTAAAGAATTTCAATGATTTCCAAGAAACTCCACAAATTTCTAGGGAATTCCAGAGATTTCCAATGATTTCCAAGAGAATTTCAAACAAGTGTGCACAAAAGTTTCTAAATATTTAGCAAGCAGTTTATTAAAAAAAATTATGTAGGATAGGATGATACTATTTATGGATAGACGTATAATGACGCACGATTTTTTGGATACAAAATGAGGAATTGCATTCTTCTTATGAGCTAGATATATTGTAATCCAGCGATAAATCGAATGCGGCATATATTTATGCGGAGGGTTCAGTCGATACATGGTCACTGCGGGTTAATCTGTGCTTGATGACAAATCTCTTCAGAGTAATCTTGAAGTCATTATTAGTACAAACAGTAAAACCTTGCGGCTCATGTGATGGCTAAACCGATAGTTCTCACGACTGATTATCCACTTTTTACTTATTTGAAATTTTTTAATAGTTTAGAATTTCAGAGGAGATTCTCCCCTCCCCTCTGACTCACGAACGAAGCACTTTAGTTACAGCGGTTTTACGATAAAATAACTCAGAATCAAACTTAAAACAACTTCAAGTGTACTTATTTAGAGCGCCATGTTGTTGACATTTGGTTTAGAAAAGCTATCCCGGGTAATGAATTAGATTTAATTGTATGCATTCTAGTCTTTAACTCTATTTAAATGAACAGCGCATTAAATGAACAATTATTTTAAATGGATTGTTTGTGAAAATTTAAAAAATTGAATGAGTGACAAGGCAGTGCGGCCTTGAGGCCGCACAACCAAGACAATCTAATACTATACATAAAAAAATTAAGTTGACCTAAATTTTATTTTATTTTACATTATTATTAGATAAATGAATAGCTTGACACCTCAACCCCTCATTTCTAACATCTAAGTGCGAACCGTAGAATGCTTTGCGTGACTACTTTGATTTGATACATTGCGCTATGTTATTATTGGAAGTCTACAAAGATCTTCAAATAGAAACTTAGACATTCAACAAAGTTCCAAGACAATATTATAAAACCGAATTATACATATATATTATAGATAGAAATAATAGATTCATGCATGAACGAGACATATTTCTCCAGACAGTATTGATCATATTTACATATATAATTCACCTTCGATTATAATATATACCAGGCGTCGGCAACCTATGACCCGCGGATCACCAAGTGACCCACTTGAGTTTCGCAAATAAAGTATAATATATAAATATGAATTATAAATAAGATGATTTCAAGATGTGTGAACTGAATAGTATGAATCTTGGTTACATTTTGGTTGCTTTTGATCCGCAGCCAAAAAAGGGGTTGCTGACACCTACATTATACATAGGTATATAATAATTCATATTTACCTCATTTGTATAATAATTAATTTGTAATATAATAATGTAAACAGTAACGATTTTCTACATTTAATTTACAGTAATTAAATTTGCAATAATTTTCCTATAATGTGTTGATGGTTTTCATGATTGAATAAAACTACTAAACAATTATTATGTATTTGTTTATATAAATCAGCGGTTCTAAAATTAGTGTACGATGAAAATCCATCTCAAAAATACTTCCTTCCCTAGTTGCACAATATACTAAGCAAGTGCAAGTGATTTGAACCAACCCCGTACGCTTGAAACTAAAATGTGAATAATGTGGTGTCGTAAACCGTGTGACATTTGAAGGTAAAATCCGATCCTTTGCCTGACTATCTCAGGTTTCTCAAATGTGTCGTGGAACTTCATTTCAGGTTATTGTTACATTAGGCGTTGGTATTATATTAATACCAATAGCGTGGAAATGGACTGTATTTTTTTAGATTATAATGGTAGGGAGGTTGTTTGCTGAGAAAGTTTGTTTTGTACGGCGAAGCAAATTGTTATTTTCTTATTTTACAGAAAATTTATATTGTGTGAAAGTTACACAACCGCTGCTATGTTCGCTGCTCCCATATTTTACATTTTTCTAAACCTCAGAATAAGGAACGCAATTTAGCGTCAGATTATTTTTTAAATTTTATAGACATTTTTGATCAAGCAAATATTTATTGGCGGTGGTTCCCCGAAACCGCAGACAAAAAAGACGGGTATCGATCGGTTCTAAGAAATCCCAAAAGTTGAGATTATCTAAAGGACATCTTTTGTGTTGCCGAATTAAAAGTTGAGGATTTGATGGTAACACCAACACGCTAAAACTAAAATAAATGGGTTTTGTACCGTAATAATGTTATCAACTGTGACCACCCACAACTGCAATAATCGACAATCTCGTTCGGTCACGATGTAAAACCACAAAGAGGAAAACATAGTTCGTGGTGGTCCTATCCGGAGCCCCACCATATACTCACCCCCCGATATCGTAAGAGAATGACGGGGGAATTACAAGCAGTTGGGAAGATAACTGTAATATTTATCTACACAGATTAACACAAAGCGTGATTACCGCCGTTTCACTAATGTACTTTGCATATTAAGCGAAAGGTCGAAAAATTGTTCCTTTTTAAACCCTTTGCGGCGTAAAAAGTTAATTCCTTCCCTTCCACAAATGTAACCATTTAAAAATATATTATTCACACAAATTTCAAACTTTTCAATTTAAAGAAAAAGTATTGTGAAATTTCATTACTATTAAACTGCAATTTAATGAACGCAACTGGGTTAACGACTACTTACGAGTATCAAATGTACTACGACGGTTTATTAACTAAAATTATCAATAATAATGAAATTGATTGATTTTTAAGTTGGTTGTGATTGGAATGGAAAGTCCTGCTTTCGTGACAAGAGAAACGATTCCGGAAAAATTGCACTAATACGTGAGGAAATGGTAAATTACACCGTCTAAGGTATTGCGGGTCTCTTTAACCCTTTAGTACTCCCACAAGCATACCGAATTTATTTATTACTTTTTCGCAAAAGATAAATTATACGTTCGCTCACCTGAACAAATTCTGTATGCTGGGATATTATCATTTTATTTGGTAATTATTATAAAAGCAAACCGTCAAAGTTAAATTGATTTAATTATCCTAATTTTTTTCTCTAATTTACAAATTACCAAATTGTGAATCATTGATTAGTCGAATTAAACGGGTCAGTACTTTCATTCGGAATTTGTAAAAACGGGATACTTTTTGTATGTTGGGTAATGTAATTGAAAATCTTCTAGTAAATTGCGCGAGCTCGGCGTTCGTATCCGCTTTTAATCAAAGATTTGTACATTAAAATATGAATGAATTTAATATTACGTAAGTACAAAAAGGACAACGATATTTCGGCTAATGGATTTTGTTTAACCCCATTTTTGATATTACGTGATTTGTCATTGTCGAATACTATTGCCTAAACAACTATCAAAAAAATTTAGTTAAGTGCAACTTTTTTTGGTCGAAATCAAAATAATAACCGTTTGATTTGTATCAAATTTCGTTCAATTATTTCCAGCTAATCTACTCGAAAAAATCGATAACACAAATATTCCAGAGTTTTACTTTTTTATTACCTCCGATACCCATCGCTTTTTCCATTTGCTCTTTTCAAAAATTATACCGAAACTAATAAAAATTACACATAATTTGGTGACTTTTTTTAAATTTGTTTCGGTTGAATTTTATTTACATGCAAATAAGCAATTTATTATGAAAGAGAAGTTCTTTAAATGTAAAATTAAAAAAATTACTTTTCTTGTCAACTTTTATTTTTAACACGTCAAGTAATTTAATAATTGCTTAAAATAGTAATTTACAATCATTTTGAAGTCGAAAGTAGGTGAGCGTGTTACACGCGGCAGATTTTTATATCAAAGTGTAACTCATATGTCTTCATTAGGGGACCGAAAATAAAATGACACCAATTGCGTTTGGGTGAGTTCTGATTATAAATCAAAAGAAAATATGCGGTTGATAAATTCTTCATAAATTTTAACTCATCTTCCTATCAGCCAGCCTTCTGCTCCTCTACTTTCCTAAGATTAATCTACAAAATGTCTATTGAAGTAATCCAACAAGTAAAATAACTAGATCACCTAAAACTCCAGCGGAGGCTGGTATTCCCCCAGTATCCTCAAAAATGGATGATATGGAAAGTTGCAAGTGAGTTCGCGCCCCTGTAGCTTACTTGTAAAACAAACTATTTGGGGATAATGCGATTATCGAACAAAACTGAAAAAGAATCGAGCAAAATTTGTTCTTAATTATCTTTTCAGACTTAATTGCAGGTTTCTGTAACTTTTCCTCAAGTGCATAAATCTTCCAAGTTTAGTAAACAAGTAATTAGCCATAAAAATGCGAACTGGTACTCCCTCGTCTTAATTAAACTACATATTAAATAATTCCATTTAAAAACTATTACGTGGATTGGGAGGAGCACCGCATCGTGAATATAAAACTAGGTTTTCGCATAGCTCGAAAAATTTGGAAAATGCATTTTTATTTTCCGAGAATTGAGTTTGAGTTACAATATCGTAACTATTTAAGTTGGGATGCGCTCCAAGAAGTTTCATAATCAAAAAATGGGGGATGATTCGGCGCCACTCAGTCCCATAAATTTACGTGAATAAGATTTTGCGATATCACAAAGCGATCGTGTTTTAGATCCACCATAAGATAATTATCAATGTAATTAATTACACTTTATTGCTTTGAACTCGCTTTTAGTATCTTTATTGCCAATGTCTCTCTTCATCCTCAACTAGAGCGTCAAATTTTTAAGCCGGTAATAAACCTTCCGAGTATATTAAACGCTTTAGAAAAACGTCGTTTTCCTCAAGGAAAAAATTACCCAAAAATTATCCTTTCTGATGAAATAAAAGTGGTAATAGAAAAGCTTTCTGAAAAACCTCGATTATTTCTTTCCATTCATGTGTGACAGGGATTTCACCAAAAATTATGTGAAGCCCGATATTAGTGTCCGAGTATACTAAACGAAAATTGCTGTAAAAATTTTCAATATAATCCGGAAAAAATGAGAAAACAGAAGTAATTTAATTTTCCGGTCTTTCTAATAAAATGTAAAGAAAAGAGCTGATGTATTTTTTTCTTTTAAATTGGATGCATGAAAAATTTATAAGATACACACAACAAATGAAATTTGCCTCAGAATTCTATTAAATTTTGATAACAAACCAATATAATGTTGCACGAGGAAAGTCTTCGATTAATTTTTAAGCATCTATAAATTGAGAGCAAACAGGAAAATAATTTCTAAAAGTTCAAAGAAAACATTAAAATTTATAATAGTGCGGAAAATGAGAGAAATAAGGTTGGCGAATCGATAGGGTGTTTCGTAAGTCTGCGAGTACTATGGGAAGTTTAATTAACACTTGAGATTTGAGTTTTTCCCATAATTGTAGTCGACATTCACTTCACAAAAAATTATGAAATCGTGCAATCGTGGCGTTACACCTAAGAGAGTAATTTGGTTGGGTGATTTGTATAAAAAATACACGATTTAATTAACGCAACTTTCATAACAATTAAATGTTAAATTGTCGAAATTAGCAATTTAATTTCGTTTCGTCAACAATAAAAATGAGAAAATTAAAAACGAAATTATACAAGGCGGACCATTATATCTTGTGATTTGAAAAAAAATGAAAGACTTTGTGTTTTACCTTAAGAGTTTACCAATAATGATTAATAGATAAATGGAATTGTATGACAAACATTGATTAATGACGTTTTTTCCTGATAGAGAGAACGAATCGTGTGGCTACATTCCAGTGAAAAAAAAAGTTAAGATGGATGGCGCATTTCCTACACAGAAATTCCCGACTTAAAAGAAAGGCCTATTTCGGGAGGGCTTATCGTTTCGCGTATCATTTTCTTTTGTAACCTTTTCGATACCTTCCGTGTTTCTAGTATTCTCGGACAAATCTCGAGTATTAAATTGTTTCGCACAAAACTTTTCAACTTGAAATTACAATTTGCAAACTAAAATCCAGTTTCAACTTTTAAATGGAATCGAAAGAAAATTTTCCGAATGAACCTCGTTTGAATTTTCATTAAAAATGCTGAACAACCAATAATGAATGTTTAGATTAAAAAAAAAATTGTCTTGTTCGACTGAATTTTAATTCCCATTTTATTTGATAATTGGTATAAGCACGGCGGGAAAACAAACATTAAATCCTATTGCAAACAAGGGAAGAAGTTGACAATGACTTGAAACTTTGGGGTAACATTAGTAAGTAGGGGGTATTAAACTTGTTGTTGTTATTTCTCAGGGTTTTCATATTCTTTGAACACTAAATTTGTGGATTAAGAAAATTTGGAAAGCAACTTTTCGTCTTCCCAGGGGATGGGTTTAGAAAACTCGCAAAAGTAAATTATTACACCGATAAATTTTTCAGATTCCATCAAATATTACTGTGTGCATAAATATTTGCTTAGGCTATCGAAAAAAATCTCACCTGCGCACCTGCATTGAGTTTATCTTAATTTTTTATATGTTTTCAACTACAAGTTGTATCATACACGAAGGAGAAAAGATCACTCAGACTTGATTTATTAAAAACAGAATTATCAAATTTACATTAGTTAAGTGTGTAACACGCAATACACGTGCACACACCACCAGCACGTGCTTCAAACAAACAGACAGACAGAACAGAAAACAAATTTAACCCTTTTTCCATTCCTCCTACACATTAAGTATAATGTGCGAATAATGTGGTGTGTGTGAGAAATACTATCTAATGGGGCGAAATCAACCGCAGAGTATTAATTGAACTAAGAAAATTTTCAAAAAAATAAAAACGTAAAGATACTTCTTCCACAATACTTATCCAAGAAGTAAAGCGAGGCTACCGCAAAAGTAGAATCCTCAGCTTAGCAGCTACATACATGGAAATGATGTATATTCATCACATGGATCGCAAGGATTTTCTGATAATTTCGAGATGATTCCTATTACTCCTATAAACCGTAGATGCATCAAAAGATTAAGAAGCACTGGGGGGTATTCCATACCCCCCCAGACCCCCCGGTTTCAATAGTTGGTAATTTTCTTTATCATGCTCTGTGATCAACATTATGAAGTAGTAGAAATCTTTCACTTGGATGACAACATAAATAATATTTGTACAATAAATTTTTTTACTTCCTGTAAAATTTTCTCAGGTTTCCCTTTACTTGAAACCGAGTAGAGAACTGCTGCGAAGAAAGACCTAAAGAATTTCGCAAAAATCCAACGAAATATAACATTCAAAATCCAAGAAAATCTTAGAAAATTTAAGGAAGTCTTGGGAAATTAAGAATTCTTAATAATACAACTTCCTTTTGCCTTTTCAACTTTTTCGAACGAAAACCTTAAGGCCTTTCCAGGAAGAAATCCGTTATTTTGGTATACATTGGTACGTTAGGAATTGTTATAACTTAAACCTTTCATTCGAAAACTTTTATTTTCTTAATTTTTAGTATCTGAAGGTAGACAGCAGGTTAAAGTTGTAATATTTTTCAAAATATTTTTTAATATCGGATAGTGCAGCCTTCCGCACAAAGTAGGTAAGTGATCCCGATCATATATAATTATAAAACTTCAAAAATGGAATTCCATCACTTGAAGGCTTACAGCTTAGGTGAACTTTGTATTATTATCAAAGAATGGTTTTCAACTCCAGTAATTAGAAAAAATCATAGCAATATTTATATAGTATAATAAGGTGGAACTCGGATGACAGCAGTTCTTAGGCTTCTGTACTGCTATCTTTCTGGTTAAACTTGAAAAATATAGATTGGAATATAGATACAGAAAATTTTTCAAATACAGCCTGCAATTTTGTCATTCAAGATTTATGATATTACATCAACAAAAAAAATGGCTGATAGCTTAAAGGCTAAATTGGAATTAAACTCTAGGCCCTGGCATGATTCTATTTTGGTCCTGTTAAGTAGCTCTGCAAATAATGTTTACATGCTAACCGCTAAGCTACGAGACCGTCGTTTCTCAACCGACAATCTTGAACAGTTGCAAGGATTCTGACGATCGTAATAATTTTACACAGACAAACGAATCGAAATTTTGAAATGAAATCTATTTGCACCTTTGGAAATTTGAAAGAATATGTCAGCAAATGATTTTTCTATGGTGTAAATGAGCTTTGCAGGAGTCCAGATTTGTGCAATAAATTTGATCAAGTGTTTCTCAAATAACAACTAAAGTGGTATAATCAAATCGAGACAGTTTTAAGATGGATGCCGTTGTGTAGATTGGAGTGATTTGGAAACCACTGGAGTATTTCATACCCCCAAGGTTCACATTTAATTGACCAGACTTCATTTCTTTGTACTAAAATCCATCTCGACCTACGCCCTTGTGATAGTTAATCAATTTTATAGGGAATTGCGGCGGCTAGGAGTAAATTAAGAAACGAAGGAAGTGGATTTTAAGAAAGCCGATGATGCGTTGATGTTGTAAGTAAATCGTACGTAAGCCCATTATATTAAAATTAATCATGAATGAGTAACAAGATTGAAACACATGTAATTATTTCCCCTTTTATTTAAATATAATTGGTTTTGGTTACGTAAGAGTCGAGAATCAGGGAACACAATAGAATAAGAAATGACAAAACAGTTCACAAAGACATTCTATTACGAACAACAAAGGAATATCTTAATCGTAAGAAGGGGGGGCTAACTCACTCTAAGAAGTTGTTACAAAAAGGACATTACAATTCAGTGAAAAATCCACAACACAATACAGCTTTGAAAGTAGCTTGATAAAAAAGTAACCACCATTTATTTAACAACTTTTTACATTCAGGAAAATTTCAAATCTCGTCTTTGAAATAAGAGGCGAAACAGACGATATCAAAAGAGTTTGTGGATTTCTTGATTACTACGACCACACTTTGCTGACTTTCGCGTTTATTCTTTGCGTTTGTTCTATTTTTTCCGTCCTGGTAAAAAGAAAAGATTTATGAAGTTCCAGATACAATTACAACGGGAACGCTTTATGATACTTAAACACTCGTAAACTTGTCCCTTTAATCGCTCTTCCACTTAAATTAATAAAATTGCAACAAAATTTATGTTCAAATCCGAGATAAGCAAAAATGTCACTTTTGCCATCATCGATTTCTTGTAAAATCGCTCTGTTTCAATTTGTAAGTAGCAGTTTAATCGTCGAAAGACCGCAGAATATTCAGAGAAGCCGGAACCGATATCCTTAATCGACTTTCGGTGACAAATAACCCTACTGGAAAATTTGATTTAATTATTTTACAAAAAACTTCACAAATTTATGTTCCATTTTTGGCACACTACTCCGCACAATAAATTTTATGAACCAATTTTATCATTCCACTTCTTTTTTGATTATTTAAAGGGAAACGCTCCTTCCAACCTTAAAGCTCGCGCCTTTCATTAACACGGCTACGGCATACAATTATAAAGGATAGTACAGAATTTACGGCGCACAATAAAACTGAGATTAGAGTAAACATCGCTAGTTCCTTTAGGAAGCAATGGAGAAGTGTACATAGAAATACGGAGCAGTAAATTAAAAATGCTTTTATTAAAAAGAAAAAACAAGAAGAAAATTCCGAAAAAAACGTTTGGACAATTTACTGTTTCCAAGCTGAAGATTTCGTCCCACTTGCCATCAAGAGAAAAAAAAATTAATCATACAACATAATTAACACCTCAATTTGACCAAAGTATCACACTGATATTAATTAAGATTTCGGTGGCCGGGGCCACTCCTAACTTCTTTTTAATGGAGGTGTATGTCCGGCAAAAAGTGTGGGTCTTGGTGTGACGATTTAGTTAACTTAGGATAATTAAGAACCAAAGTTAATAGTTAAATTGACACAAACTTTACAAGAAGTTTTAATTAGTCTTATGTGAGCAAGTAAATTGGTTTGCGGGAACAAATCGAGTTAAAATTTTCCTACTTTAAAAATCAGGTGTCCCAACATTTAAGTGCCAATTAACCTTTTAAGTGATTACAGCCCTGCGATAATTAGGAAAACAGCGGCTAATTCAATACAAATAATTTTTCAATCTCAAATATTAGGTAAATTTAATTATAAAACCAATCACGGGTTTTTTCGCGTTGTTTCTTGTTATTATTTGAAATTTTACATTCCAATGCCTTGGGGCTAATACTTCTTGTTTCGCAAATTTACATTAATATCGACCTAAAAAATTATCAAAAGGTACAACAAATTACACCGAGCAAAAAATTTTAAATTACAGCCTTTGCATTGCCCTTTTTTCATAGCAATTTTCTAAAAGTATTAGAACAATTTTGAATATTTTTTTAAATTCTCAAGCAGCTGCCGGTTGTTCTATTTTATGATAATATTTTTGTAGACCTCCTTTTAACAATGGGTCGTTAAAAATCGATCGTTTTAATTACTTTTTTTGTTCATAAATTAATTACAAAGTTAATCAAACTATTCGCCTCCCTTTAGGTAAATTAATTAATAATTTATTTAACCGTTAGTCAATTTTGGTTCCTAGAAAATATTTGGTGATTGCTTAAGCAACGCAAACACTAAATTGATTAGTTAAACGGGAAATAATACAGCAACACGGCTACGCAGGCGGTTAAGAATAATTAAGTAAAAGCTCATTTTAATGTCTTCTTAGAAAATAGGAACATTGAAAGCAAAATTTTTAAGTAAATAATTAAATTACGTTTTGGTTGTGTTTTTAAAGGTAAATAGCACGACTACGCAGGCTTTCCTGGTAAAAAAAAAGCCTAGAGAAAATCACCCTCCTGCCACCCATAAATATGACTTCTGAAACAATATTTAATGAGTGGTCATCAAGAATATTTTTTGCCCGTCATCCTCGCCGAAATTATGTCCGTGTTTAGTAGGTCCTAAAAGTAAATAATTTTTTTCTTTCATAAAGTAAACTTTGATTTCAAAAGTTAATTATGTGTTTGAGGATGTAAATACAGTAGTTTTAGTTAGTAAAACTGTGCTTTTTTGCAAACTGCAAACAACAATTTTTTAAGACTTCGACTGCTTGTCCGACAGTCCCTAGTAGCCATTTTGGCTTACTTTGATCGAAAATAAATAATTAAATAATTGTTAAAGTCACTGCGCCTGATTGCGAAAGTTGACTTTCTGCTCAAATAACGTAAACTACTATGCTTTTGCATTTCAAATAAAATTGAATACTTTAATGTTTTTAAAAAGTAAAAATCGATTAGCATTTTAATTGGTTAATTATTTCGAATACTTCAAAATGCTCACAGACCGCTGCCGATCTTTTACTATGTAAATTTTTAATTTGTGTTAAAAACTCTCTTTAATCAACCAATTAATGAACGGCAGGGCACCCAGTGAATTCACATCCAGAAGAATATCCAGAAGAAAAATACTTTTAGTTGAAACTTCTATAAAACTAACGAAAGCCGCCCGAAAGGATTAAGTCGCAATGCAACGCTTGCTAACTGAACAGAAAAATTAAATAATGTAACCTTATGTTTTTCAGTTTTTCCCCCAAATACCAAGTAATTTCTTATTATAATTAATAATTAATTATTAGCATAGGTTAGGAGGAGTTCAATTTTGATTTGCTGTAGAATTAAGTCAAAATTGTTTATCAAAAGCTACCTTTCAGTTAAAATTCAATTTTTACGGTTCAGAAAATTGCGGCCTTTAGAGTATATTAAACTTTTTAAATTATATTCAATCCAAATAAAATAATAATATACCATTATAAGTTCCAGTATAAGAGGGTATTCTATACCTCCCAGTGTGTATTGCGGTAACATAGTATATTTTTATGTTTGAAAAGCAAAAAGATTTTATGAATTGAATGTAATCCACCATCAATCAGTCATGGTGCAAATAAAATGGTTTTTACTATGACTATTATCTTTTGAAACTCAATGAGACCCTGATGAGTTTTCCATACCTTCCAGACCCGCCGGTTTGGATCATCAAAGGACCTTCTTGCTTGTTCCCTTGAAGATGTGCAAATCGCAATTATTATTATTGTAATATCAGTGTGCGAAAAGCAAAGTTGAAGACTTGCTTGATTTACTTCGTAAAAATAGCATCATTTCCTCACGGATGTCACATACTATTTTTCTTACAATTACAAAAAAAATAAATAAATAAATAATCAGTAGTAGGTAACAATTACAAAGAAATTTTAAAACGAAAAACTGCCTGATAAATAACTAACAATTTCGAACGCTATTCCCCTGGTGTTATTTTCATTCATTTTCACGTTGTCATGACAACCATGAACAATTATAAACTTTAACAGGTATATTTGCACATCTTGGAGAGTGCGATTTTGATCGAATTTTGACAATAGCATTTAGATATTATTCCATTACTGTGGCGCTAGCCACCCTGACAAAACTAGAATATAAAATTATTAAATTTTGTAAACACCTAGGTTCACTGGCGGGTCTGGGAGGTATGGAATACCTTCCAGTACCAAATATTATACGCGAAACCTGAATATAAAATGATTAAACTTTGAATATTTTTGTAGACATCTAATAGGCTTATCAGAGGGTCTTGGGGGTATGGAATACCCTCCAGTACCTAGTATTTTAGGGATTTTTAACTCAAATATTATACGCGAATTCTTTAATTGACGAATTTTGAATTTCAAGCCTGAAATACAACTGTTAACTGCGGGAAATATGCCAAAGATGAAAGAGGGCGCTGGTTTCGATAAAACGGTAAATTTGGATTTGTATTTTGGAGCAGCCGTTAGTTGAGATATGAAAAATTGTTTTTTTATTGTAAGACGATTTGTTTGAAGAAATAGAAATGTTGCCTTGGAGGACGTTCGTTGGTGTAGAATTTTCATATAAAACGCACAAGTAACGATATCGTTTGACAAATGCAGAACAAAATTGCGCACGTTAAAAAGTAAAAATTCGTGAAATAAAAAATGATGACAAACTAAAAACGACTTTTTGTTATTTACATTGAAATGTCTGAAAAAGCTATTTTGCGAGCACGGGAAACATTTGTAAAATATTGACAGAAGTGTATCGCTTTTTGTCCTTCAGATTTTGTGTAATGAATTTGCTTCTTTTATCGAAATGAACAATAAGCTTGCAATAATAAATAATAAGGATAACATTATTTTTCCCTTCGTTTTCGATCGTAATGTTATATTTTATTGTAAAAAAGTAATGTAGGAGAAAAACAGGGATAGCACACATGTATTTTTAAGTCGACCTATCAAAACACGAAAGAGAAGAGTAGAGGAGAGCGGGAAAAAAATATAAAATAAAAATTATTTTGATAGGAGTTGTTAGAAAAAACTATTAAACTTTTAAATTGCGTGGTAAACGTTGTTATTTTTATCTGATCAGTCATATCAATCTGTACCTGACAGTTAAATTTCCATAGTTTGAAAAGTTTCGAGGAGTATAAATTTGAAGAAAATTGTTTTTTGCCGATAGAATACATTTCTATAATAATCAATTGTGATCACGATTTAACCATTTGAAAGCAAATTTCGCGCCCTAATGTCTGAAATATTTGCGTGCAATAGCAAAATCGAAAGTTTCTTATAAATTCGGAAGAAATTTAGCTAGCGGCTGAAGAGATAGCGGTTGGTAAAATTAGATTTCAAATTGAATAGCCGATAAGGATGTTTGTGATTTCCATTTCTTGTCAAATCTAACGGAACTCACCATCAATATTGGAATTTTATCAGAAATCTTCTTCAGTTTTATATGAAAACTTTAAAGTAAAATGCGATGATTCGTTTGTCAAGGCGAGTGTTTTCATTATTCCACCCTCAAGAAGTTGACGTAGCATTAACACGTCTCGAAACAAAATTATACCAATTTTTTTTTCTCGGCAGGAAATTTGAAATTTAAATTGTAACCAAAGTTATCACTTGCTCATCAAAACAAAATTTTCTAAACAATAGCGAACGGTTTCCCCATTTCGGAGTTTAATCCGATTTTTAAAACTTGTATCGTTTAGGCAAAACGCTTTCTCATGAGCCGAAGTTAAATTTTCCAATTTAGATCGTTCGATTACACTTGTTACCGCCACACTCCCTCCCCCTCCGTGTTCAATAATACCCACGTCCATTATTCGAAACGGAATTTAAGTTCCCTGGCCACTTGATAAAAACCCATGTTTTGTGTTCCATTCCTTCCCACGTCCTCGCCCCAACTTAATGCATTTACTCAACCGAAAGAGTTTGTCGTCATCAACTCCTGCCCATTAGGGATTTCTCCTACGGGAACCGAACGACCAACTCCCATTGGAATATCACGATATCGCAACATCTGTGCGAGGGTGTGCACATTTTATTTACGATGGAAACATTTTTATTGCAAAAAGGCTGAGTAATGAACGGTGAATAGTTGATTGTCTTTTCGGGGTGAGAAATGTCGAAATAATTCCGGGCCATTACGCGCAAAAAACTCGGATGATACTAAACATACGATTACTGTAAATTTGCTCATACGTGAGTGGACCCGAAAGGAAGAGAGCTTGAAACTGAGGTTAAAGTGGATAACGTCGTCGAAATTGGAACATTTTTCACTTTAAAACGGACGCGCCAATTTTCTTTAACTAAATTAAATTATCGACTTGTAGTTGTTGGAATTTTAATTTCCTAATGATAAAGTCAAGAGAAATCCCAGCTGCCAGATTGAACATTGTTATCAATTTTAATGTAAGTTAAAAAATGCCGACGCATTAAGAAAATTGCGTAAAATTGTTTGAATAGACGGGATGAAAAATTACGTCAAAAATTTAAATGGCAAAAAAATTGTTTAACTTGATGACGCCCATAATTATTTTTTTACGATTTTAAACTTCGGAATCTTATTTTTTCCTTAATAATGTGAAACTTGGCCCGAGTTGCTGTTTGGTTGCTACGGATATATCTTTGCGCAGCGGGATTACTTTCATGGTTAGTTAGATTTTTAAAATATAAGGATCTTTCCCGAGGAAAAATCTTTTTAAGCTTCAAAATCAATTTACGCAGAAATAACTGCGGCGTTTCGAAAAGTTGGCGGGAACGTACGAAATTTCTTCGTCTAAATTTTGAATGCACAAAAATAATAATAAAAATATACGCCAAGTAATAATTAATTATTCAGGACCTTTTTTCATTTTGGCTCTTTTCATTCTAGCAAATTTATGACGTGAAACGCATACATTACTAAATAAAACACTTTAGTCAATATTATGCTAAATATATAAAAAAGGGAAAATTTCTTCCTTTGAATGTCCGCCCAAGTTATATATTCCGAACACATTTCAAAATAAATCTACAAATTTGGAAAACTCAATTAAAAACGCAAATGAATAACAACGAGAACAACTTTTCTGTAAGCTCAAAGTTTCTCAACTAATTTTGATGTTTCCAGTGTTAAATTGCGTAATAAATCCATCAATCGCAACGATTGAAAGCAAATTAAGCTCACAAGATGCAATCGTAAAAAAAAGTCCACACAGAAAAACAAACAAAAAATTCGTAAGCTTCTTGTAATTCGAAACACTTCTCTGGTCGATTTTAAGCCGGCCGGATCTACAAGCAAATTAATTGCAAATTTAGTTTTTCAATTATTGGTATATGATTTTTAAAATTGAATTTCCAGATAAATTTACGATCAAGTAATTCAGGTCAGGAATGAGCAATTGCTAACATTTTATTACTTTATAGTTCCCTATAAATAGAAAATTCAAATTTTTTCATTTCGTCAGATTGGATCATTTGGCGAGTCGGATTTAGCTTTAGGGTTGATATTCGTCCACCCGGATGCGGATAGTAGTTCCACATTTACGTTTTCATATTTTCCAATAAAAATTGATAGAACATTTTTGTATTGTTGTATCTTTCCAAATAATTATAGTATATTGAAATAAAAACCTTTTTTATTTCTTTTGTTTACAAAAAATTATCAACCGAAATGTAAATGAACACCGATGCGGTATTTGTTAATTTATTATTATTCAACCGACCACCGCTAATCATTGATTTTATATCGGCGAATGGTAAATTTCAAATTTAACTATAATTGAAATCACATAAGACGGGATTACGTCACGACCGTCTGAATTAGTAATAGGATTGGTTGTGATAAATAAGAAAGATAAACATAATTTCATTTGTTTTCAGCTTCAGATTTATTGGACGATATGCGTGGAAACTGTTCAGAATTACCAATATATCAAGTGGAAAACGATCAAGTTATTCATATAATAATTATTGTTATTCAAATGGATACTTATTTGACTCTCGTCGTATAATTTGGTAGAACAAAAGAAAAACAACCAATCACGTCGTGCCCCTACGGAGTAGGCCCTCAGACTAAATCCTCCGAGACTATTTGCGCTGGTTTCTTATCGACAAGCAAGATTTTACAGAAGTAGACCAGGTTACTAACCATGATGGTGGTACTCGCACTCGTATATGATAGCATCGCCATTAGCATTGCTGTTACACTAAATTTAAGATTATTATTCACAGATAATTAAATTCAAATAACGAATATCCATTATAAACGATTGTCACGTTTCATTTTCTAAGTGATAACAAAATTAATGCATCTGGCTATTTATAAAAATTAATGTAGGTATATACTTTCACCATGGCAACTACTCAAAAAAAAATTAAATAATAAATTTTAAAATGGCAATTAAGTTTTATTAATTGCTCGAACTTTTCATAAATTTTAAAAATTAAAATTTTTTAACCCTTCAGCCAACGGGTAGAATAAATTACATTATTATATTATACCATAGTAAAATCTGACAGGTTTCACCCGTGGACTGGAGGGTTAAATTAAAAAATAATTAAAACCTTTTGCGTTAAGACCTTAAAAGATTCCTTGATCAGGCAAAGAAAATCAGAAACTTATTCCCCCCCCCCCTTCTGGTTCAGTTGGTTATCAACAAATCAAGAGGTTAACATCTTCCGCTTGTTAGAGAGGGTTTTTAGTGATATCCCTCCTAGACATAACAGCTATTCAAATCGGTCACCCATCCAAGTCTAGGTTTCAACTAATCATAATTAATTATTAATGAACATAAAATATAATTTCAATACGTAATTCGTTTAAGACGTCGCTGTGCTGTTGCAGGTAAACAGTTTCAATATGCTGCTCACATTCGGATAAATCCGTCAAGACCGTATGACAAGTCAAGAGCTTTATTTGCCGACTAAACATTATATCGTGATAATGTAACAGAATTAACAATTTATTA
The DNA here is from genome assembly GCA_958510845.1 of Cantharis nigra. Lineage (NCBI taxonomy): Eukaryota > Metazoa > Arthropoda > Insecta > Coleoptera > Cantharidae > Cantharis > Cantharis nigra. The sequence continues at coordinate 24,715,705 of OY294032.1, read as the reverse complement.
GATTATGTATAATTAATTAATATCGCTTCGTTGACTTAAGTGATGACATACAAACGACTTGCAATCGAAATATCTAGAACTCCGAACATCCAATATTGGTGACCCCGGACGTTTTGTAACAGCGCATCTGTGTTCTGCATGTCAAACTTCCCTTTACCTTTCAGCGACTTGGCCGGGCAAAGTAGCAAATGTCCGGCGGAATGGGTTTTTTAAAACATAATAATATTGTAGTCTGTCGGTAATTTTAAAAAAATTGGACCGTAAATGCAGTTATGACAGTGGCGGCTCGTCAGGGGAGGCAAGGGAGGCTTAGCTTCTTCTGAAATTCTGCAGTATTAAATTATTTAAATTTTCAAAAACGGAAAAACGTAAATTTTCGATTGTACTTAGAGATAACTCCGATTACACAGATTAAACTGTAGGTGAGTCAAAAGAATCAAGAGATTCAGAAGGTATTCCATACCCCCCCAGGCCCCCTGCTTTAAAAGCTAACAATTTTTGTTCATTATCTGTGATCAACTTCATTAAGTAGGCACGTTTCACTTGAACGACAACATACATTTTTGTATATTGTAGATTCTCTAATGTTCTCTAATGACTGAAACCTCCGCATAAGTATATAAACAATACTGTTTAGCCTCCTCAAATGAAAAAGCTAGAAACCGCCACTGAGTTACGATAATCTGTCAAGTTTATTTAAAGAAATCTAACGAAAGAAGAAAACTTAAAGAAAGTACACAGTTTAAACTGTTGCAGACCGGGGGTCATGGGGGATATGGAATACCCCACAGCCCAATAAAATCAATGTTATGATTGCATCGGATTTTAACAAATTCACTTTTAAGGTTAAATAATTTAATCGAATCAAACCGACACTTTTGAGGGAGAAACAGTCCTGAATTTGTTAATTTTTTTGCTCTCCGCATCATACAAATTAGCTTTTTTGATTATTTTTATAGGATTGCTGCCATTTGTGATAACTAATGGTTTTGCCAATATTTGCCAACTTTTGCCAATTAATTATCATTGATTATTCTTCAATAATCATACAAAAAATCTTCACGAACCCTTAAAAGAGTTGGGGTTGGTTTATAAGGAAAATTAATATTTCTAATTTATCTAATGTAATCGAATACAATAAATTGTACTCATTTAAAAAACGCTTTAAGTCAGTTAAGTTTGATTGATAACTTTTCGTTCTTATCTGTTATAATGAGAAGCAGAAATTAAAAAAAAAAATGATTCACAAAGTTATTTCGTTACGGACAATCATTTGACTGTAAATTATAATTTTCTTGATCTGATGACGCAAGAGTAATATTTTGCGATTTATGAAGGAATTGAGAGCAGTAGTTGTTAACTAACAATAGGCCGGAGACTTTTGAACGTCTGTGAGTTGACTATTGATTTAAAGATATTTGAGTAAAATTAAAATTAGGTTTGTTTTGATATAAGCCGGCCTTGTGTAAAGAGATTGAAAATATTAATTTTAAATTACAAAACGTCGATTAAAGTCGGGACCTTGCATTATAACTGTAACAATTTGTTGCTAAATGAGAAAGTCGACCCGATTATCCTTGAAAAAGCGTTTAATTCGTTAATTAATCTTAATAAATCAAGACTTATAGAATTTTTAAAAATAAAAAAGTGAATAATGAGATTTATTAAGGAAGATAAATAAAAGTTTGAATACAAATGCATATTTCAATATTAAAACTTTTTTTTAATGTAAATTAACGATTCGAGTAATAAAAAATGAATATAATCTTTTGACGTCGTTCATTAGCAGTTAAGACTTTAAATAAACCGGTCTTTTCCGTTTCCAAAGGATCAAATAATAACTGAGCACAATTTTCTTGTTTGTATTTAAAAACGGGATTAATAAATGTTTTGTAAAACTTACCAAATAAGAAGAACGCTTGAGACACGCAGATTAATTTGAAACCTGAAAAAATAAAAACCAATTAATTTTATTTAAACCTTCGACTTAATTAAATGAGTTTTAAGGGTCAGGTAAAGCATTCCAAAATTCTACGTCAACAGTTCTTTGAATTTTGTCCACTAATTAGATGATTTAGTCACACAATTGCAAATGAGGTGGGAGATTCATCTGCAACAAAATTTCCATAACCTAAGGCAAAGATGATCTGAAACTTCTAGGAAAATGTTTACCTTCATTAGCCATATCCAATGTAAACACGAGAATGAAAATTATTATAGAATCGAGTTATAAATTCATGTATATTCCCGTGTTTTAGAGCAGATTTTTATTTTTTCGCGATCGATACAGTCGGAGCCCAAAGAGACGATCTTACCTATACCACGTAAGGAACATTTTCCACCATTTTGTTCAGCATTTATCATAATAGGACGATATGAGATACCTTGGAATTTACTGACAGGCAGACATTAGTTTAACGAACGACATTGTTTTAATGAACCTATTTATAGTCTGCCGTACAGAAATCGCTTTAAATGAGAGCTCTTTCCATATAATATACTTTTTGTTCTTTGGTATTAGCAATTATTAATACAAAAAAATTCTGCATCAATAGATAATGATACAGATTTACAACAAAAATTGTTATTTTTTCTACGATAGCCACGAGCAAACGTCATTAACCGACTTGAGATTATTAGAAAGAGCTGTATGTGATAGATAGCATCGCAAAAAAAAGTGGTCGAATCGCTTCTGGATATTTTAATAATTACAACGTAGTCGTATGCACAACGGTATTTAAATATTCGCCAAATTGCACCTTAAAATAATAGTCTGCCATTGAATAATGTAAAATTGGTGGGAAAACAACGTCGGTTATTTTGAAAAAATATCCAGAGGGATCCGGAGTGTTCAGCCTTTTACGGTTTTCACACTTTCAGATTTTCATTAAGGCTATTTCGGTAAAAAAAAACACTTGTGCTGAAATTATTCTCGTAGCAATTAATGCTGAAAAAATTTAATTTTCGAGCAATTGAAGTTGCCACGACGATAAAACCCACTTGAAAAACATTAAACAAATACTCGCGCAAAAACGAATTGGGGAAAAATCTAAAATAAATGGAAATATAGAAAATAATTCCAAGCAGTTGTAGATCTGTAAAGAACCAGATTTAGCTGGAGGCAAACTAAATTTCGATGAATAAAATTATTAAGACCTAGACCAGCTTTAGATAAAATGTAAGAATTGTTTGTTTATATGCTTCGATCGCAACGCTAACGTTAAGAAAGTAAAAAAAAACAGTTTATTATTATAAACAACAAAGAAATTTGCTAGCTTGTTGTTTGAAGTTAATCGAAGTAGTAATATTATTGGCAGAGTTATAAATATTAGATTTTATTCGAAACTCTGCAAAAAGCATAGAAATACAGCAAAAGTATATAGGGTAGTTATTCTACAGGTTTTACGATACAAAATCAGCTATTACAAATTATTATATAGGCAAATTGCAAAATAAGAATCTCGATAACTGTGTCATGCGCGTCAGTAATTAATTTATTGCTTAGAAAAAAATTCGTTTGCATATATTTTAATAACAAAGTGAAAGAAAAATTTATTGTTCTAATTTAATAGAAAAAAGTTTATTGAAAAATGTTATTTTAATTTTAAGTTATCAATCTGAAGAAGAGGGAGAAAATAACAGTGCGGCCTTCAGGCCGCACAATCTTGGTAATGTCATTTCGTAATGGTATTCTCCGGTAGTAAAAGTATGATAATAAAATTGAATAATTTTCCCACTCATCATACTATACTCATCAGACGTTTTAAACGTTATCAGTCGAAGACTTGAAAATATTGAAACCAAAATATGATTAAAACATTAAAAACATACATGTGTCTCTCTTACACATCTGAAAGTAAACTTGCATCTCACTTGCGTTCATCGCACACTTAATAAATATTTTAATTTGTTCTGTGCGTCTTAATTCTTACGGTCGGTTTCCGGTGAACTTAGCGTATTTTTTCTAGTAACGGGTAATTTTGATAATGAAACATTAATCTCTTAGCGCAATAAAATTAAATTTCCTCTCGAAAAATTAAAAAAATGTTTTAATTTCGTCTTAAAGAGGATTCCGGGCGGCATAATTGCAAAAAGTTTCAAGTCGCAGAATTCGATACAATAACTTGAGAAACTTTTATTTCTATTAAAAAAAAAAGAAAGAATTAAATTGATTTCGTTTCTTGGGGAAATGCTTATATTCGCAACTAATAAAAATGAAATGAAATTTAAAAATGTATAAAAATGAATTAAATTCAATTCTGTCGTAATCTTTAATAGTAGTTTTATTCGTTAATTTCTCACGGTAATATTTGGAATGAAAAACAGGAAATGAATTTTGCATTTTGAAATGAGAACGTCACAAGAGAACAGCAGCATATTTACGAAACACTTCTTGTACGCATTTACGAATTTAACTGTTTCCTTTTGTTTTACACATGGGAAAACTGTAAAAGCAGTGTTAGTTCTAAATTCAAAGCACGACAATTTCCAATCGAGAAACTAGAAGACTTCTACTGCAAATAAAGGTTACTGGGAGTTAAAGAAAAGTGAGTAGAAGTTAAATCCTCTACAAAGGAAACCCGAGCCGAGATTCTCTAACTTCTTTTGTTTTTTCCTCCATAAATCTCAAACGAATCAAAAAAATTTAACCTTTTAAAATTGAGTCTTTTGTGGGGAATAGCCCGAACACGGTCTCGAGTCCTCGTGTGTGGTAAATTTTCAATTCCAGATTCTAATCGGTCCATTTCGATTACAACTTAATTTTAATATGGAAATTTGGAGAAATTCGTCCCGTGTTTTAGGCGAAAATTACCTAAATAAGAGTTAAACATGAACGCGTGATTACAAAACCAATTAAGCTAAAACTGCCACTTAGGTAAATTGGCTTGTAAATTCCGGGCTTTTTAATAACTCGAGATGACGAGAAAGGAAAATTCGAATTCGATATTAATTTTTAAATCCAATTCGTGGACATAAAAAGTCCATTTGATTCGAAATAAAACACAACAAGGAAAGCCTCTTTTGTTATCGGATTACTCCATAAAATTTGAATCCAATCAATAAAATAAATATGATGAGATATTGAAAAGTTCGGAAAGTCTATTATGATGCTGGTTAAAAAGTCTGTTTATATGCATACACATTTGTCAATAAAAGAACGAAGGAGAAACTTGGTTATATCAACAAAAGCACTCAGAATACTCATCAATACACAAAAATGTATTAAGCCTCTTAGCAAAAAAAATACTTTTTGTCCAATCTGCGTGCTCCAACAAACCAAATCTAACTTTAATGATATCAAAACAACGATAATCTAATTTGTAAATTAACCAAGTTTTTGTTTCAAATTGGTATTAATTTGTCAAGTTACGGGGTCAGCGCAGAAAAACTGTGCACAAGTGGAACATATTAGGAGTCGGTCGTCGCTCGTGAAGCGTGTCCACGACGTACACGCTTCTTCTGGTTTCCCCTGTACAGGTAAGCGATTGTTAAGTACTGAAATAAAAACTTTTTAACCTAATTTATCCACAATAAGTCGTTAAAATACAATCAGACGATAAATTATTTCAACAATGCATTAGTAAAAAAATCAGAATTTGCTGTTATGGAAAGAAAAACAAAATGAAATCTGGCATTTTACCTAGTCGTCGGTTAATGTGCGCAGCACTTAATTAAAGTTTGCTGTGCTTTGGGAAAAACGTGAGTTATGCGAAATTAATAAACTAACGACAAAGGAGCGCACAGGTGCGATAAAGTAAATTATAATGGAACTGATATTCATTCAAACAAGCTCGGCATAATGGAGAAAACTTCGTCCTGCGCTCCAATTGAAAATGCACACACAGTTTCGTCATATATTATGTTTTAAAGCTTCAAACAGTGAATAGGGAGATATTTATTGTTCAAATTGTGTGCCAACATTTCCTTCGCTTTTAACAAATAATAAAATATTTGATTCGACTTCTAATATGTAATAAAATTTTTATCGACTAAAAGGAGCATATTATTGGTTCGTTTTACAATTTCTTGAATAGTAGGCTCACGGTTATTACAGCCGCTATGTGACCCCTGAGTGGGACACACACGCGACCTCATGTCCTCCTTCCAGCATCCTAAATCCGCATCGTTTTCATATGACGAAGAAAGTTGGAAAAGGAACCCAACATTTCGTAACAAACTTCCCAACACTGTTATGAGATATTAAAAAATAATTCTTTTATTAACCGGTTCGGATTGGTGCTCATCGCATAAATGGACCCCAAAAAGGTTGATTTCCTAACTTTATTGCAATTACCTTAGCACATTACAAACATATCGGAGCTTAAATTACAAAAATAATGGACAGATTAAAAGTGAATAAAAATTCCATCGATCATCTCTTCTGTTTTCGACTTTAATTGCGGCTCATCAATTTTTAACTCCAAAAGATACTTTTTTTAACGGCCCTCGTATCCACCGGGGAAAATTCGATTAAACTTTCTTAATTCAAGTTTCCACTACTTACATATTATTTAATCCAAAAGGAGGAAAAAATTAGCCGTCGCTTTCGTAAACTAGTTTCCCGTTAAAGATTAATTTAATTCAAATTTTTATGCAAATTCCAGACGATAATGGGATTAATAATCGAACTGTAGTTAGCATTCGTTGTAATAATAAAACGGACGAAATAAATTTAAATCTAAAATGGACAAACACGGAAAATCAAGTAGGTGAAGGGTTAACGTGTTTAATTAGATAATCGCAAACGGTTAATGACGGTTTATTAGGGGAAGTTTATTATCATCACCTGGAAAATGACAAATATTTAATTTGGTCGCACTCGGTACGTTCTGTGCTTGCGAATAGAAAATCTAGAAAAAAAAACGAAATGTTTTGTAAGCTGTGCTAATAGACAGTAAAAAGGGGAATACGAAACGTGCGGGCGGCATAAAGTACTCGTGACTATCAAGTGAGGAGCAAAAAGGGTGTTTTTTTTAAGTGCACCATGTACTTACATTGTAACATAGAATATAATGAACATGTAAGGGAATGAGAGATAAAAGCTCTCAAATTGTAAATATTTTGCACGATCACGATTTGAGCAGATGTGGTGTGGTTAAATCTTCAATGCATACTCGAAAAAAATCTGACGAACCCCTAATTTAAATTTCCTAAAGAAAAAAGAGCATTGTTGCATTTCACAACAACAAAAGAAACAAAGAAAACCAAAAAACGGTAAACAGAATGATGAAAATGATTTTTTTCTACATACACAAATTAAGAAAAACCTGACAGAGAAGGGGTATTTGCAGAATCATGAAGAAACTGCGATCTAAAGTTTACCGACAGATTAAAATTCGCTTTGCGATTTATTTCCACAAATTCGAATTTCTTCTTAGAAGATTTTTCTCTCTTGATTAAATTGTTCGTTAAACTGATTATAGTTTGATAAATTGGTTTTTTTAAATGATTAAGTCTTCAGCTAAGCACTACCTTTACTGTGTGCTAGTAACTTGCACGAAAATTGCATAGAGAGAATTACCCCTTCCCTTGGAATAGGTTGGTTTTAAAAACATTCATAAAATATTGTTTATTTTCCCTGAGACTAAAAAATAAGAGTTTTCCTGCACGAAACAGACGACGCGCACAAATTGGATTAACGAGAATTTGTGTTTTTACGTTCACAATATCTAGATATTAAGTTGATTGACAGCAGAGACTCGTAGTTTCCTATGACTAGAAATGTGGGGTAAAACTATAATTCAGAGATGGTAATAACTATTTTACTCTTTCAGTTTACAGTGTACAGCAGACTGGTGTCTATCATAAGAGATTCATTTTTGAAGCTCAATTTTTACCGTCAAGTAGGGCGAAAACCTTCCCAAAACACAAAATATTAATTTTTCACACCTCCCCTTCACTGAATAATCTCTCCCCCCTCTGCGACAGTCAGATGTATTTGTTCTGAAAACCAACTACTTAGGTTGCTATTTAATTAAACACAAAACATGCACCGGGGGGTCTGGAATACCCCCCAGTCTCCAGCAATTGTTTTTTGAAAAAAAGGTGTTTATTATAGTCTACTCTTTACGGCATGAACTGCAAGAGTCAAGTACTAACGTGTGACGTCAAGAGTTAATAAAAAATGGTATTCCAGGGTTAGCCAAAGTTTGATTAATAATAGCCTATGCGGGAATTGGTCGATCAACGTTTGCCTTTGGAAAGATTATTTTCAGCAGACTTTTCAAGAACTTGAGCTCACGAAGCCCCCCCCCCCCAGTGATTACTTTATATTTATAGGTCAAGTAATAAAATTTTATTGTACAATTGCACGATTATTAAGTTACTGTTGCCATATTGAAAATAATTTTTTGGTGTATTAATGTCAACTTTTTGTTTAAAAGTAAAGTAATCGAGCATTAATGAAAAAACTAAAGTTTTTTGTCACTTTTAGGTAATTTGTATCATTTTTCATGTATCTGCTGTTTTCACAATTACTATTGAATAAATTCCAGTAATTGACAATTTATTTTGATTTGGTTTAGTGATTGTTCCGCAAGTGTCCTGTCATCTTGTCAAGTTTTAATTTGACAACATTAGTTGTTAGTTTATAAAATTAATATTAATAGTTTTGTTTATTCAATTGATGTCCAAGATTCGAACCTCGTTAATCCACTCATGTGCGTCGGATATTGTTAAAAACTGTGCTACTGCAAAAACTGCAATAAAATATGACTAAAAATCCAAAGAGAAAGTGTCTCCATTTTCCTGGTGCGGTTGTCATCATTTTAAATTTCAGAAGATTACAATTAGAATAAAACTTGAAGCTAAGAAGTTGCGATTCGCTTCAGCATATATAGCATTGTTGTGGATATAACATTTTTTATGAAAGCAATAAAACAGAAGTTAAAGCACTCGGGCAATAAAAATATATTAATTTCCTACTTTGAAAGGTTTATTTCGAGTTAATCCTGTACAGTAACGGTAAGTCCGTTTATGTGTCTCATAACAATCAAGTTAATTTCTAAAATCGCTTGAAACGATATTTTCGGAAAAATTAGAAGCGGTGATTGAAAATAACAAAACTCTTCTGTTTTCGACGTGGACTGGAAGAAAATTGGTTTAAGTATCCAAGTACTTCTTGGATGATATTTACTTTGTTGAGTTCGATTTAAATTCATTTTCGGGTAAATTGGGAAAAATGCTTCAATTTGATATTTAATTGACAGGCTTTTAGTGGAGGTTACATTTTAAAATGGTGGTGAATAATTGAAATAAATTGGATATAACTTTTGCAAGTCGCAAAAGGGTCTCCTGGAAAATGGATCATCAATATTATTACATTATCAATATGTTTCCCAAGGTAAGCAAATTTACAATGCAACCCTAATTGAATAATGTGATTTTACTAAAACAATAATTACGTTACTTTGTAATAATTTAACATCGTTAAGGGTTAAGGGATAAATTATTTTTTTATGAAATGGAGACGACGGACGGAACGAAAGTTGATTGGAAACAGAAAAACTTATGAATTTAATTGCGCACGGGGTTTATTTAACAAAATATAAAAGCAACCATAAATTGTAAACATTTACGATCACCATCAATCCGTTGATAACTCAATCCCGAAAGCGATTGGATTTAATGGTCTTTCTTTATTTGAGGAAGTGGATGACAAAACGGGAAGAGAAGAAAAAAAATAATGATGTTGATTAATAAATTTTCAATTATTACTCGACCATAAATTGGAGCTCAAATTCTTATTTACAATTTAAATTTCGGTTTCGTTGTGAAGCTGGAAAATTCTTTTCTAATGTTGACAATTCTTAAAACAAATGTTTCTCTTTAAAAGTTTTCGCTCGAGATGGCAAATTTACTGGGCGGAAGAGATCTATTTATTTTGCTCATTTTATTTAAATTTGTATAGGGGTAGTCAAGAATTGCACAAATAAAAAAATGCATAATAAAATGGCGACTTAACATGCAATAAAGCGCTCTTTAGCGCGGCTTCGGCACTAAAAGATGTAAATTTTATTCAATCTAAAAATCGCATATAGATAGGACACTATGGGCAAACTTTTTCAAATTCGTCTTCCTGAATAATGACCAAAAGAAACCTTTTAAGAGAACTCCTCTTGTATTTTAAATATTTATCGCGCATTTTGCTAAAAATTCAAAAAATAAAAACGTTTACCTCCATAGGTGCGGCACTAAGAAGGCGCGCTGAGAGACGCTCGGCTATTTTTTTATGAGACGATATTTTTTTATTATAATTTTTATCGACAATATAACTTTCAAGTTCTTTTAATGGTGCAACCAAAATGTCCTCGCGTTTGCTCGTTTCGTTCGAATAAATCTTTAAAATTTCCACCAAGCACACACATTTATGAAAATTAAGAGGCTTACCTCTTAGTGCGGAAGCCAAAATACAGCAACATCATTTTCTTCTTTTGTTAAAAGTTAATTTCACACAAATTAGGTTTCCTACCAAAATTGCTAACTAAAATTGAAATTGAAATTTTCAAAAATTAAATTTTAGATTGTTGGTGAAGCTCTTCATTTTAATTCTTAATCAAAGCCAATTTTATTCTAATCAGATAATGCTGAAAGCTCTTAAGCTCAAAAGAAGATTAACATTATTTTGTTGGCAAATTTCCTGACCTTTAACACACTTCGATGCACCTTACGACCAGGATGTACATACATAATTTACCTTCTTAAACCTCATGTAATATTTACAAGTACAGAGGTAATTAAAGCAACGTTTACCATTAAATTACGCAGCCAACCGCGAAACTTTTCGTCCCATCCTCGTAAACGTATCGTTATACTAAATCACAAAATTAACAATCAACCAACGGTTAAGTTTTAACTAAAAATCAATCGATCTAATTAGTTGATTCAAGTTTATATTTCCAAACCCAACTTCAAAACGCAACTTATTTACACACAATTATTTTTAAATTAAATTACTTAGCGCCAATTTGCATAATCGCGCGGCGCTAATTTTTTACCAAATTTGCATAACAATTATCGCAATTTCTTAACTTTACAAGTGATCCATCAAAATTCGCCAAAATTTTATGAAAAATCAAACAACCCACTTTGGAAAACATTTTACAAGCGTAAAAGCTCTTTCAGCGCCCTTAAAATACGAAAGTTTGGAGTCGGCCGAAGAGCGGTAGCATCGCAGGATGACAAGGATGATGGATCTACGAAGAAATAGTGAAAGTTGAATTTTAAGTAATGACTTCCGATACAAAATCCTCGTGTTATCTGTAATATTCAACCGACCTCAAAATAACTTCTCTTGTGCATTTCGCATTCTACAATATTAAATCTGTCAAGTTCAGTAGCCCAAATTTCATTATTAAAGTTGGAAAATTAAAAAAATTAAAACAAATTTATCGAGACGAGCTTTTAAGTTGTTTAAAAGTTATACAACTACTAGCGAAGTAATAAATATACGGAAATGGCAATAAAACCAAAAGAAAAATCCAAGTTTGCACTTTTTCCAAAGTTTGCAAACTGGTGTCATTCAATACGACGTTAATTATAGATTTCAAGTTCCTGAGACCCAATCATCGACTTGGAAAGTATATAAGCAACATTAATTGTCCATAAAAATTAAAACGGATACGCATACGCGGAGCGTTCGGAAAGTTCGTTATACCGACATCCCGCGCCTATTTCAATTATTCCGAAACATTAACATAAATCAAAACTAAACTTCTTAGGGTTTTTCACATCTTTAGGCAGATACACGATTTGGTATTCAAATTAATTCTCAAGTTCTTTCTTATTGTTACGGCCATGGTGTTTAAAAAGTCCTCGTAGGTTGTTTTCCACTGTAGCGTTTTTTCAAATGGATTCTGTTAAGTGAGTGAAGGTGCAATTTAGATTTATATTATTCAAATTTCCCAGTTCCAGTTACGACGTACTAAACGTAACGGTTACGTTAAACCCTTCATCTTAAGGAGATGAACAAACTTTACAGCTAAGAAATCCATACTTTAAACTAATCTGGTGTTTTTTTTTAATACCGGAGCTCGTAAAATTTTAAGCAAATAAAAGAAACTGGGTTAAATTAACCAACATTACTATGTGAGATTTGTAATTGTCATGAAGCTTTTTATACAAATTTGACACATACAGTTTTTGGAATTGTAATATTAATTTACTTCGCAGAGTTAATGCAACTAACGGTGTAAATTATATATATGCATATAATGTAGAAAATATAAAATTTATTGCAAAAAACTACATAATTTTGCTCTTTAAAATGCAAATTTTAGCTAAATATGAAGCATTTTATGAATTCAATAAACACAGCAGACAAGAAATTTAAAATATTGTTTTAGCACTTTTCACAAACTTTTTGAATTTTACGGCCTTACAAAATGAAATATTAAAAAATTTGTACGGCGTGAAATGAAAGCTTACGAAATTTCCTACACATTTCATTTTTTTTGTATTAAAATCCAATAAAATGTAACGTGAAAAAACATAATATTGAAAATGCACGGAAGAGAACGTATAGAGGTTCATTACAATTCGATATATTGTGTAAATATTATGCGCTAAATTAATTTTTATGGAACAAAAATCAACTTTTCCAAAATTCAACCTTTCGCTTCTTTTCAATTTTAGGCGTTACGGAAGGAAATATTAAAAAAGGTTTCCAGACCAAAAAGAAAGCTTGTAAAATGTTGAACAATTTTTGTTCGAACATTTTTTCGAATTAAACCAAGATGTAGGGATAATAATAGGGAGACCGGAGCTAGTTGGGCCTATCTAAGTTTTTTTAGGAATTTAATTTATTATTACAGCTTTAAATTTTAGCTAGGAGATATTTGACATTTTACATATAATTTATGTAAGGAATAATAAACACAAACTTATCGTGTTTATAATTAGCAATAAACCAAGCGAGTTATTAATACATATTTTGCTAAATTTAATTTAAACAAAAGTCGTTCTAGGTACGTATGTTTTAGTTATGACTTATCGCAGTAGAGCAATTTAGATAATTAGTACCTAGCTAAAAGTATAGCTATAACACGAGCACGAAATAGTTAATTATTATAGGTCCGTTATAAGTGTGATAACACTTCTTACTAAAATGATTGCGGGATCAAGTCATAAACAATAACGTAGCCGAAATTGGATTAAGTATGTAATATTACATTTTAAATTCAAATTACCCGCGCAAATATTAATTATTTTATTTTAAATTTATAACACAAACATCACTGTTAACTAGGACATCAAAGATTATTTGCAGAGAAATACATTTCAGAATGAATTATTAATGACAATTACAGTTCTCGTGTTGAACTGGACCAATCATAAGTTATATTATTAAAAAAAAGTAAGACGTTCTTATGCTAAATAATTACTCTTTTCTTATAAAATACAATTTTTACATTTCTATCAGGCTAAAGTCGGTATGGCAAACAAAACATTATTATGTCATTGTTTCACCGCTGATCAGAATTTTGTTACAAAAACTAAGATATTCTTCGCAAAAAAAATTGTGCGGCCTGAACGCCGCAATTTATAGTTTTATTTTGTCAATTTGAAGAAACATATTGATTTGTGATTTAATTCTTGATAATTGGATTAAATCAAACTTCGATCGACTATTAGATTGAAATAGGCCAACTTTAAAATAAAATTCTGATGAAGAACTTGAGTAATTTTATAATATTAAAATAATTAATATTTTATGATAAAATTATAATGAAAGCCAGGGCCACGCTTACGACACGCGACAGCGTACGTTTTTCGTTGTTGTTTTTGTCTGAAGCAGTGTTTCTCAAACTTTCAGTATTTGCAACACAATTTCAATTAAAATTTTCATTGAGCCTCTCTCTCTTGCAATATTTCTTTGTCAGAATGCTTCAATGAGTGGATAGCCGTTTATTTCGAAGAATAATCTAGAAACTATATTTAATGCAGTTTATTAGTTGTATCTTTTGCGAATCTGGGGAGACACTGACGGTTATTTACCATTCATAAAGGTAGATCATAGCAATATATGTGATAATATAATATTATGTTGAAAATGACATTTTTGCCGTTCTGGTTCTTTTATTTGTTTTGTCGAAAATGTAAATTTGAGTGCAACTTGAAGACTGTACAACGGGGGGGGGGGGTACATTCCAAGTTCCATATTGCAATTTTGGATTTGTTTTGTTTATGTATTTGTAAAGAAGCCTGTTTAGAAGTAGTATATGAAATTTAAAAAATGGGACGAGTATGTTCTTACACCAAAAAAGGAAACAAGAATAATTGGATTGTGTCAAGTTATTCCTGTAACCAACTAGCTTCGATCTTGTCGTACATAGCTCAGAATAAAAAAAAAATGCTGAAGATGTAAACATCATCTGCACTCAAGTGTTTTGCCGATATCCAGGAATATAGGACGATATTGTAAAAATATGTGTAAAGAAATTTATAAATTGCACCATAAAAATCTGATGAAATTTTCACATTTGAAACATTTAATGCAATTTCGGTGTAAATTGCGCTCGTATCTATTAAAAAATACATTTGGCAGTTACAAATTAATAAATAGCCACTTTTTTTAAATTACTTTGATGGCTGTGGTACAAGTCAATAATGAAACCAAATTGTTGTTCAAAGCAATAGAGTGGAAACAGATCAGGTAATTGTGTAACTGTAGTGGTTTCAACAGCACTGGCACACTTCACATGGTACATCATATTTAATAAATCGATATCTACTGAATTTAAAAAAAAGTACGCTCATACCCTAGCATGCATTATCTATAATTGACATCAAATTGTACCTTTTCAAATTTTACATGCACGAGATTATTTTACCGATGTTATCGTAAACGCAAACTATGTTCGGATTATGAATTGCACAAGACTAAGTTATCATGTAGTAATTGGAATTACCTAGTACAGAAGAATTTACATATGTAATTTAAGGTTTTCTGGAAGTTTGAAAGTTTTGTGTAAAATCGATAGATACCTTGAAAAAACCAAATATTTTAGTACTGCTATAGAAAGTTGGACACTTTCTCTAACGGCAGCTGCGTGTACCACATTAACAATAGTAAGTTGAGTTTTTTAAAATATATAAATGGAACGTTAACGAAGTAACAATTGCGACAAACAATTTCTATGCTCGGCAGGCGAAGTTATCATTTTTAGATAGGAAATAATAATTTAAGTAAGCCTGCTCGTTTCGTTGGGTTTGAATGTTGCAACTAGAGCAAGAAATATTGCATTAGTCTATCTGTGAGATAATACAAAATTGTCGATGAAATTGAAAAAAAAAATTGGAAACCTGAAATTGTATTGCGCGTTTCAGTTAAAACTTATGTAATCACAAATATGATTTATGTTGTTCTAGTAAAACTAAAATTTCCATTGTTCTATATCTCAAGAGTGTTATATTTGTGTTCAGGCAGGCTTTTTGATGATGAAAATGGTTTATGTAAATAGGATTCCTAATACGGGGGTGGCTCACGAGAAACCGTCCTCGTCGGGTTCTACGCCACTTAGCATTAATTAAAATCTAATCTAAAAATTTTTATTTCAAGTGTCCGAAGTAAAATATTAATTACTTTAATAATACAAAAATTGGAACTAATTAGATGGCTGTTTATCTTGGCAAATGATCGTTTGAGCTTCTATTTGCTTAATTAAAATTTGCATTTAATAAATTAAATACTAAAAAGTAAACGGAAATCGATGATCATTTTTTGTGATATACAAAACCAACAAAATGTCGCCCAAGTGTATCCTGCGAGTTTACTTTATCCCACCTGATCCCACCATTTTAGCACTTCGAGCCAATGTAAATCCTTAATCTTCTAAAATCCTTGGCACTTCTATTCTTGATCTTTACAAATTAACTTCATACACCGCACCAATCTTAAAGCGCTTAATTTACAGCAATTACGATAAATTTAGCGAAAAAATTGTTTAACGATGGCTAATTTTGTTTTATCGCAGTAATTAGTGCAATAACAAATTTATGTTATTAAACGCCGAGCACAGTCTTAATGTAAAATAAATTTGATGATGGCGTAATAGCTGAAATAAATTCTAGATGATAATTTTTGTTGTGCAAACAATCCTAATTAGAAGATTTACTGTCATTTGTATGCAGACGACATCCAAATTTGTATAAATAACAAACTCGAAGAATATTAAGCAGTAGAAAATCGAAAAATGCAAAAATGTTGTTTTTCAAAGATTTCGCATTGTTACCTCTGCGTAATTATCCAAATGGCAGCTGCAAAAATAATCTGGCATGTGTAAACTAAGAACTAAGCTCCCCAATATGTTTTGTAAGTTGATAACCCACACGGGAATACCTAAGATGCTTTGCCTCTGTAACGTAGGGTAAACTAAAACCAAATTGAAAAATATATCTGCTTATTTATATTACTGCAAAGTTCAACCCACAAATTTTGTTTGTGAGGGTTGTTTTCCGAAAATCACAAGTTTTTTAATTAACCCTTGGGATTTAAAAAATGATCGGACTAACATAATAATATGATTTAATATAAAATCTGTAGGTTTAGTAAAATTTGTATACCTACTATACTAATATTTGAATTATTTAATGTTTCGAAGTCAAAACATCCAATTTAATTGAATTTCTGCTTTGTGAAAACTGAAATCTAAAACTCTACATGTACAAACATCAGTGTTCATGGAAATTTATAAATAATTTATACTCATTTACTTCGAAACGCATTAGTTAATTCAATTCGTTTCATAAAATAATGTGTAATGAAATAAACAAATTTTCGACGTGTACAAGGATGGTTCAGGATAATCCGGGGCGAAGGAGTGTTGCACTCGAGAAGGCAGAAGGATATTATTTATGGTCAGTAATTTTAATATCAAATCTTATCGAACCGCTTCCTCAACTGAGTTTGCATTATAACAAACCAAACAGGAAGTGATAATAAATCTAGCAGAAGTTTCATTCACCTGCAAAATTTAAAAACTCAATTTTTAAATAACACCGAATTAACCATGAATCATTATTGTATTTGACATGTATAAAATGGCGATTATTAATTATTATTGGATCGCTCACAATAACTACTACGGAATTAGTACGATTATTCATTAGTAACAACATTTTGACGTCGATATATTTAAGCCCACAATAAAAAAATTAATTTGATATTAAGGCGAAAATTTATTAATTTATTTTTACATTAAAGTGGAGCATCCATTAAAATACGCTTTTCAGGGATTTGTTGTGTTCTATATAGTGCGGTGATCAATATCCTAGAATCTTTGTACTTATATCTAACTATTCGTGCATCCACAGAAGTGCACGTTTGAATTTCCTAATCCTTTAAAATTGTCCTTGCAATCTTTTGTGAGAGCTGCGCAAAAGTTCTTCATAAATATGTTTTTACATCAAAGTAAATAATAAAACTGTAGACATAAGATAAGAAAAACTCGACGATTTCATTCCATAAGTGCTTTTGATGCGCAGGAACAATTAGTTTAACTTCATTGCTTGATATTTTCTAAAATTTTGTACCTGCCTTAACATCTAAAATTAATGAGCATAAGCAATGGGAATCTGCCAAAAAAAGTTCGATTTATTTTATTTATATTAATGCTAAAATGCCACTTAATAATGTAGCGGTTTTAAGAAACTTATGTTTTAATCGCTCTGTGTATTGCTTAGATTATATCTAATTATTTTGCTGTAGCATTGATCTAAAATTAGAAAAAATTCCAATTTACTTGAAAATATAAGGTGAATGGTAGAACAAAATTATAAGAATATTAAATTGCAATGCCACACTCGTGGGTGTGATCACCGACCAAGTTTAAAAATTCAATTCTAAAACAATATTGGTTCCTTTATTTTTCTTTCTTAAAACTGAGTCTCATGCAAAATCTAATTAACCGACTGAGCTAAAATTTTCATCGTAACATTATAGGGGCTAGACTTCAATGTACATATTGACATGTTATTTCTCCAGCCTCCAAAAGTCTCAAATTCAATTTGCCAGAAAAAGAAATCTTAAAAAAATCCTGCCATGCTACATTTAAAATATCCAAATTCAAATTATTTTTCCAATTTTATTCCATTAATTTTATTAAATCCACATTCAAATTTTATTTCCCTACAAAATTTTAAATATTATAAATTGATAAAACGACCCAGATGCGCCACTATCAATTTCACACCAAATTACATACAAAAATTTCAAGTTTCAAGTCTTCAGGCCGAACTGTCATTGTCAATGTAACATTTGGTCATTCCCTACTCCGTCACCATACCGGCCCTCAATATTATTAGTTATTACAGGTACTGCTAAACAGGTACCGGTACCGGCTAAACAGGTACCGGTACCGGCTAATTAGTTATAATATAATATATTGACGTGTTTTTTTTATATGCGCCAAACATTTGGTTGCAAAAATGTGTTTAATTTTTTAATTTGTAACATGTTAATTATGAATATGGTAATTAGACTAAAGGCTTTCCTAATGTAAAAACAATACAGTTTTTTCAGTTGTAATTAATTATTAGTCAAGAGCATAAAACTATAAAAATTCCCGAAGGAAACGTATGCGAAAATTCTTTCATGGAAAATAATCCACCGTATAATTGTGAAAAAAGCTATGAAAAATTGATGAAGAAATGGAAAAATTACTTCAGACTATTGAAGATGGCTGGTGTTTAGAAATTATAGACTGTTGGAAGGAAATAAGCTTCTAATGTGGGATACTTATGCACAAAGAAAAAGTAAAAAGATATCGACAAAACCAAACCTTTGTCTAAGTTCTAGCGTGTAAGGAGGTTGGATAACACCGAGAAGCGAGAAGGTTATCCTTGACTATCATCGACATGTAAAGTAGTTGTTATTTTCATTGTTTATACGTTCCACCTTTCCAATAGCTTTCCATAGGGTGTTACACAATAAACTTTCATAATAGTTGACTTGAAATGATAATTAAAAATGTCATTTTAATCGACATAAAATTAATTAACATCCTGTGAATTACAATAAAAAGTTTTGCAAGTTCTTTTTAAAATTTACTGCAAAATAAAAACGTTGATGTTGTGTTATATACAAAGCCGTAAATATAATTTCCTTGCTTTTAGAAATGCAAAACTCATTGAATTCGGGGACAAATTTCTATATATAGTAGATTCGATAAAAACAAATTGTGGTTGCCTAAATTTTTCATATATAACCAAATGGGATTTTTCATTTTTGTATTCTCGATGTTGCTATTGGCGAATGAGAAAAAAATATGAAGGATAATTAAAATTGTTAGAATACAGTGGAATTACAAAAATATCTTATTTGGGATGTCGAGGTTGTTAATAATGAAAAGCTTCGCCTCATAAAGTGAGGTCTTCAGGAATCTCTTAAAGGATAGGGAATCATTTTACGGTACATAAATCTCCTTATTTGATAAAAGATGTATATTGTGGCAAGGAAATTCAAACTTTTAAATTGGTTTTCAAAATCACATATGTGTAAATTTTATGTTGTTGTTAGGTCATGCAAAATAGAAGTTGAATAATGGCATCTGCTACTATTAACACTTTTTGTAACCCCTACGATGAAGGGTGTGTCGTGCGAAATTATTAGTTTCGTTAATTAAAACGTTAGTCGGATGCGACTTTCGTACGTGATTGTCGATCATAAAGGGGGGAAGAATTAGTTAAACAATTCTCAAGTTATCAATTTCAAAATCGGTACTTTTGTTTAGCATTCAAAACTTTCTGTTATCTCAAAAGCTCATTATAAATTTTAATGATCATCCTCGGAGAATCTCTTCTCAAACCTATATACGCCGGAGAAACATGTTTGCATTTGAATCGTCCAAGTTTGCCATCGAACCGTTAAGAGAACGCTACGAAAAGACACAAACGAGTTTGTTGACATTTTTATGATAAATGATACATTAAATACTTTACTAAAGCTTAATTTATAACAAATCTATTCGCTTACACTCGTTTTATAATATAAATGCTTAACAAAAACATTATTATAACTCGCGCCCAAATGACGCCATTTTATAATTTATATTCATTAAAATACTAAGCTGTAAAACTCATTGCGAAACGTCTACATTTTGATAAATGCTAAATTTTTAATCTGTTTGGTATGCACAAAGTAAAATGGCATAACCGCAACATGCTACGCCAATTACATTACATTTTATTGGCAAGCGAATACAAATAACCTACCGTTAACTAAATTTCGCATATTAATTTTTACAATATTTCATTAAACTAGATCGACCGTAACATAATCAAATAATTAACTTTTCAAACAAACTTGTTCAGGACCGTAACAAAAGATTTTCATAATAAAATAATTATTGGTGTGCGCGCGCCCGCGCCCCCTTCAAACTAAACCGCGATTGCAATAAGAAAACCGATATCTTATCGAAATAATCCACCTGCACTGATGTCTTCGTCACTTTAGGGGTAGTTTGGCACACCCTCGGCCCGGCTGTGTTAAGCCTCCTTCATAATATTGTATTTGTCGTATCAACCAAAAGCCAACGTAAATGCTATAAATTATTATGGCGAAGTTTTGGTAACCTTTTGATCCTTTTTACCCTTTATTTGATTCACAGCGGGGTGCTCTCTCCCCTATAGCTTCTTTTGTCTGTGTTTCTTTTACTCCCCCTTTTAATATTTATGATACTCCATTCTTTTACATAGACCACGCATGTGACGCCTCTAAGATGCATTTGTCGGATGCAGAATTCAAATTGAATTTAGGATGCAAATTATGGTTAAATGGAGTGTTCGCTTTTTAGTTTTCCGTTTAAAAGGTTGTTCTGTGTCAAAAGCAAGAAATAATCAGTTGATTTATAGTAAATTGCAATATTACGAACAAATATTGGTTATATTAGAAATACAAAAAAAAGCACTTGGATCCATACAAAACAGAATGAAAACCATCTCATAACAGTGAGATTCATAAACCTAACCCAATCAACGATGAAACAGGAAAATGGAGAGAAAAAAAATAACAAAAAAAAACAGACGCCACCATGTGGAAAAATTTTAAGTTAATGCAATACGTATAGTTGGTATAGAAAGTTTTGGTTATAAACCAAACGTTTGTATCCTTTTGGTTTTCTATTTTGTGGATCAAAAATCAAACTCAAAACGACATCAAGTGTACGTAATAGAACGGCCATGTTGTTGACATGAGCGCCACCAACGGTTAGGTAAATCGCGAATAAATTAAAGAACAATTTCGGTTCATAATACAAATTCTTGGTTTGTGTTGGCGCTGAAATAGTAGTACAGAATGTCATTTCCAGAAGGAATCTTCTTTATTTGAAATAAAGAAAAACAGGTGGAAAATTTAAACAACTCAATCTAAAATCTCATTTGTGAAAAGAGGAACATTAAAGATTCTTCAATAGTAATAAACTAGAATATGACCGTGGAAAAATTTTCACCACTTCAATTTCCGTTCGCTTCTTGCAAAGAGCTTTTGCAGTCAACTTTGTTTATTTTCTTGATTCAATCACATATTTCATATCAAGATTTCTCGTTCCTTGCAACAATTACACCGTGACATTTAAATTGATCGTGATATATTTTAACCGTCTGAAAAGAGACTAGTATATCATGGCGCAATTATTTTCAATTATGTTAATGGTTGGCAAAGAAATTGTAAATTGCTTTAATTACGTAGCGCAAGTTTATTATCCCATTAAAAATAAAAAAAACCCGAAAGCTGTCTTTGTTTTGTTGTAATTACGTAAGTATATTTCATACTGACAAAAGATGTCGTTAGTACGTGTCGTACAAGTCCTTCAAGATGTGTCGGGAATAAAATTTGGCGGACCTTCGGGACGAACTCGACATAATCGTTACAATTCTTCCATGTCAATTTTTTGCGTTCGCCTTGTAGGTGGGTAGGTATATATAAAAGTTTAACTTTCCATATTTAAATGTTTGACGTTGAGAGACGCAAAACTTGAGAGAAATTATTTAAGTGCTTCTCTTTTAAAAGCGGATGAATGTTTTAATGCTACGCATTAATCTTATTTGTTTGGAGAAGGAAAACAAAAAAGTGATTTTTTTATAAGAAGAAAAACTTTTTTCACTTAATTCGTCGCTATTATTCCTAATATTCTTGTAGACCACGGTAATTTTAATTTATTGGACAGCGTAATTACCTTCTGGAATTACTTTGTTATTATGAAGTTTTTTTGTAAGAAAAGAGGTGAATCCCCCCTCGAGCCCCGACTGCGCCATTAGGCGGGAAATTTAAAAGGTTAATGTTAATTTGTACGGTTTTCCACATTGCGGGATTCTCGTGTGACGTAAAGACAAATTAAAATGCAGATTTCCATCGGGATTTGTAAAGTAAAAGAAATGAGCGTAACAAAAATCGGGGTGTTGCGGTGCGTGCGCACCAGCGGTAAATAAAAGTTGTCGTAAAAATAAAAAAATGCAAAACGAGTTGATGAATAATTGTTGGATGTAATACATGCCCGAACATTGTAAATAAGGAAAAGGCGTGAT
Source organism: Cantharis nigra (assembly GCA_958510845.1). Lineage (NCBI taxonomy): Eukaryota > Metazoa > Arthropoda > Insecta > Coleoptera > Cantharidae > Cantharis > Cantharis nigra. Next base: position 24,693,184 of record OY294032.1, on the reverse strand, counting down.
AATATAATGAAATAAATTTTGCGGGAAATCTCGTTAAAGTAAAAAACTCTCACGCTTACTTAATTTATTGGATTTTAAACGCTGCGAGCTTCTTGTAATTTTCTTTAAAACTCATTAATGACCCAGGGTAGCTATTACAACATATAAGTTGAAATAAAAGGAGCCATGCTAGAGTTACATGTAAATAGGGTTAAGAAATTGCTACCGTAAGGGGGTTGAATAAATTTTGATAACAAAATGTGAAATTTAATATTTTGCGAAAAACATGAGATAATTATCGCTTAAGTTTACTTTCGAGTTTGAAAACTGACTACTTTTAATTACATTTTGAAAACTTTCTTGTTAGCTAATTACTAATTTTGTTTGTTCAACTTTAGGCAAGTGAAATTTTACTACCTTAGTTGATGTAAGTAAGTAAGCACATAGAAATAGTAGTTCCAAATTTGTTATAATTTTTTCGTTTCCTCACTTTTTTCTAGCCACACCGCTCGTGATGATAAATAAATATGGCTACGTGTGAATAACTCACTTTTTGTTATAAAAACATTTTCGTGAGAATTTAAGATGAATAACTTGTAATTATCATTGTTGTATCAAAATTAGTCATTTTCCGGTGCCTTTGTCCTTAAAAACCGTGCTTAAGCGGTTGGACCATAATAAAATCGTCAGTGGATGTCCATCGAGGTTGAAAGACTCATAACTTGAAAACCGTTAAGTGCAGAGAGAAAATGTCGGTAATAAAAATTTGCGTTTGTTTTATTGTTGACGTTTTTTATTGGAAACTTTCTTTTGTATCTAGCACCGTTTACGAGTTATACGCAAAATAGGGCACCGATTATAAGAAAGTCGAAGTGATTGAGAAATTCGATCACTTCCTGCTTCTGTAGAAACTGGGCGCTGACTTTTATAAACGGAGAATGTATTCCATTCCATTTAGGAAAGGTTTGTCAATGTATTGGTTAGCAATAGTAAATATCAAGGTTGGTATGTTATGAAGTGTGCTGATATTGCTCGTTACGTGTTCGCATGATTGACTCTTGATATTTAAAGGAAAACTCGGTATGACAATATTTCTCCGACCTTATTTCAAACGTTTAAAAGCATTCGAGCAATATCTGTCTGATAACTTTTTATCCAAGACGCATTTGCAGAAGGAACGTGCCCGCTAACTATAACTTGAAAATGTAATTGCTCTTGCTATTGCTACTTCACTTCCGTTGGTTTTAAAAGGGTTATTTTTGTCTTGACTATAGAAATGCGGCCATTAGCATTCGCTTTGCGTTGAACGAACATAATCTGCATCTGCAGATTTTCATAACTACAAGTGCAACATAAAAATTTACGATGGTTGCTCCTATTATAAGCAAACACTTCAAAAGCAAATAACAAGATAGCATTAACCTCAAGCTGATAGATCTCGCTGCTGTACATAAATTTAATTTAGCCGATACTGTATATATCCTTCGACTTTATTAACCAATACTCTTCGTTCATGCTCCCAACACAAACTTGATAAAAAATGTGTTTCATCTGTAATGAAAACAGACAGGATAAGAATCAATTTGGACGTTTTTCAAGACCGAGTGATCTAGAAAGTAGAGTTCATGGGTCGGCCGCTCTAACATGTAAATTACTCTCATCCGAGCTTAAAATATAGTTGTTTACGAGTTATATCCAAAATTCGAAAATTAAGGCGGTAATTAATTAAATGGAAGGCGTAACATATACTAAGTAATTTTTTTTTGGAAATTACGTGGACAAGTTTGGTAAAACTTGTATAGCTATTAAATTACCGTACACTTTTAATAATTAATTAATTTTTTGTGGTGGCATTAAAAGTTTGTAAAACTAAACATATTAACGTTTTATATCGTAGAAATAATACTACCTGTATAAAGTTGGTCGAAAATAATTATAATTAAAGACCGAAAATGTAATTTCCATAAAACGAATTACAAACACACATAGTAAGCTTTCTTTGTCGTGTAAGATAGTAAAAATCGTAATAATTTTTAATTTACATATTCAGCACAAATTTTAATTAACTTTTGTAATTACAGATAAAAATTAATGTTGTTTACCAGAGAAATTTTAACTAAGATTAATAATAACGACTGGCACGAAATTATTATTATCATTACGGTGCTTAATTTGCCAAAATTGAAATTTATAAGAAACGATACATCGAGTAGGTAGCTAGCTATATACAAAAATATATCCAATTATTTTGTTACATATCTCGTGTTAGCACATACACGCAATATTTCATGACGCTTGCAGGAAATTAATTTTGGAAAAAAATCGCGAAAAAATTGGAAAAACATCTCTGAATAGAAAAAACGACCAAATTATTGAGATATTTACACCAAATTGGAAAGTCAAATAAACACAAACGGTTACTAGAAATAATCCACTTAAATTATCATGTAACGGAAAAATAATGGAATTTTTTCGAAGAGAAAAGCTTCCATTTGAATATTAATTGAAATCGTTGAAAATGTGTTGGAAAAATTCTGCAGAAAAGTGTGATTATTATTTCTTTCTTTGTATTTTTTTCTGAATTCTCTCATCAATGCCATTTTAGATGCAATTTCATACCGAACGTAGTTAGTTTTATCAGTCCTAAACAAATTGCAGTTTTAAAATACCCAATCATCGCATTTCTCCATAATCCAAATGAGATATTCACTCGAAATACAAAAATTATTCTCTGCTTATTATTTTTTGAACAAATAAAAAACTAGCGGGAATGGGGACAAAAGATAGAACTGTTACAGTAGTAGCCCCACGTTGGGTGCCAATAAGTAGACACTTGTCACTAGGACAATAATTGCTGTAAAATAGACTCAAGACGAGAACTTTTAAAGAGAATATTAAATTTTAAATATATTCTTATTGTTACTATTGCTAACTCGTAATTATACTTTGACTCGATATTTTTATTCGTTGCTCCCCTTTTATGGCAAACTACCATCCGCCGCTGCGTCTAACTCGATAGTTCCAAAAATAATAAAAATAAACACAAATATTTTCACAAAATAAAAGTTTGTTTACTTTTAATTTCAATTCAGTGATTATCGCTAGTTATAAATAATTTTTGCAGTTACAATGTATAAAATTGAATTTTGTTTGTTGATTTTGATAAGTAATTACCTATTGGTAGTTAATTGATATAGTACACAAGGCGTTATGGGGTTATAGAGCAATAGGTTTCGATAGCCAATTGTTTCTAAATCATCTGTATACCGTGGTTAGAATTCCATGTTAAACTGTAGGCTTTGTGGTTTGAAAGCAACCACTATTGACTTCAATGTTGAGAGTCTATTCCGATTTAATGTTTTATCTCTAAATTGAATTGATTTAAAGTAACCAAATGCGTTTATGCAATTTTTATCGTAAAGATATTTGTTTATATCAACCGGATCAAGCCATTAAAAAATAAAAATTTAAATAAGTACTTCATACATTTTTAGTTCAAGTTTATTAATTAACAGTGTCAAGATCAGCTTTTTATAAAATTTATTTTGATATTGTGAGATTGTGTTTTGTTAATTTGACCAAATCAAAAAACAAAAATAATTTTGTTTTAAAACAAAATGTTCTCAAGAAAAGTTCTCGACTTTACGGTCTTAAGCTTTTAACGTAAATAATTATGTATCGACCGGCAAATTCATAGTTCTCGAAATATAGCCTATGATTATATAATTCCATTTTATTACCAACTGTAAGACACAGATTCCGTGTAGAAACATTCATGCGTCAAAATGACCGGCACAGATTGTCAGATTTGAATCGCAGTATGTTAATTTGAAAACAATCTTGACATAATACACCCCTTGAGCTATAAAAGAATAAAAAAAAAATTGCCAGGCAAAATTTATGGCTCTCGGGATTTACCCCAAGATTATTTTCCCAAAACACTAGCTGTCAATCATACTTTTTGAAATTTGAATATCAACCAATGACAGCAGATTAACACCAAATAAACCGAGATTATTTGTTATACAGCAAAAAAAATTTATAGCTCTCGGGTTATAACCTGTGATTATTTTTCCAAGTCACATTTTTAGAAACGTGATTGTTTTATTATTACGTTATTAACAATAATTACAGAGCAACTAAGTGTCGGGTATCTTAGACACGGAAAAAAATCCGTTAGAAAGAACAGGGGATTTTCTTAAAATATGCGATAATCCAGGTCTTACGAACCACACAGCACCCAAGTTCGTAAAAATCCAAGTAAAGGACTGGGATTTTCTAATTTATTTGCATTCTTCCTGTGCGTTCAAATGAGTTACTTATACAATTTTATTCAAATTTAAATTTTTCGAGTTTTCTGCACGACCTAATCAATTTTTTTTTTATCACTTCGAATCTTGTAAATTATGGATCATCCATCATCATCATACTGTGAAGAATGATTTAATCCACATCATCATGTATTATTCATTCTTTGGTTGGTTTTTTATAACCGATTCGTGGCTTATAATCCTCTAAGCCCATTCGTCACTTCCATTCTTCATACATGACTTATTAACTTTGTGATAGCTTTTTCTGTTATCACCAGACAAATTAATTACCCCTTGTTCTCTAATTAGGCCAATTATCTTTGTTTACTCCAAAATTGATTACTCATGAGTGTATCAAGTTTTGATAGAAGGTGGTGTTTTTATCACCGAAACCGATTATTCTAATTTTTCGTCCGCTTATGTATCGTACACGAGCGAGTTAAAATTAAAAATTATCTCGTCGGAATATTAAAATTAATTAAAAGTTAAAGAGGAAAGTTGGGAGGAAATAAAAAGGGAATTAATTTTTTTTTGGCGACAACTTTCAAGCTCTTTCGTTTTGTTTACTTAACAATTTGAAAAGTCCTAATTATTTCATAAATGAGATTAGAGAGGATTAAGCTGCACGTTCAATTAAAAACGGTTGTGATGTGCGGTTTGCAGGATTATCGTGAACAAAATCCATTTCGGCCATTTTTACCATTCTTGGAAAATATTTCACCTTTTTAATCAAAAGACACCTTTTTCGTGGTATGGTCGGCAGGTAAAAACCAAATAGCACCTTTTCGTGTGGGACACATTTATTGAATTTTTGAATGCACAGTGCTGGGTGGATTTTATAAAAAGGACGTAAATTTAAAATTCAAAAGAGGTGGTTTGTATGTAAAAAAATTCGTGATGACTCTCTAAATGTAATTAGCATCTCAATGTAGAGAAAATGCTCGCGAGTCCCACAGGACATGTTAACACGTTTTAAGCCATTTTGTCACGTGTCACACAAATAAATCCAATTTAGTAAACTGCACTAAAATGTCCTGCAAATAATTTAATTTCAACCATTTGGTGAGCGGACGTGCGTGAAGTAGCGATTAAACATTCGCAATTCTCTGGGGTAAATGCTTTTCAAATCTATTTTCGATAATCGCATCTAGGAAAATCCTACAAAAATGATACCATCGCGAGAAAATTCATTTACATGAAAATTCACACCACACGTACAAGGACTCGAAAGAGAGCACTTACTAACTAGAAGCCCTGCAAATCCGGTCGCACAACAAACTAATCTCGTTATCATCCCCATAAATTTTGTTAAGAATTTTAAACTTTGCAAAAATAAAAAGCTGCTTCTACTCACAATTTTCAAAACAAAGTTGAAAAATCCTCGCTAAATTTGCAGGACCCATTTTTAAAAGTTCAATTAGAAAAAAACAAAACAAAACAAAAATCACTGTGCACTTTCAAATAACCGTCATTTTTTTCAAAATGAAAACTAAAAAAACTTTTTTGAAAGTTTCACAACACTGAAAACTTTAATCCAAGTTTGTCCGTTGCACTGGAAAATAACTCGACAGTCCTTTAGTGGTGATAACAGCTTGTCATTTTAATGCTTCCACAAATTTTCACAATCACAAAATATTTAAATTAAGGACGCGCGAAAATTTCGTGCATTTGTAGCGGAAGCTCTGCGCACTACCAAGCGGTGGTTTAGAATGAGCGCTAAGGTTGATTTTAGCCGCGGAACCGTTAGAGCGCTGTAGTCGCTAAATGGTCTAGAAAGAGAGAGATTCCTTAACAATAATATGAAAAAGGATAGTCCAACAATCAACAAGCATCTGTCGCGTTAGCAGTCACGAAATGGAAATATAAGTAAAACGAGATGCCCTAAAAGCTACTGACTGCTTTTAAAGCTCCACCTTTTCACTATTTTAGTTTTTCTTAACCGTTTTATAAGCAAAAACCTCTCAAATCCTTAAATGTCTCATAATTAAAGTACACTAACGTAGTATTTTTAAGACCCTTTTTTTGGTGTTTACTTTAGGCGGTGCATACCCAGTGTTTGGATTGGTTACAAGAAATTGTCCACGTTTTTTGTGTTAAAGCACAAATATTGACATTTACCTGTGAATAATTAAACAACGTTCAAGTTTATTACGAAACTTCGTTTAAAAATAAATTAGACAGACGCTTTCGGTTTCTTGTTATTGTGACCCTAAGGATGTAGCCGTAATTATATTTCGACCTTAAATGTTTTACAACTCCGGCCCCTTATGTTTCAAGTAAAAACAAATACAATTTTTACCGGTAACTGCTAACTTTAAACAGCAAATAAAGATCACTTCGAAAGTCCTTAACTTGATTAAAACAATACAGCAAGCAGCCAACATATAAGACAATAAAAACCCAACAAACTTCCAGCACAAATTTACTTTTGTGTTTTTTTTCTTCTTCTATTATGCACGAAGGACAAAACTAAAACCTACCTGTTAGGCGCGTTTAGATTACGGTTCATTTAAAAATGGCGAACCAACTCTAAATTAGACGTGTTTATAGTCTTTATTCGCTTGTTATGTCTAGACAACTCGCTTAATTACACCTAGATGATTTTTTAAATAATTACATTTTAATAGCGCAAATTTACCAACGGCACGATTTTTTAGATTTTTAAACAGGAACCCATTTATGCAGTACCTCCGAGCAACGCGCGAATGTTTAACCTCCGATTTAAGTTTTTACCGTCATCACAAACTGCAAACATCCGAGATAATGGAATTGTCCTACCATTATTTTATATGTGACAAATTAATTTCCGTAGTTGAATCCTACAAGGATATCAAATCATTGATGTTGACGGTTTAATAACACATCGCAAAAATTTTTGCTTTAGAACACTGCCATTTCAACAAATCTTTCGTCTCCGCAAAAAGCTTGGCGCTTGTAATGGTTAAGCAAGCAAGAGGAAATAAGTTTTTATCAGCAATCAATGAATTTCTGTCAAATAAATATAATCTTTAGCAAATTATAAAAAATTCGCATAATATTTATTGATCCGAATTGTAAGGAAACATCTTAGAACTAGAACTAAGAATGTAAGCAGGGGCGTAACCGAATAAATATTTTACGAAAGTTTTCTGCTCATTCTGCACCGATATCTATATTTCTGCAGTTCGTAAAATGCATCAAAAGCGATTTATTTAAACAGAAATCCAATTAAATTTGGTACTTTTTATACCAATCCATTTCCTTATGAAATAAAAGAAGTTAATATATTCAAATGGCTAACGATAATGTTGAGGTTCGGTTAAATTCAATTTAACCTCATTATTTTGACAGTTTGAAACAGTTTAAAAGTTGTCTTTAATTTAGGTTGCGCATGCGTCTGACACTTTTCTAACCCATTAGGGGTTGTCCTTTAATCACGTGAGGTTCTAACAGGGGGGAGGGGTTTAGAAAAACATCACGATTGATCACGATGGGGGGTGAGGGGATGTTGTGACAATCACGTGTATATTTTCTTACGACCACGTGAAATCCCGAGCGAACAAATTTATGCCTAAAAGCAACATAACAACAATATTTAGCTCTCAGCTGGCTTCTGGCACTGGACCTTGTGTCTCCACTTGTCGCCCCGCTGCCCGCAGCCTTCTGTCTTGCCGTCTATTCTTGAAAAAAAAAATAAAAAAAAATACACGTGATGTTGGGTAGGGGGGGTAGGGGTAGCCGAAAACCTCACGACGTATCACCAAAGGGGAGGGGGGGGGTAAAAAAATTGCATAAAAAACCTCACGTGATTAAAGGACGACCCCTTACCAACTACTACAGAAATAAAGCAAACAATTTAATCAAGGGTAGTACACAATAAAGAGTGTTGGAGGTAACTACTAATTAATTAAACTAAAATTAAAAATTAAATAAATATATCTTAATTTTTATTTTATAATATTTAATTCCTCCCCCTTCCTTCAATTAACGTTAGTTGGATCCGCTCTTGATTCTAATACATGTTTCAACTGTCAACAGTAGGTAAAGTAAGAATTATTAATAGTTTGCACTTATTTGTATCTATTGATTGAATTCCATTTCAATCAAAATCCGTAAAGTGTTGTCAGTCCAGTGGACCATTATTTCATCGGAAGTACGTGACAATGGAATTTCTAAATTTAAATATGCTTCAGTGACATCTTGTAATGCTGAAAGATCATTTTGTACTGGAAAATGTTTAACAGACATAAAAAACTTAAAAAAAGTTACTATTTGCAATATTGACTGAAGAATACAAAACAAACAATCAAACAAATATTTTTTTTGTTAATTATTTAATTTTAATTTTAAAATAAAAATTATGATTTTCTATAATAGTGTAGTCACTATCAAACATTAACTAAAATTTTTATTGGATTATTAATTTGAAGTTAATAATGCATATTCGCGATTTACCTTACCGTTGATGGCGCTCGTGATGCTACCAAATATCAACAACATGGCGGTTCTATTACGTACACTTGATGATGCTTTGAGTTTGATTCCGAATTATTTTATCGTAAAACAGCGGTGAAATGGTAATTCACAAAATAGAACATCAAAGGAAATGTAGACGTTTGGTTTATAAACAAAACTTTTTATACCAACTATACGTATTAGATTAACTTAATATTTATCCGCGCGGTGGCGTTCGCTTAATGTAAATCTTGAATATGCCTGCATAATTTATAAGTAGTTTAGTGCCTAGCTGATAAATAACTTAATCAGACAGGATGGCATAGTTGAAAAACTAAGTGAACATAGATCAACAATTAAAAGGGATGAAACAGATCCTAGAATCCTAATTCCATATTGATACGGAAAAAGGTCTAAAAGGCATAATGCATAATATATACAAATAAAACCCAATTGATTATCACTAGTTTACACCGAAAATGTACATTTGATGAAAGATGGATTTTAAATTTGATTTGTTTTATGAGAACAATGATTTGTTATTTTTTTTAATTCTGAATTATTTTATATACATATGGGTTTTGATTATTTGCGTATTTAAATTAATTTTGTAAATAATTTCATGTAAATAATGTAAAATTTTGAATTTGTACGTCTTTTCGCGCCGACAAACTTTAAGTTGGCACGAAGTGAAACAATAGTCGCCCCTTCCAATTTGGTCCGTCGAGGTGGTCAAACGCTTTTGCGGGAAAGTCCCGTGAAAGTATTAATTTTGCGTCTCAGATTTGAGATTATTGATTTGATTTTGTGCATTAAACTTTGAATTTGAGTGATTAATGTTGTTGATATTTTTAATTTGGAAGTTTAGACAGTATTTGAAATATATTTGAAGATTTGGAAAGATAATAATTTGATCTGTTATTAAATGATAAAAGTGCAATTGGAAAATTGGATGATCAAAATAATATAATTGGTTTTTGAATATAGTTGGTTAAATTAGAAAGCGTTTTAAAATTTGTGTGCACGTCGAGCACCTCTGGTCGTTGCATTTTTGGATAGAAATTTATTTAAAAGTTTAATTTAAAATTTTAATTTGAAATAATTATTATGGATTACGATTATTATGGTTTATATTTCAACATTCCATAAAAAAACTTTAGACTTTAAATTCAAATTATATAATTTGTTCAGGTCAATTGAAAATTTATCGAAATATGAAATAATAATGCGTAAATATGTATCTGCCTCATATTTTCATCAGAGTAATTTTTAAGATTTATTTAAATATTTCACTTGAGCAGTCACATTTGCTGCGTTCTATTTACAATAATTAAGCTTAGGTTGACTTGAAGCTAGGTAAGATAGAAATCTTAGCTAATCTACCTTTTTTTGAATTTTTTAAAATTTAACATGTAAACTTAGTAATCAAAGTTAGGAATTAAGGTTGATCTCAAGTTACCTTAGATAATGCACGAAGTACGTCGTAAGTTTTTTCTTAACTTCACTTCAGCTTAGGTTAGATTATTTCAGTTTTTCAGTAAATACAACGCAGTAATTCTCAACATAGCAGGATAAAAATTTGTTTTAATGATTCAAATTAAAAATTGTTATTGAAATACGGATCAAAAATAGAAGTCTGTACTATATTTTGTAGAAAAATATTATTACTTTATGTTATTGCTATCTATAATTTAAATTGACAAATTTTTCAGAAACTATTTTTTTGTTTAAAAACTATACCTAAGCTGTAAAAAATACAAAAAGAAAATTAAAACAATTATTTTAATATGTCTTAAGGTAATCTTCATCTTCAGGCATGTAACGTGTCGTATGACACCACTTATCTCATTTTTCATTCTCCGTTGGATACATGATCCATTAAATGCGGTATCACTACATCTTGTTATCAAGAGGACGACGAGACAATAAAGCATTCCTACATTGAGTATTATATGTTTGTATGTATAATCTAGACACAGAATGGTTTACAAACAATTTTTGAAATCAATATTTATATTAGAATAGCTTCGTATTTCTTTAGAATTTTTTTGAATTACTTTATAAAATTTTCTGGAAGAGGCAGAATTGTAAAACTTTGGCCTAATTGGTAATCGATCAGTAATGTTTCATTTAAAAAAAAAAGCTCTCTATTTTAGTAATCTTGAATTTATTAGCCGTATGGATACACGAATTTGTCCTGGCAACGTACCTTGTTATCGACATAAGCGTTAACTTTTATTTGTTAAGGTCATTAATTTTGTCATTTAAGGACAATCTTAATTTTAACTTCATTTTTATTTGTTTTAACGGATATGGCAATCCAGCGGCGTAACAACTTTGCTCGAGACTAGTTTACATTGCAGAAAAATGAAATTATTATGTTAAATAAGAAATAAATATAGTAGATCAGTGGCGGATCCAGAGGAGAGCAATGGAAGCGATTACTCTCTCCCACTTAGAGCTCAAATCTTACAACAAAATATTTGAATTTATTTATTTTGTTACAAAATAAAAATTAATTCATAACTCTTTTTCCGGAAGTTAGTACTTTAGACAATCTGCCATGCCACCACACGGAAAAATATTAAATTAATCTAATACATATAGTTGGTATAGAAAGTTTTGTTTATAAAGCAAACGATTGCATTCTATTGGTGTTATATTTTGTGAATTATCATTTTACCGCAGATTTACGATAGAATCAAACTTAGAAAAACATCAAGTGTACGTAATAGAGCCGCCATGTTGTTGCCAGTATCAACTCACTGTTGATCCAATCATAAACCATGGTTTGACTCTAATCCGGGTTCCGGGGTTGATCTTCTGCTACCCAACTGGTTCTTAATAATTAAAGCTATCGAAAACTATCAGCATTGTTTTGCTTCAAATCATCATCTAATATAATTTTGGTAGATATTTTTAGTAATAGTTACTATATTGTAAATAACCATTTATGTGTTGGGAAGATATGACGAGTCAATTCCACACCTTTCAACATTTAGGTCATGTCAGCCAATTGGGTTATATGGACCCGGAGCGGGGGAGTTTATTGAAACACAAACAAAATACTTTAGAGAAGCATTGCTAATGGGCTCTAGCAGCTTTGAATTGAAGTAAATATTTAAACATTTTCTGATAATATTCTACTTAATAAACTCGATTAAAAAATGGTGGGTTTCTATTTGATGTTTTCGATTAAAATAAAATATTTAAAAAATTGAATGCTAATATTTTTTTAAATTATATAAAGTTTACCTTATAAAACGCGATGTGTGGGCAATTTTCATGATAGAGAAACCAAAAAGATACAAAAAAAGCTTTCAATTATAATTAAAACATAAAATTAGCCTCACAGAAAGAATGGGCGGCAGTAGATATATGAAATATTTATAAAAAATATAATTAAGTACCTACTTATGCATAAATATTTCAATATTATGAATTTTTGCCTCTTTTAAAAATATCCTCTCTATCTCGACCTTTTTTTATAAACTGCAAAAATTAAAAATATTTTCATAAAATATAGCAAACATTTTTTATTAAGATTTTATTAACATCATATAAATATAGAATGAGCTTGTGTACTTGTAGGCTTTCTAAGTAAAAATTCTTGATAAATTATTTGTTTAAGTATACTAACTTAATTTTATTATATAAAATATACAACGGAAATATTTTCCCGGTGTTCTCGTAAATAAAGAAGGTGTTTTTGACATAAAACAGTACATTGGGAATGTTTTGTATTTAATACTATGAGAAAACAATATAATCACTTCATTTTTAACAAACTCATCATGTTTTATGAAACTGTTTTTCAATTAATTAGGAATAATTTTTCAGCAAGAATAAATTAACATATTTTTTTATAAGAATTTATGCACTTACATTATTCAAAATTTTAAGAAAATACCTTGACCCCGTTGCCCTCCCCGCCTGTATCCGTCATTGGAAAATACACCAGTGCAGTGGTATTTACGCCAATGACTTTTATGGCAATAGGTAAAGATAGTAAATTATAACAATTATAATTAAATAATAGATTTGCAGAGATTTGAATCGGTTACAGAAATCAAATTTTTTATTGGGGCAGGAAAAATCCACTTCAATATCAGTATATTTCATTTGGATACTACAAAATTATATACTACATATAACTTAATTGGTTGTTGACTGTCTGCGATTGCTTTGAGGTTGTCGGAAGTCAATAAAAGCACTTAGAAACTAAAATCAAACAGGTAACTTCCGCAACAAAAACTAAACCTCTGAACTCTGCTCCAATGTTAAGATTGTCTTGGATGCATTTCCAACTGCATTACTTGAAATGGAAGAACCACCATATTATTCGTGATTTAACTTACCATTAGTGGCTCTCGGGACGCTATCAAATGTCAACAATTCCGTAAACAAAAACTTTCTATACCAACTATACGTATTAGATTAACTTAATATTTTTCCGCGTGGTGGCGTTCGCTTATTATGCGAATTAAAATAAAGAATTTTGTTGTACAACGTTGATTTTGGCTTTCATCATCATGATGATTTTATTATCCTGTAGGTCTGATTCGTTCGCAAAGTAGATTCGTTTGATTAAAGTGTCGTGGGTTTATTCCCCGGCCAAGTTACACCTGGCTATTTCATTAGAAAAGATGCTAGCAACATCTTTGAAGTATTAATACTATTAGTACAAATACTATTCAGCATTTGAGCCCACGAAGCCTCTAGCGCTTCTTTATAGCATTTTAGGACTAAGACTCTCCAGCTTTTCTCCAGAAATGACATATTACTGGAGTATTCCATTTGATAGTCTTTAGTGGGGCAGATAAATATACTGACGTGTTCTTGTTATATGAGTCAAACCAAAATTTTGCAAATTATTGGAAAAAATTTATGATTTAATTTCTTCAAAGAATACAAGAAATCATAGACAAAATCTTCGGAAATAACATTTTTACGTTTGAACATTGAATTTTATTCAGCATTAAAAATATCTGTTGCCTGCGAAAAATCGGACTACTGGAGATTTTCTACAACCTCCACGTAGCCAGTTCACTCCTGGCGGTTGTAATTAAGGTAATTAAGAAAATGTTAACATTTTCTAGCTCTTCCGACATTTGGAAATTTTACTGCTTAATTTTAAATGCAAATCTTAAATTGGAGATGGTTGTGACACTTGACACATGACATAATTTAATTTGGGTGGCATCAGCCTGCAGAGACTTCTTCCCCCACGTATTTCTGGCTAGTTCGTTTCTGATAATCGCTACAGACGTGCTTAGGATAATAATGGATGAAAAATTTAATGGATTTCATCACGAAATAACAAATTTTGATTTCTTTTCCATAAAAAAGTTGAAACTAATGACCACGTTACTTTGAAAAATTTATCGCTTCTTAAATTATAGCCTTCCTGAAGGATAATTGTTGCCTATCAAGTTCGTAGTTTAATAAAGACAATCGTAGCTTCCGAATATTTCTTTTGCTTGGATAAATATTAAAAGCAGTTTTTTACCGATGATTTTACAATGATGAAGGCACGAGGACGAAAGGAGTCAGGTGTCGCTTCTTTTTCACAAGAACAATTTTGAATGTGTGCCATCTGCTTCGCAAAGAAACAACTGCTATCTAATCTACAAAGAAGAGGATTAGCTTGCACCTTTGTTAATTTAACGCTTACAGACAAGCAGAAAATTTTTAGTTTGGAGCTGCGGGTACGCGTTTTGGGTTCTTGCCGGCTTATTTGAAAGTCACAAAGTCACACTTTTATTGCCCATATTTATAAAAATTTAAATGACAACAAATATTTGTTAATGGCTAGACGCCACCATAAACCTAAAATTTTATTAAACGTAAAGCTATTTAAGTTCATTTTGGAATTGATAAATTGCACTTTTCAGGTAGACCGCTTGAACCTCTCTTCAAAATTGGATAATGCGAACAGGTAACCATACATATGGCATGACAAGAACGGTAACGTTCAGGTAAAAGGTACGAAAACTATAAAATTAAATTTCAAGAGAGAATCCAGGTAATAGGCCCTCAGCTAAAATTTTGCAGACTAGGACTAGGCCAGATATAAAGGTTGGTTTTGAATTTAAAACAGAAACCGACTAAACTTGAAAACTTTGAGATAAAACTTTTAATTAAGTTAATTAGAATAATGCAAAATTTTTCAACTTCCTATTGTTTGTATTTAATGGTTTAATTGAAAATTTTAAATTAACTCACTTTGTGTAAAACGATTATTACCGCCAGCAATTTTTTTTAAGCCCGTTGTAGAAACACGTTTAGTGCGTTGTTGAATACGAAATTAGACTAGAAAGAACTTCGCGACAGAAAATTTACTGAAAGTAGTTCTTAACGTAAGAAAAAGGTTTTCGCGTGAAAAGGAGCGAAATAATTGTTCCACAATTTAGTTTCCCACCCAGACGTACTGACTGATTGATGTAAATATTGTTCGTATGAAAGGTTTGTTCTGCATATTTCCAAAGGAAAAACAAGAGTGCAACAGAGAAACCATCAGTTTCAGCAAAACCTTCCGGCTCATCCGATGAACGAGAGTGCTGCTCTTGCGGTAATCTCATGCTACTTTTTGGATATGTATTGTAAAAGAAGTATCTATCTTTCGATAGATTTCACGATCGAAAATCCATTTTCATATTTTTGAAAATTTTAATTACGAGTATGTAATATTCCAGCGTTTTATGAGAGGCTAAGTTTTCCTTGTATAGTAGGAATTAGTAAATTGTTATTTTGCTTGTTCATTTTCTATTTTCTAATTGCTTTTCCAGACGCCTGCATCCACGTTCTGCAGTAGGTCCAAAGGAGGTAACGAATACTGCTGTCTCTGGCTGTATAGATTTAACTTCTTCTCAATTTTTTAATTATATTGGCCAAAATCGGTGTGTTTTGCCGTTTAATATAAGGAAATTAAAATGCCAACTACTATCCGCATAAGGAAAGCCATTCGAAAAATATATATCTCTTTTATGGAATTCTTACCGTGGAAGACAACCAGATTCGAAATTCACCTGTGTATCCGTTCTCGAGATACCTGAATCATTCATTCTGTCATTTTCTGTGCAGTATGATTCACTGGAGCCGACTTTCAATCAAATCATTGGTTCATCTCTACCCTAATGATAATATCGATTGTATAAGATATTGATTGTAAATTACTAAGGTACTTTTGTAAGTAAATTATATATTATAATATATTATATCTTTACTTATTTATAATTCAGATGGAAAGAACATACCGCTCGTTAAAGGTTGATGAATGATGACTTTTTTTCAAACTGTTTTGATTGGTGATTGTAATATGTCTGGTAAATTAAAAAAAATCCATTAGGAAACATAATTGTTATATCCTTCACCCTTATGAGAGTAAAATAGAAATAAATTAAAATTGGAGAAACTGGAAACTCTTAGCCAAAACTCTACAGGAGAAACCTAGAGCTTTAGGGACTTCTGTTCAAATTATCGATAATGGTAAATTTCTAAATATTTTGGTGGTTGGGAATATAATAGCAATAGATTCTAATCTAACCTATCGTCACTAAACCTAACTTGAAATTTTTAATTGGTTTTAGAGAAGAACTGATAAAATTTTAATGTGGTTCACGAGCAAGATACATTTGATCCGGAAGCGAAAGTAATGTGAAAACATAAATAGCTGAAAAATGGTCTTCAGGGAAGAGGAGTAAACATCGTTTCAAAATTAGAGAACGAAAGGAATAAGGTAAGTAATAGAATAGAAAAAGTTTATGGATGCTTGATGTAATAGAGAAATAAAGTTATACTGAATCGAGGCTAGTAATTTACCACAATCTTGACATATACGTTATGTGTACTGTATCTTAGTGACATACAGAAGACTTCCTCAGAAAACTTATCAATATTTTATAGCATTCGATAATAATAAGATGTGACAGAACAACCCGATAACTTTCAAAATCCGTTGTTTTAGAAGTTTGATTTGGGGCAGGTAATTCTCTCCTATATCATTAGATTTTGAGCCTGGAAACATCAAATTCTATTGAATAAATTCGAAAATTTACTAATAATTTTTACTCTTCTATGCTTTCCATGTTGGAAATATCAAGTTGACTTGAACTTGTAATTATTTTACAACATCGCTTACATGAGTGATAATTTTTTCTAACTAATTCTGTTTTCAGGTATCAGCTACTCGAAGGCTAAAAACCGCAAGCTATTTTTAATGTTCTACTGTCCACCCACCCAAAATTAACTTTTTATTTTAAATTAAAATTTTTAATGAATAAATTCCAATCTATCACTAGGGTAGAAAACTGGTTTTTTTATGTTCCCACATTGGAAGCTCAAGTAATAAACATAGGGAGTTCGTAAATTTAAAAAACAATTATGTATAAATTAATTGGATTTTGTTTAGGCTTTACAGTTTAGTAAATCTGTGGACGAAAATTTCTTTTTAATTTTTCAAAATTTAATGCGGTTTTATGGGACGAAAGCTTTTATTTAACAAAAAAAGTTAATAAAATAACATTTAACAATCCGGCCAGTGCCTTTAATTGAAAATTACAATTAGTAGCAAATGAATTTTTCTGCTAAATCGAAATTCTTTAAAAGTAGTGATCTGCTGAATCGAGTAGTTGCTTAGCAATATAGCTCCGAGCAAGTCGTGTGCCGAAAAACAAATTTCACTTAATATTCGATTAAAGTAACAAAAAGCACCGAATATTGAAATTCAAGACAAAATACCGGTAGGTACATAAATAAATTACATATCCGAATGCCTGGAAGGCGTTAAAGAAAAAATATCATCCAACAAGAGCAACAATTGCGATGTATAAAAATTTCATTTACTTACTTTTTTGTGAAATTCTCTTCGTTTCTTTTTAAAATATTCACGTTCTTGATGAGAACAATGTGCAGCACGTGCCATACTATTTATGCACATCAAATTTGCCTCTATTTCTTCGGCAGCAGACATGTTGAGCGTATTAACTGTGAAACATGGAAAATTGTTTGGTAATTAATTTATTTAATAAATTCGAAATTCTCAAGTTCTACTTACTCATAAACTAAGCAGAAAAAAGATGTGCTTCTTTTCAAATACAATTTCATTGCGCCAAGATTAAAGAAGTAAGAAAAAATGAAAGCTTTTTAGCTAATTGTCTGGATATTTCAAGTTTATGTAAGAATTCGGAATGCAGGTTTACGTTCTATTTATAAAAATTTTTAATTTGCTTCTAAACAAACTTCAATTTGGTTTATTGAGTGTTTTCTATTTTTAACATAAATGCATTTTTATGTAACTTGGAAAAGTAACTTAATGTGAGCTAATAAAGTAAAAGTGTGGCAAGTTATACAAATATAAAGAAAAGCTAATTGGATTGGAATTGAAACAGATTGGTGCTTCACTCAGCATATTAATTAATTTATGAATATTATGCTGGGGCGCGTAGGAGTCATTTGACTATTTTGAGCAAAATGTAATAAAATTTTTTCATTATATCATTTTTTCACCAGACAGAAGACAGCAAAGAATTTTGTAAACCATAAAATTAAATCAAGCAGAACATAAACAGTTTCGCAGAACAGAACTCCACATCTTCTTTTATCTGACGCATGAGTTGTACGGTTATTAAGTGTGGGAGGTTAAAGAAGATAGTCAATAAAAGCAGAAATTAGCAGTGAAAGAAATAATATAGAGTGAAATTAGTACATCTACATGAAACACTAGAGCATGCAAAATTTGGAGAAATTAAAAAAGTACTGTAATGTTGAATCGTAAATTCAAAATTTCCACCAATTTCCTAAACTTGAGCCAAACCTAAGCGCAAGCTTTCTGCTGTTTTTTCAGGTTTTTTGCTGAATTAGTTTGGAAGTGGTAAGGTAAGGTCCAGAATAGTTGAAAGAACACTCTCACAAAGGTAAGAGTTACTTTAAGCTTAATGTAAACTTCTATTGTAAAACTGGTATTTAAATCCGGGGGGTCAATACCCCCCCCCCCCCCAGTATACCTTCTCCTCTTTATTCAAATTGAAAGCCTAACAACCACTGCAGTCGCCAACTGTCAAGTCAAGACGGCCCGATGCCGCCTGGTCTAGTAATGATAATATTAAGCAAAACATTTGCGTATTATTTTATTTCTTTGATATTATACAAAAAACTATAAGTCACAGCCACCTGATATTTTGCAAGGCTTATTAGATATTACTTTTTCATACCAATTTTTAAGCGATCGGGCTCGAGAGTCTATACGAATTTGTCAATTTTAATATTTTATATTTAAAAGATTAAATTCAATTTTAAAACTGAAACGACAAAAAATAATTGAATTGTTTGAATCTCTACCCCAATTATTATTTATTCTTTCGAATTATTAAGGCACATAATGATTTAGATTTTTTTACCTTTTTTCGATGGTATTCTTTATTAAAATCTTTAAATTTTTAAAAATGTTTTTGTTACTGAATAATTATTATTATTCTTGACATAAAACTGAGTCAAAGCGTAAAAACGGTAAAAATGAAAAAAAAGCCGGAATAAATAAACAGTTTTTTGCTTAAACAATTGATCCCATTTAATTGTATCAAAGGATAGACCAGACTAACGCGTTTTTAATAAAATTAATGCGTTTATTTTCAAGAAATCTTGAAAATGGCTTCTTACCGGAATTTTCTTTCAAACTGAAGGAGCGATCAGCTACAGTGTTTATGGGAAACAATGGGCGCCAGATACTTAATAAAACTATAAAAAATACATGATTATTAACATAAAATAATTTAACATCTAGCAAGTACTAAAGCTAAATCCCTTACTAAACTTGGAAATTATGTCCATACCGAAATTATCAGCATCAAGTGATTTATTCATGCCTATATTTTTTTTACCTGCACTACACTATTCATCAAAGTTAGCAGGTGAAAATAATGTTTATGTCCAAACAATAGCTTTACTCCAATATATAGAATTTCCTGAGAAATCGACAGTGAGAACGCCAGCAGTTTTTATTGTATGCGGGATAATTCAAGAAAATTCAATGTGTTGGTGGAACATAACAACTTTTTATCCCAAAGGTTAAATTCCCACTATATGATCGCATAAGGGTAGTAATAAGGGTGTAAGGGTATCCGGCACAGAGACTTGAAGCTGAATTTAAAATATTTGAAGTATTTGGCCAACATCTGCCAAATTTAAATTCTTAATCTGCAATAACACTTGAACGAAAAAAATTAATAAACAAAAAAGAAGATTACGGAATACGGAATTTCTTATAACTTGACAAGTGCGTAATACCACATGACGTGTTTGCTCATTTTTTAGTGTTTTGTTTTTCAAATTAGTGTCGCATTACTGGTAATTATAGTTTCAGCTTGTAGATACTATATACAAAAGCCATCCCCATCTCTGTAGCTTTTTTGTGAAGTCTAATCTTAAAGTTTATCTCAAGAGGCAAATAAAAAATGTATTTGAATTTACACGTTGCGTCGAGGCGGCAAGTTTAGGAAGGTCGTTCATGTGAGAGTAATTAATAAATGAATTTAAATTATTTTGTTGCTTAGAATTAATTTGGTTTAAAATTTATTACCACAGGATATAATTAAAGTTGAGTCAAAATAGTCGCATCAGTAAAGTTTGAAATTTATCCCAAATACATCTGACTTGGAAACACATGTGCTTAAACGGCGTAAAGGAAGGGCAAAAGTCATCATTCAATAGCGTTTCCGTTGGCTTTTAAACGGACACCACCTTATTTCCTGTCTTATTTATTGTTCGTTTAAACACTAACCTGCTGAAACGCTTTTGTAAACTTTGGAAATAAATATAATGGCGTTTTATGTTGACTTTTGGGTCCTTAAGAACACAATAAGTGGATCGTATTTTTCTTAATTCGAGAAAGGGAGGCATCACGAAGCATCGCTTAATTTTCTCCCAAAATCAAGGACTGTGAAGATTTAATCGAATCTCGATGGGTCTATTAGCCAAATTATGCTACTATATACTTGTAGACATTCAAAGAAACATAATTAGTAGTTCTGTTTTGCATCTTTTCATAAGACTTAGAATCGCAGAAAATATTCTTGAAGCCCACCTGCTGCTTTGGAGTGCATGTGGCTCGTTATACTTGTAAAAGCCAAACGGTTTACCGTCCGCGAAGCTGATTTAAAAATAAAATTGCAAGTATATGAAATTTAAAAGTCATTTTACTTACTTACCAGCCCTTCAAATTTACCCTTTAAAAATTTTCGCGACTGCTTTAAAAGTACTCTACGTATTAGTTCTTTGAAAGGGCACTCGTCCTTCTCGACGCTACATAAATCAACAACTTTTTAAATACATTAAGATAATTGCCTTTAATATTTAATAATTTTAAGTAACTAACTGAATAATTTAATTGGTTCATTTCAAAATGTTAATTAAAATTTTTTTACTGCTAATAAAAAAGTGTACGATAATGATAAAGTAGCAATGAAATTATGTTGGTAATGTTAACGGTACATGGAGAAGAAAAAATTTATAATGATTAATCAAAATATCTACAAGATCGCTACATCTTTTTATGCGATGTTCAATAAATTAGTGGTAGCAATTTAAAAGAATCATCGTCGATATATTTATTTAGCTAAAAATTGGTTCGCCGTGCGTTAACATAGTAAACAAATTTGTTAGCCAAAATTAATTTGTAAACGGTGATAAAGCATTATGCTAATCAATTACCTCATCTTTTCTTTAATTTTAAATTCTTCTTTAAGATTTTTATTTGACCGCACACCGAAACTTACTAAGCCAACAATCAGTTCCGCTAATGAAACCGAGTTTATTCAATCTACTTATACATATGTAATGTATATCATGGAATATTCATTTTCACTCTTTTATGAGTGTGAAAATTCTTGTTTTCTACTTATTCTCAGTAGTTTACGTTTTGTAGATTTAAATTGCGCTCATTAAAAAAGAAACATTTGTAATTTGTAATTGATAATCATGGAACGCTGCATTAAGAATCTGTGCATTATCGATACCCTCGTGAGTGGATATAGTGGATATATGTAATTTTCCTGCACTGCTGACCATGAGACTCCTCTCAAATTCAAAAAATAATTAAACAAACCAAATCCAAAATTTTACAAGCGAATTCCAAAATTAAATAAACCGAAATCCAAATTTAAAAAAATCAAATTGTCGAGATAACGTCGACCATATGTCGCGCTATCGAATTCAATTATGTAACAAAACCTCCAAGGTTTTCAATCTGTAACTACAAATTTTCAATTATATCATTCAACCATTTTTATTCCAATTCATTATTTTTCCAATCTTCAATTATCCAAAATTATTGATCTTCCTCAAATTCAAATCAATCGCATCCAAGTTATTATTCAAAATTTCAAAATTTCAAAACTTCACTCACTTTAAAAAATAAACTTTAATCTTGCCAAATACACAAATCTCATATTAAAAATTCGCAAATACTAAACAAAACTAAAGGAGACAACGTTCATCTTTACCGCATTAGACTGCCATTTTTGGCAAAAGCCTCGTTCATCTCGCCAGTCCCCACAAAAATGTGGTAAAAATTCAAAATATTAGAAATTTCAAAAGTATATCAAATTTACAAAATAAATTAAAAATAAGAAATACAAAATATCATATGGAGATTTTGGAACACAACAGTATATTGGTGTCAAATACCAATTTTTAAATTGTAAAAAAAATTACTAATCAGAAATATTTTTAAATTGGTAGAAAAATTTATAAATATTTATCATGTAAGATAGATACTCTTCTTGTACTCTTACAATACATCGCATGAACTGCTACCTACCGGTACGATCGACCTGACGAAGGGAAATCTCTTTGGAGTAATCTCGAAACCGTCGGTATTACGATAAAACTTTGTGATCCATTCAATGGTAAAGCTGTCTTTACGTATGTTTTTGGCTGGAGATTCTGATTCTGCAGTAATCCCGCGTTACTCATTTCCCTTTACAACGAGTTTGATTTTTATTTTGTTTTGGTGATTGGTGACAGATTTTTACGCTTAATAACGGTTTTCCTGAGAGGGGGAGAAAGAATGGGCCGAAGGTAGTTGTTGTAAAATTCTACTAAAATTTTCTTAAATGGAAATCCTTGAAAGACTTTATAAATTCCTGGAATTCCGTGAGATTCTACTTATTTTAAAATTTAATTGAAAAATTTTGAAATGTCTATAGTTTCTTAGAAAACCTTTTGAAACCAGTAGAATTTCTTAGAAATCACTGGAATTCTTGGATGATTTTTAGAATTCTTTAAAAGTTCTTTGAAATCTTTTTATTTTTTTTATATTATAGGTAATTTATTATATAATTAAAAAAAAATTCTTAAAAATTGCTGATCTTCCTTGAAAGTATGATGAGTTATTAGGAAGTTCTTAGAAATTTCTGAAATTTCCTAGAATTGCTTACAAAAACATTTCAAATTTCTATGAAAATTATTGCAATTCTTAAAATTTCTTATAAATTTTTTGAAATTCTTATAAATTCTTAGAGTTTCTTATAAATTCCTAGAATTTCTTATAAATTCCTAGAATTTCTTATAAATTCCTAGAATTTTTTATGAATTCCTAAAATTTCTTATAAATTCCTAGAATTTCTTGTAAATTCTTTGAATTTTTCAAGCATTTTTTGACATTTAAAAGAAATATTTAAATCTTTAGAATTACACTGAAATCACTGGAATATTTTTGAAAAGCACTGTAATTCCTAGAACGTTTTATGAAGTTCTTTTACAAACTTTAGAAATCACTGCAATTTCATGAAAATCACTATAAAATTCCTTTAACATTCGTGAATTTTTTGAAAATTCTTAAAATTTATAAAGAATTCTTTAAAATCTTTGGAATTCAACTGAAATCACTGGAGTATTTTTGAAAATCACTGCATTTCTAGAACATTTTGTGAAGTTCTTTTACACTCTTTAGAAATCACTGCAATTTCATGGAATTCATTAAAATTCCTTTAACATTCGTGAATTTTTTTAAAAATTTTAAAAATTTATAAAGAATTTTTTAAATTCTTTTCAAATTTATTTTAAAATTATTGTAATTCCTAGAATTTCTTAGAAATTCTTTGATATTACTGAAATTCTTTGGAAACACTTTACTTTTTTGAAAATCACTGTACTTTCTTGAAAATTACAAAAATTCTTATAAAATTCTTAAAATTAATAATAATATCAATTTAATTATATAAATATAGTATGCTTACATCATCTATTACAAAGAGAAAAACGATACAAAAACATATTTCACAAAAACCTCGTAAGAACCGCAAAAATATCAAAGTCCAGACAATAAGTCATAATCTTCAGAAGCAATTAATGGCAGTAGTCCTCACAAAACGACCAACCAACGGTGGTGCAGTTCTTTAATTCACTGTGTAGTTTATTAAATTCTCTTAGTCCATTGCCAAAAATAGAGTTTTTCATTTTATTATTATTTATTATTATTTGGTTATTTTTGAAATTTCTTAAGAAATCTTTAAAATCCCCGAAATTCCACTGAAATCGCAGGAATCTTCTTCGAATTATTTGGTAATCCTTAGAATTTAATGGATATTCTTAAAATTTATAACCTAGCATACAATTTTTGTTTGGAATATCAAAGAGAGAAAATCAAAAAGATAACAGGGGTGATGGATTTGATTTAGCGAGGTACGAAATTCAAGTATAAATTTGACTCTATTATGTGACAAAACTAAAAAATAAAAATTATATACTCCACGAATCATTCGATGGCGACAAAAATAATCTTTGTTTTTCAGCACTCCAAACAGTTTTGAAACTATCAGAAGCAAATTCAATTGAACTGCGACTAAAACAGTTTTAAAAAAGTTTTGAGTTTATAAATCTACTGTTCACATGATTGCTCCGCCCACAAAATCAATTTGCCCACAACACACAGAAAAGTGATCTTTGTGATAAACCTGGCATTGTCAAATAATCTATTTATTAAAATAAAACCTATTTATTTATTTATTTAATTATTATTTAATTGCCATTGTTAAAATTTGAAAATATTATTATCTATACATTGCGTTTACAGATTATTTACTCCCCCCCCCCTCACAACAACTAATTTTTATAATCAAAATATTTTTCCTTCAGATATTACTCCCAAAAAATTTGTTAAAAGTTGATGACGTCAGCTTGTACAAAAACAATAAGTGGAAACATTGTAATAAATATTTGAATAACTATAAATATAACCTCCGACATAGCAATAGTAACAAAATTTTTATATTTTTTATCTCGTATAATGTATACTTATGCTCGTTTGCACCGTCTTCACTTGCTGACCAATACAAGTTTCTTCTGCTTTTCTCAATTTGAAAAAAATTTTCAAATTTTCTTTGCAGTTTCTGCAGATTGCTTACATCTCAGAAAGGAATGCTTAAAGATCGAGCTGCCTGGTTTCCCTACAAACACTAACAACTTCTATAATAGTATTTTGTCTCCTAGTCAGCAAATTATTTTTGATAATGGCTTTCTTTCCGCAAGAACTGCGTCACAGTTTTAAAGCTATGAAAGCGTCATGGATTCAAGAAATTTTCATTTTGTATGGCTTTGCAGACTGGCTGATTATAAAATCATAAGGAAGCTTTATTATAAGCTTTGTAAATTGTGACAATATTGAAGTTACTACCATCGTCAAGTATCGATTTATTACCTGTAACAAAAGCAGCAAGCTCAAAATAAATTTGATTTCATATCTGGAGTTTCTAAGTTGCTAAAGCTTAAACAATTTCATGGTAGAACAAACTTAAACAAAGCCATGTGTAAGAAGAGGTAAACTGATCTACTTAGCAAACAAGTTGAAATGTAAAACAACATTTATTAATCAAACATAAATAATTTCAAACACAATGTTACCTGCTCACGTACATGATAGCATCACATCGTGTGCATAACTTAAAGGAGGTTTCAAAAGTTATTAATTATTCAAATGCATTCTCCGCAGATAGAATACTGTAGATGAAATATCTCACCTTTAGGCTGCATCCTAAAGATAAACAGCGTGGTTAAACTGACGTTTCAACCACCTAAAAGGGATAAAAACGCTTATAAGTGACGTAATCTTGGGTCAAAATTTGTCTGACAGATAGCTTGCGTTCATTTTTAATAGAGGTTTTGTTATCTTGGCATTAAACAATTGTTTGGAACCACTGTAATTTTTGGAATCTTTTATTAAACACAAAAACAACAAAAATTTGATTTTAGTCTCTAGGAATAATAAGGCAATAAATTAAAATTTTTAAACCACTAGAATTGATACCGGGTTTTGCCCGGCTACCATAATATAGCAATTAAATGTTAAATCCAGCGTGGTAGACCGAGGGCCAGTTCGATATAATCGATAAAATTGAATTAATAATTCTGGATTGTACTTGAACAGATTCATTCTTAATGAATGTTAAGGACAACTACAAATCATGTAGGTAGAGGTTTCTTGTTTTGTGATTCAGAAATATTTTACCTCAAATATTACATGCAAATTATTTATTTGATGTTTTCAGAAAATTACTCAGATGAAATGGATGATCATAACACAAAAATATATAACAGCAAAGAAATTGAAGAAAAATTGTTTAGTTTAAAAGTTCAAATATTTTATTCTAGATAATAATATATTCTTATTTTATAAAATTTTTTATGCAATGTTTGAGATAAAAAAAATTAGCATGGTTTCGATCTGCGGACTATTGTTGCCTTCTAGCAATTTAATTTTAAAATTTCTGATATTTTAATAAAATTGGTTTTGAAAACAAATACTAATAATATTAATTTTATATTAAATAATAGAAGTAGGTATTTATTAAATGAAACAACGTTTACATTTTTCTTTTATATTACTTAATTTTTTACTTAATGCAATTTGTGAAGTTATACCGTTAAATATCCGATTTCAAATTACCTTTTATATATAGGATATGGTGAGAGTTGGATGAACTACCACGAACACAAGAAAAAGGATACGGATCCCAGAGAATGCTCTCGTTGCAGCAATATTGCAGTTTGGGAAGCATTTCGAGCCCAAATAAATAGCAAATTGGTAAGTTATTACTCGGAATACTGTTCAAACTGTAGCGTTGGATGCATCTTTAGACATCAAAATCCAAGCCGTTAACATATGTTTTGCGAAAGCTAGTTAGATGTTCTTTGTGTAAAAATATTGTTTAGTTTTATTCTATTTTAACGGTTCGGCAAATCAATTACATTTGTAATAATATTTGCAACTAAAGGTACGAATTCTTATCCAATTGAATGACCAATCGTGCTCATTGATTCGAGGATGTCAGCTTGTAAAACTGGGGTATTTTGCCATGCGAAAGCTGTTATGTAAAAAGCAACAAGATTTAATCCTTTGGTTTTCTTATTGGAAATCTTTCACTTGTTACGTTTCTACAGTATATAAGAGATTCCTAATGCCAATCTATTCTATTCTGAATTATAATTATATCCTTACGAGAAACCTGATGCAAAAAATATTGAATGTTAAGGATTTAACTGACAAAGAGAATGATGTATTCTGATGATTTTATTAACTTAGTATGTAACACAGTAAGCATGGAATAAACTGTATTATCTTATATGATAAACAGTGGCGGATCCACGGAGGGAGATAGGGGCGATTGTCCCTCTTTAGAGCTCGAAAACATAAATTCTTACACCAAATTTTTTAATTTATTAAAAAACAAAATATATCTTTATTTTGCTATTACTACCATTTTTTATTTTTCATATATAAATTTTTATTTTCCTGCCAAAAATTTAATGTTGGGAGCCGTACTATGTTACATTTGCACAGGGCGTAACATTGCCCAATTACGGTACTGTCCATGTGATAGCCAAGGGTGCTGCTTCTGCGGTAACCGTATTTTACTTTTTGAATATAATATATGGTTTGAAAGTTTGAAAGACCGCACAATTTAAAATTCACTTTTTAATTGTTTGATATTTTGATAGTAGTTCATTACTTCAGAATTTCATAGGAGGCTAAGCCTCCCTTGCAACTCCCTCCCTCTAATTATCGGATCATACTCTTTGATGCAAAACCGCAACTTTTTTAATACGATATGAGTTTAGAAAAACTTGTCTATTTATATAAATCGTTAATAAAAATATTAAAAAAGTTATGATAGAGTAAACCAAATTAAAGCGCTTCGAAGTAACTTCTTTGCTACTCATTCTACATGATTACGCCACAGAAATTTTATGTTTTCTAACTTTTTTTTTTGAATATTCCATTTTCTGCATTCCATTCGAAGTAACATTAAAAATAAAAGAACAAAACTGCAAAGTTGTAGGAAAGATGGGGTTAGCCGGATTTGGACTTGATACAGCTCTAAGCTATTTGAGATATGGATATTAGCTTATACATAAATCCTGTACTGATGGGGTGGGAAACAGTAAGAAAAAAATATTAATTTTTCTATTAATGCCCATGCTTAAAATAAGTTTTAAATTAAACCGAAATAAACGGATGTTATCTAAAAAGAAGCAAAAAAAAAATATTATTTCTATAGCACATTTATTAATTTTGTTACAAATTAAATTTAAAAAAAAATTAAAATATTTTATATTATTATATTATTCTCATAATAACATAATATGATATTGCTCTTCGCGATTTATATTAAGCGAACACTACCACGCAGGAAAATATTAAGTTATAATCTAATATATTATGTATAGTTGATATAGAAAGTTTTCCTTATAATCCAAGCTTTTGTTCTCTTTTCGTGTTCTATTTTGTGAATTTCATTTCACCGCGATTCTACGATAAAATAATTTAGAATAAAACTCAAAACAAAATCAAGTGTACGTAATAGAGCTGCCATCTTGTTGACATTTTGCAGCGCCACTATATAATATATTCACTAATTAAAAAATTTTAATTTATGAATGCTATCTAATTTTTTTACAATTTAATAATATTTTTTCTATTTTATAATTTAAAGCAAAATGGCGCAATGGAAGCGTGCTGGAACCAGGTCCACGTTCTCTTAATATTTTGTACTTGAGCATTACGGTAAGTATTATTATTTTTCATTACATAAAATTTGTTTGTGAAACCAATTTTATTGAAATATGAGAAACTTTAAAATTAAACTGCTCGAAGGCAACCAAAGCGTTTTAAAATCAGAAGCAGCAGTGTATCGTAAAAAAGGAAAAAAATAATTGGATATATTTTATAGCAGAAAAAATTTTTTTGCAAATTGGTAAAATTTTATTAAAAGTGCATAGAGAAGAGTGGCGCAGTGGAAGCGTGCTGGGCCCATAACCCAGAGGTCTGTGGATCGAAACCATGTTCTGCTAATTTTTATTATTTTAAAAATACCGCAAAAATTTTTTTTCAATGTCTTTGCAATTTTGCCGTTATGCAACTCAACAGTTATTGATCATCTATTTGTGATGGAAAATTCAATGTTACGTAACAATGTCAGTAACGTATTTACATTATTTTACAAAGCTTGAGCATAAATCAAGTTTTTGTCACTTATTTATTAAAAATAATGTTGCGCTGCCGATCAAGCATCACAAAATACAGGAAAGAAAAAAATTGGATATTATGATCGAAAACATATTCCACCTGATGAATTTATTTCTTTTAAAAGAGAATTTCTTTCGTATTTTTTGTCAATCCAAAAAATTACAAAACTATATCTTCCTATTGGATCCTTTCCTGCAATGAATTTCGCTATATCTGGAGGACTTCTTGTTTTTTTGGCAGTATAAAATCGTAAATAGAGGAATAAGTTTTTGTCAACCTAGAAAAGCTAAGTGATAATAATCGACACAACAGCAATCAATACTGCCAATAAATTTTCCAACATCCGGATATTTTTTTCGTGTCTAATAAATTGCAGGTCGTCAAAAAAATATTTATTTACCGTAATCTGCTTAAAATTGAATTGTTTTTATTTTATCATAAAACTCCGCAGAAGTAAATTTAAGTTGTTAAGTCTTTTACGGTTTTGTTGATAAAAGTTTTGATGTCTTGCGATACAAAACAAATTCGAGTAAAAGTCAAATTTTGATGACCGTAATAATAACGTGAAAAGGGTCTTCGAAATTAATTGCTATTACGTTTTTTACTTTTATGGCAAGAAGAAAACAGCGGCGGGTTGTTTTTTTTTTTGGAGAAAAGCTGATTATCGCGGTTTTCCTGCTGGTGCTGTACTTATTATAATAATAGTCGTAGAGTAGATTTTAATATGGACAACCAGACAGACTCACATTCCACAATTTAATTAAATTAAAATCAGTTTATTAAAGTTTTCTAGTTTCCAGGACAACTGTTGGACAGTATTATTAAACTAGCTCTCCTACCCGGTTTCGCCCGGTTTTAAATTAAATAAAAAAAATTAACCTGTAAACTAATTTCTAACATACTTATATTATAAAGATGAATAACTGATATTACGGTAATTAGAAAATATAAAGAAAATGTGGTTGAGTAAATGAACAGCCAGCTGCAAAGCTTAGGTTGCACTAAATTTCAACAAAATAACAAAAATATATTACCGCCCATTAAGGCTTAATTAAAATTAGCTCGGATACACCAAGACGATATTGTACAACCATTTAGTAAATTATTTTACAAACGGCGCATACCTACATTAGTTTTCCCAAGGGTGGTTTCAATTCTGTTTTACAAAAGAATGCAAAAACTGCGTTCATCGTTACTTTCATATATTCATTGGGGTAGAGCACGCGCAGGCCAAATGTCGTCGTTATTATAGGGTAGGTTAGGTAAGGGAAGTTTGTCAGAATGCAGGGGTGTAAAGTAACGTCTGTCTGGCGGCTTGCTTGCGCCCTTTCCTGTTATGCGTGCCGAGGGTTGTAGAAATGTAGAGCTTGATTAGCAAATACCTACCTATACACGCGCTATAATTAAGATGCGGGAACCACAGGAACGTGACGATGCGATGTATTTGTTTAACTCAAAATTAAAAATAAAATTTTTTTTAAATCAATCGCTTTTACTTTTCGTGCGAATATACTACCCGTTTAATTAATAACTTTGATTTCAACTTTCACGATTATAATTTCAACACCTGTGGGGGTTCGTTCCTAATTTATTCATGAAAATCACAAACCGTTATTTTGATACGATCTGAAAATTGTGTTTACTTTCAACATGATATTACTTATTGATTTATAGATACGAATGAAATCAACTATTAGCTACAATTGTTGTTAATACGATTGTGATTACTTTATTTATTATTATGTAAAATTTATCGTACGTGCATAACAGAAAATATTTAAATCGGCTAAATTCGAACATGTAATAATAATACAGTATCGCTTTAGTAAAGCAACAATCGGTAACTCTATTTCTTTTTTATATGTATTTTTATTGTTGGGGTAAAATGTGTGGGAAATGACAGTTATTAGGTAAAAATAATAAAAATACCTTAGAAGAAAAAAAAATTAGCAGAGCATGGTTTCGATCCACGGACCTCTGGGTTATGGGCCCAGCACGCTTCCACTGCGCCACTCTGCTCCTGTAGATTCCTTAGATAAGTTAGAAATGTACATTAATGATTGTTGCTATAAGCTTTGTTGCAATGTACTTAAAAATTACGATATTCATTCTGGCAAATGTTCTTATTATCTTAATATGTTATCTTGTTTTTGTTAGTACTTAAGGTTGCAATTTTGAGAAATTTAGCAAGTAAACCATAATATATGCAGGACCACTGCTTTGTGCTTTTGTTTCTAAAACAAAAACGCAGCAACTTACAAGCGGAAAATGTTTTCTCTTGAAAAAACCAAAATAAGTAAAATTGTGTTTTCTGTTTGAAACAAAAGCGTTAATTTTATTAAAACATCTTGTTTAAATTTTTTACGTCTACTGCTGAGTGCTGACGTCAAATGCCAGCATTCAATTTGAAAATTTAAATTTATTATAAGTAAATTTATTGCGTAGATGCTTTTTAGAGACTATAATTTATTTAGAAATTAAAAATTAAATGTATACCTATATTGTTTATTTAAAAATTTTTTTAACATTCTTTCATCATTTTTCTTGTTTAGTGAGGTTATAAGGGGTGATCGGGCAGTTCATGCCATTTAAAATAGCTCCTATATTTGTGCTTTTATAAGTACAATTTAACTTTACAAACCTCAAAAATATTATTAATAATTTTATTAAAAATGGTACCTGCTTTAGCACAGAAGAGTTAACTACCCTAAATGCTGAGCGTCCATGCTCAAGTTTCAGCTCAATGAATTACGGTCAATAGTGTAAATCATAAATTAATTGAATTGCATATTGTATATTTCCTCCACTACCCACGTACCCACTGGCGACTTAGAGCTTTTACCATCCTGGACAATCTTGAAATTTGATTCTCCTAATATATTATAATATACCTATTATAAAATATTTATTATAAATAAATAAATAAACCAAATGTATTTTCTAGATTTATTTTTCTTACACAAAAAAGAATTTATAATTTTTTTAAAATATTTTTTTATAAAAAGAAAAAACTGCCGCCCCAAAAAATGTGCTGTCCGAGGCGGTCCCCCACCCTGTAGGTACGCCAGTGTACGTACCGCAGCGAGATACAAATGTGTCTGTTCTGAAAAAGCGAAACTTTCCTGTTTAACGAAGAAAGTCTAAGAAATGTCTAAGGGTAAATAACATTCAGTCAGCGGTGGCTTAGCTTCCCCTGAAATTCTAGAGTTTTAAACTATTAAAATTTTCAGAAACCTAAAAAGTGGATTATCAATCGTGAGATCTATCAAAAATTCAAAGGATATATACTTCTTTTACAATACATATCCAAAAAGTAATGTGAAGCTACTACAGAACTAGCACTCTCAGCCTAGAACACACATGAAAATGGGTTTACTGTATTAATGATGATTTCGATATTATTCCGCAGCGATTTCTCACCATCAAGCACAGATTAACCCTAGCAATTCTTTACTGTGTATCTAACATAACCTCAAACTGTAAATAGCATCAATCTAGTTAATTTTTTTAATTCAAAAAATTTCTAGTGGGGTTACATTATACTAATTAGAAGCTGCCACTGCTTATAGTAGCTGTAAATTACTTATTTAAATTTATTTAAATTATTATTCATTAGGCAGAATTTCGCAACTGTTTAAAGTTGGCGCCATCTATATATTGTCGGTGACAATAATACAAAAATTTTGAAATAATTATATTGTTTATGAAAATCAAAATGGCGCACAAAATAAGATTACTTTGTTTTCTTGAAAGTGAAGCAATCTGGTCCTGCTTTGATTTTGTTTGCGTGATTATTGGTCCCAAGTTGAAACTTGAATTGCATCTATGCGCACGCGCAGACCAGCATGTGTAAGAGCAGCCCACGATTGTTTGGTAAAGTTTTCAAGCAAAACAAGAAAAATATTATTTAAAATGTAGTTTATTTTAAAACAAAATATAACATAAACATGAATTTCTGATTCTTTGCATTTTATTAAACAAAAATTTATTATTAAGAAAAGCACCCCTCCAAAAGTTTAATTAGCCCCCCCCCCCCGGGAAAAAGGGCTGAATTCAGCACTGCTAACTTTACTTATATTTAACGTAAAAAGAAAAGTACTACACTATCTGCGTAAAATACGCAATTTCACAATGTTTTCCTTTTATATGTTAAACTTTGCGCGGACCCCCTGGCGTTGTTCAGGAACCCCCAAATCAATTTTAATTTTAACCTTAGTGCTCATGAAGTAGCTAATTTTGTGGTAAAATTTGTATTATCAAATTTTTTTATACTTTTAAAAATAATTTTTTTTGTAAATGGTTTATGATAAATTGAAATCGGGTTTTCAGTTAATTTTTTAGTTGAAAACTTTTAAGTTGACATTTCTAACCGATTTTTAATTTTTTTATAAATGCAGCAATTATATTTAAAAGCAAAAATACGGAAAAATAATGCTAATTAAATTTAATGGTTATTTTTTATGTTTTAATAAAAAACAGTATATTTTATTCGCAGCGAATGTACTTTTTGTGCCTTGTCTGAAAGCCTACAAATTATAAAGTTAACTTGATATCAATTTAAATTATCCAGACAAGCAAAAACTGTTGTAAAGCAAAACAAAATATAAATTTCATAAAACCAGGATTGGCAGTAAATTTTTGGAAATTCCGAAATTTTGAACGTAAGTACATAGAGCAGAGTGGCGCAGTGGAAGCGTGCTGGGCCCATAACCCAGAGGTCCGTGGATCGAAACCACGCTCTGCTAGTTTTTTTTTAATTTCAAAAAGAGTATGAATAATTCAGTAATTTTGTTCAATTTCTTAAAGCTGTATTTTGAACATTTTCTACACAATTTTGCGCATAACAAAAAACCTCAAAGCGCAGATAGTCTAGAAAGATTCACAGAGTCTAATACTGCGTTTTGACCGTGGGATAGGGGTATTAATAATACATTTTCAAGTTGGTAAGAAAAGAAAATAAATGCATTGTTTGTGACTGGTCTAAACTTTATTATTATATTATAGGTATACAAATTCTGCGTGTAGAAGGACCTGTACCTAAAATGATTGCGCCGAATTGAATTGGGAGTAAATTAAATCAAAAGGAAATAAAAAATTTAAAGTTGCTAAATTATGTATGTACTAATAAAAAAAATGCAAAACAACATTAATTTATTTTGTTATCAATGGGGGAACCAGTTTAAAACATAAACAAATTATATCTACAATAAATAATTAATCTTATATAAAGTTTTCATTTTCGTCTTTAGTAGCAAACATAAAATAAAGTATTTGGTATATTATTTCGTATATTAAACAATATTGTGCAAAATTTTTGCAAATTCGTATATTTTGAATGAAAGTGCATAGAGCAGAGTGGCGCAGTGGAAGCGTGCTGGGCCCATAACCCAGAGGTCCGTGGATCGAAACCATGTTCTGCTAATTTTTTTAAATCTTAAAAATAGCATGAATATTTTATAATAGAAAAAAATACTTTTTTATTATTAGAGTTGTACAAATTATAAAAAATAAAAAATTTAATATTTTTCAATTTGAACCTGAAAAATGAAACAAAATTAAATTAAATTATTATATTATTATCTCATTTGTTTTAAACTTCCTGTAGAAATAATCTTTAATAAAATAGTAACGGATCCAGACAATTACCATAAAAGGAGGGGGGCACAAAATAAAAAAATATTATATAGGTAAGGGGCTGTCCATTAATTACGTAAGGACGATTTTTGTAATTTTTGATCCCCTCCCCCCCTCACATAAGGGCACGTAAGATTTTGACCCCCCCCCGGTACATCTTACGTAAGGATTATTAAACAAACATAATGTTGAGCCCCCCTTTCCCCGCTTAGTATATTTATAAAATACGAATAACAATAATATTTTTATTATACAAAAAATACAAAAATTTAAATTAAATTTTATGTTTATATAAATAAAAGTTAATAAAAATTAATTAATTGCATAAATTGATAATCCCTTAATATTCAGGTAAAAAAACTAATTTAATTTAAAAAAAAGTATTTTATGAAACTTACGTAAGGAATACGTCGGACCCTCCCCTCCCCCACATAAGGGTCCGTAAGATTTTCTATACCTCCCCCCCTCCCCCAAAACCCTTACGTAATTAGGGGACGGCCCCTAAGGTATTATTAAAAATAATTCTCAATAAAATAAGGTAAC
Organism: Cantharis nigra; assembly: GCA_958510845.1. Taxonomy (NCBI): domain Eukaryota; kingdom Metazoa; phylum Arthropoda; class Insecta; order Coleoptera; family Cantharidae; genus Cantharis; species Cantharis nigra. The sequence goes on along the minus strand of OY294032.1, from coordinate 24,657,766 downwards.
TAAATTTCGCTCGGCTAAATGTCAATCTAAATCAAAAATAAACTTTAAAATAAAATAATAAAAGCTAAACATAAGAGATAATCATACCATATATGTTGCCTTATTTTCGGTTTTCTCGAATTTAAATACTTTCAGTTGTCATTCTAAAATATTCATGTAATTTATTATTGCTTTATTTTCAAAATTATTAATCCGAACATTAATTAGGCAAAATAAACTAAAATAAATATTCAGTCATAGGTCTACTAGAAATGTAATGCTTTTCCATGCTGTGTTCCCTTGTTCATAGAAAAATTGCATTAAAAAAAGTTTGATTTGATACATTTTTAAATTTGATTTTAATCAAACTATTCATTTTATTGGAAAAATGTATGTAGGAAGACCTGTATGTAATCAGATTTAATTAGATTCAGCCTACCCCTAAGAAGCAGTGTTGGAGGAAAGAGGTTAGTTAAAATTATTATTTAATTATTATTATCTCTCCTATATAATATGTAATATGGTACTGTCAACGTTTGAGATAAGTAGGCTATGAAATACCTACTTTTTACATTTTTCTTCTCTTACGGAGTAATATACCCACGTATGCATGTAAAATAGTCAATAATAGCAGTAGAAATTATTAACAACACGCCAGTATGACATCACTGGATCAAATATAGACAGCTGCAATGCTAAAAAAAATTCTGCATACTAAACAATGGCTACACAAAACATTTTCGGTATCTGGTTTGCGTAACTTTGACTAACTCTTAGTTTAAATACTTTTTTTCTGCTCTGGCTGGTTCTTTTGATTTTGGCAATCATCGATTCGAAAGCACAATACAGTAGTTTGGAACTCTTTAAATTATTATAAACATAACAATTAGAGCTTAATTTACGTAAGCGTCTCTTAATAATTATAAATACATATTATGACAGTTATGAAGTTCTGATGCATTATTAAATCATGCTTATAGTCCAATTATGAAAATCAATATTTATTAAGTAGGCAGGCTAGGTACCTACCTAGCAACCTGTTGATGTAGTTAGATCAAAGAGAAATGCAAATGATACACTTTATTCTTAAAAGTTAATGAATACTAAATACTTATTAGCAATTGCAAATTGCAATATATATCTTTCATGGGTGTCTACTTAATTCAAGTCGTTGTGTAATTATACCATGTACATTAAAAAGTTACCGTTTTGTCATCTTGCTTGTAAGTACTACTGCAAGTTTTCTGGGCATGAATAATTTAAGCTGCTTTGATTAAACGATAAACTCTTGGAAATTTGCCCAAGAACGAAGTATAAGCTGAGATTATTTACTACCATATTTTTTGAACTGCTGATGCTGTGCGATAATTAGAATTCGATTTGTTTCCTTTCTTATGGCTTATCATGCTGACGAGATATAAAAGATATTTAAGGACAATGTTTCCATTTGAATATTTGTGTACACGGGCATAAAAAGGGACGCCCAAAAATAGAACTCAAAATCGGTCGGTCTAGCAACTATTGTTTATTCTAATTTTCAACAAAAATGCTTTCGACTGTGCATAGGTACATATATTTGTTTTCGTTTCCTCACCATTTGCCCCGCATAAATAGAAAAGCAGCAGCAATCAAGTTTGGTTTATTCGAGCGAATGCATGTTTTTCATACTTGCTCGGTAATTTACACAATACTTCACAAAAATAAAAAGAAAATTCAAAACAAGCATAAATATGGTGAAAAAGCACCACACGTCGATACCGAGTTAAGATTTACAATAACAAAAATTTATAACCCACTTGTAAGTGCAAAATAATGGCGTTACTGGAAACTAAAATATATGGATGCTCTTGTATTGTGTATAACCAACATATTTTTATTCTATTTTTTTGCAAAATATACTTTTCTCAAAATAACCAATTTTCTACTCGAGTTTTTAATTTCGTCCAGATGCTTTAACAGCCACTAAAAACAATTAACTTAATTGTTTTGTAGACGAACGCAATAATGGCAAATTTAAATTACACCGGAAATATGAATTATAAAATTCTAGCATCCTTCCTCGTTCAGAAAAAGCAAATAAGACAATGCCTGAGGTTTTTATTTGCCTTACCAAAAAACTAAATATTTCGTTGTTTCATATTTATACAAACTTCTTTAATAATAACACAATTTTGCATTGCAGGTAAACCATTGTTTAGTTTTATTAAATTTTTTATCATAAACGAATCTTGATTACATCTTCTAACTACTATACCCAAACTAATTTATATTAAGAAGAATGAGTGGAAGGTAAATGATAAAATGTCTGCGAATCTGATTAAATTACAAAAGGAGAAACTGAAACTACATTAAACAGGAAATTATATAATACAGGGTGGTTAAGAAGATAATCATAATTATTCTTTATTATAATTAGTTGTACCGAAAATTAGAATATTTGTTTTAACACTCAGAAGATAGGTAAGTATAGGTGCTCAAATGTAAACAATTTTATGGCTGTTAATAATGCATTATCTAAAACACTATACAATATAACAACGTCGTGAAAACGATTAAAAAACGTTTGTTCAAATATTCATTGTTTTATATCTTTCTAAATATTTATTTTTCAATTTTGAAATTGCAGTGTAATAATTATTTGATCGGTTTCCAATAATAATCTATGACAGAAAATGATAACCTGATCAAGTCTGTAGATAAATTTTCAAATTATTACTGGATAGTGGGGCTTACGATATTATTAGAAAATATAAAACTATAATCGTGATTTTTATTTAGTAGATATTTTAATTATTATATAATGGGAATTTTATTTATTTATTTAGAGTTACGGCATTCATTTAAAAAGTTAACCAAAGATTTGTATTTATAGGAAGATTCGCACAGGCAGTAAAAGACTTTTCTAAGAGAAACTTTTAAATACATTTTTTGTTCAAGTTCAAACTCTTGGAGAATTTGAAATTTTTCATTTTAATTTCTACCTTTAAACTACTTATTATTGATTTGAAAGTATTGATTTTTTTTGTGTTAATTGATTTTAGTAACACTTTAAAGAGTAGGTATTCCTTTATCTACAAACTAGATTATTACTTTTTATCGTTTAGAATCAACGGATTTCGAGTTATGAATTAACTTAAGAGAAGAAATGTTAAGAAATTCCCAATTACATTTAATTTCTTTTGTATATTTTATAAGAGGAACAGCGGAAAAGAACAAATGCAGAAAACTAACGCAATAACAACTGAATACAGAACAATCAAAACATACAAACTAAGAAAAGAAGAAATGGCACAAAAATACGAAGAGCTTGTTACAAAAAAATAAGAGAAGAGAAATCAATAACAAAGCATACAAATCTAGAAGACTTGTGGAATATATACAAGACCATACTTATGGAAGCAGCAAGAGAAGTATGCGGAACATTAAGAATTAAAAATAATAAAAAACAAATTGCATGGTGGAATGAAAATATTAAAGAACAGATAAAAATCAAAAAGGAAAAATGGAAAAAATTGTTACAACATAGAAACGAAGATAACTACGGCGAATACAAAAAACCAAAGACGAAAAGTATAAGAGATGGTAGAGATTGCCAAAAGGGAATGTTGGAGCAAATTTGCAAAAACAATGGAAACGAATAGCGAAGAAAACCAAAAACTTTTTTATAAAACTATGAAAAATCTAAAATCAGAAAAATGTCCCCATACCATAACAATAAGAGATAAAAATGAGAAGTTGATCGTGGAGGAAGATAAAATTATGGAAAGATGGAAAGAGTATTTTATGACGTTGTTATGCGACACAGAAAGCCAAAATACAGAAACAGAAGGAATGGATTGCAACGAGGAAAATGAAACAAAAACTATATACAGCTAATTAGATTTGAAGGAAGTACAAAATGCTGCGAAATCTATGAAAAATGGGAATAAAATAACAGCAGAAATGATGAAGAGTGCGGGGTCGGAAGGAATGAAATTGTTTAGGAAGATATGTAACAATACATGGAAAGAGGAAGAGGTACCGGAAGATTGGAGAATTGGGATTATACTACCTATACATAAGAAAGGAGATATAAGAGACTGTAACAACTATAGAGGTATAACACTACTTAAGTACTGCTGTAAAAGTATATGAAAAGATACTAGAAAAAAGACTAAAAACATATGTGGAACCTACCCTAGAAGAGGCCCAAAGTGGATTTAGAAAAGGTAGAAGTGTACAAGATCATGTATTCAGTCTAAAGCAGATCATACAGAAGACATTGAAGAGTGGTACAAGTGCGTATTTTGCATTCATAGATTTGGAGAAGGCATTCGACCGTGTACAAAGACATAGGGTATACTTAAAAAACGAAAGGTATGTGGAAAACTGATACAAACAATAAAGAGCTTATACCGAGAAAATTACAACTACGTCAGTACCAGAAATATGAAATCCGAGAAATTCCAAGCACAACAAGGATTAAGACAGGGAGGAGTAATGAGTCCTTTATTGTTCACGATATTCCTGGAAGAAATAATGAAAGAAGGCCAGAATGAAATGAAGAAACTAGTAGTGGGTCATAGAAACATGCAAAAGGTTGAAGTTGTGGAATGTGCATTTTCAGATGATATGGGTATCATATCAGGAAGTTAAGAAGGACTACAGCATAACAGCATAACAGATGTCGAGGCCGATGTCGATGCCGATGTCGACGCCGATGTCGATGCCGAGGCCGATGTACCGATGAACATATTGGTCAATCAGGACGTAATTTTAAGACTAGATTTAAAGAACATACAGCCCACTGGAGACTAAAGAACACCAACAAATCAAATTTTGCAGATCACTTACTCGATGAATGTCAATGTCAATGTCAATGTCAATGTCAATGTCAATGTCAATGTCAATGTCAATGTCAATGTCAATGTCAATGTCAATGTCAATGTCAATGTCAATGTCAATGTCAATGTCAATGTCAATGTCAATGTCAATGTCAATGTCAATGTCAATGTCAATGTCAATGTCAATGTCAATGTCAATGTCAATGTCAATGTCAATGTCAATGTCAATGTCAATGTCAATGTCAATGTCAATGTCAATGTCAATGTCAATGTCAATGTCAATGTCAATGTCAATGTCAATGTCAATGTCAATGTCAATGTCAATGTCAATGTCAATGTCAATGTCAATGTCAATGTCAATGTCAATGTCAATGTCAATGTCAATGCCAATGCCAATGGCAATGTCAATGTCAATGTCAATGTCAATGTCAATGTCAATGTCAATGTCAATGTCAATGTCAATGTCAATGTCAATGTCAATGTCAATGTCAATGTCAATGTCAATGTCAATGTCAATGTCAATGTCAATGTCAATGTCAATGTCAATGTCAATGTCAATGTCAATGTCAATGTCAATGTCAATGTCAATGTCGAGGCCGATGTCGAGGCCGAGGCCGATGTCGATGCCGATATTGAAGCCGATGTCGATGCCGATATTGAAGCCGATGTCGATGTCGATGCCGATGTCGATGCCGAGTCGATGCCGATGTCGAGGCCGATGTCGAGGCCGATGTCGATGTCGATGTCGATGTCGATGTCGATGTCGATGTCGATGTCGATGTCGATGTCGATGTCGATGCCGATGTCGATGCCGATGTCGATGTCGATGTCGATGTCGATGTCGATGTCGATGTCGATGTCGATGTCGATGTCGATGTCGATGTCGATGTCGATGTCGATGTCGATGTCGATGTCGATGTCGATGTCGATGTCGATGTCGATGTCGATGTCGATGTCGATGTCGATGTCGATGTCGATGTCGATGTCGATGTCGATGTCGATGTCGATGTCGATGTCGATGTCGATGTCGATGTCGATGTCGATGTCGATGTCGATGTCGATGTCGATGTCGATGTCGATGTCGATGTCGATGTCGATGTCGATGTCGATGTCGATGTCGATGTCGATGTCGATGTCGATGTCGATGTCGATGTCGATGCCGATATTGAAGCCGATGCCGATATTGAAGCCGATGTCGATGTCGATGCCGATGTCGATGCCGAGTCGATGCCGATGTCGAGGCCGATGTCGAGGCCGATGTCGATGTCGATGTCGATGTCGATGTCGATGTCGATGTCGATGCCGATGTCGATGCCGATGTCGAGGCCGATGTCGATGTCGATGCCGATGTCGATGCCGAGTCGATGCCGATGTCGAGGCCGATGTCGATGTCGATGTCGATGTCGATGTCGATGTCGATGTCGATGTCGATGTCGATGTCGATGTCGATGTCGATGTCGATGTCGATGTCGATGTCGATGTCGATGTCGATGTCGATGTCGATGTCGATGTCGATGTCGATGTCGATGTCGATGTCGAGGCCGAGTCGATGCCGATAACATATTGGTTAATCAGGACGTAATTTTAAGACTAGATTTAAAGAACATACAGCCCACTGGGGACTAAAGAACACCAACAAATCAAATTTTGCAGATCACTTACTCGATCAGGACCATGAAGTTCATGAACATAATTTAAAAATCTTGCATATCTGTGAATGAGGACCAACAATGGACCGCCTTGAAAGTCTGGAAATTAAAAAGATCCTAAAGAAAAATCCAATTAAACAATTAAACTTAATACACAGTCCTTTTTCAGAAATATGCATTTAGCAACCACGTGTTTATCACAATATCGTGTTTTCTAACTGTTCAATTTTAAATTTGTTTTTTCTGAAGTTTGACTTTTTTGAATATTTTCTTACAACTTTGTATTTATTTTTAGCACTTGACAATGGGTTCAATAACCCGAAACACGTAGTGCAATTCAATTAATAAATAGTAGAATTTGAATAAAAATTATTGCTTAAATAAAAAATATGATTCAACAATTCTACCACATCGGCCAAAACCAGACTAAATATAAAATTTTCAGAGTCAAACCGTCTTCATTTAATGGTAATTAGTTTTTATATCACTTTTCAATTCAAATTTTATTAATATAAATAAGTTAGCACAGCGGATTAAAATTTATTTTTATAGAAAACTTAGAATATAGTATAACAATCCAAATGCAGTACAATGCACTTCCGTTTAAATGTCAACGAAAGTATTTCCATTTCTTCCCTATAGTTGTAATTAATTCGTTAGCTAGGTTTATTATTGAATATCTGTTATTATACAATACTAGAAATCAATAATAGCACTAAATTAACAGAACATAATATCATTTTAGTTTCAATTTTCAAGTTAACAATGTTGACTTTACTGCAATTTTCAAGTAGGTTTTAGCTCCACTGAGACTTCTCAAGAGGGATTTGAGCTATACAAGCTACTTTATCAAAATGCAAATATTTAGTTTTAATCTCTAGTTGATAACAGATCATTAGTCTGGTAAGTTTATAGTCAAGCAAAAGCTGACACCTCAGAATCCTTCGTATGATTTTTTTTTATAACCGTCTTTGTGATTCGGACGGTAAATAAAGTCAAAGTGCTTGAAATAAAAAGCAGTTACACATAGAAAATGATAATTTTAAATGAAATATTATTAAATACTTTTATAGGTGAAAAACATAGCAATATATTAAAGTGTTTTTCTTATTAAATTCTATACTTTTCTATATCAACATAAATTTTATAAAATAAAATTTTACTTAAATATAAATTCAAATATTATGCTCCACTATTAATTTTAATTTTGTCCTTTCTTAAAATAATCTAATTTAAATATTTTTTTAAATTTTATTATTATTCAATAAAATTCCAATCCATTAATTATTTCCACTTCTTATCTAGTTAATTCTCTTTTTCTTTAACTAGCGTGTTTATAACTTCTGTTAAATTAAATTAATTGTTAAATTCTTAAAATTACCTAATATTTTCTAAATTATTAAATTTAGTTTCAAATTCAAATTCAAAACCGTTTTTTTATAATTATTTTGGTTTTGGATTCATAAATTGTTAATCGAGCAGGTGCAGCGGAAATAACGAGTCTAGAAAATGGAAATTATTATTTTGGACTTCAGGATTTTTGATTAACATATCCGGGGTCGACGACCAAGGTAGAGAAGACGTTACAAAAGTGCACTTTTGTATAAATTGACATTTAATTTTAAGATATGATTGTGTAGTAAATATAAAATACCACTTCTCATGAACTATTAATTAATTGCGAACATACAAGAAAGAACGATGATATAGTATGTACCACTATTGTTCGTTCCTTTATCCGTCATAATTTAAAACTTGTGCTACTTAACAACGTTTTTTTTAATTATTTGAAAAGTTTAATTTTGAAGAAACTTGAAACTCAATTTAAAAATCATCAAAAACTTGTTAAAACTTTTTATTTTCATTACTCAAACAATTTTTTATGTATGTACTTGATAAGCTAAAGCGAGGATTATACTTGATAACGCGAATCTTTAGAACGACAAGGACGTAATCAATCTAAACTACACGTAACGTGAGCCTGCAAGAAAAATGGTCCAGTTTTCGAAGTTAAACTAAGTTGGTCGTATAAAGTATAGCCGGGGTGTTGCTAAAGTTGACAAGAAATCTGCAGTATAGGAAATTAGTCACTATGAACCAGACCAAAGAACGACAGATTAGACCGTCCAAAATGTAATTTACCCTCATCGACACAAACCCTACGACGTCGTTTATTTTTCACCTGCAACTATTTACTTTGTTGCCATTTTTACGCAACTAACTTTCACCAAGTTAATAAGAAAACTAGAGTAACTTACTAAATATATGTCGGAAGGTGAGCGTTAACTTTCCTAATTACATGGTCAAAGGGTCAAACGATTCATCGTGATTGCTCTAAAATGCACCACAAATCTTGTGGCGGGTTCCCCGTGACCCCATGGGCACGATTAGCCCCCGATGCAATTACTTGATGCACAAGTAATTGCGATTTATAATACAATTTTCAAGTGTTGCATAAATCCAGTTAGTAAACAATAAAAAGTTTTACGAAATGCAAAAATCACAACATAAAATTGTTTAATGTTTATTCGCAATAATTTTTATATTTGTCTGTGAAGTTTGATAATCATAAAAACAACTCGAATCGTAAAAATAAAAATTTAATCCAGTTGTACAAATTTACGTATCCATTTTATTTCAATTGTGACTGTGAAATTGTTACGATTTTTTAATCCTTTGTCAACATCTAAAAATTAAATTTTACGATTGAAAATTTTTATGAACACATCGACTGAAATTATTCAAGTTGGTTCGTTTAGTTTTTGTGCCGTTTTTTTTTATCAGCAAGTTGATTAGAAAATCAAAATTTCAGTTGTTCGGCCTAGATTACTTTCAGATAGATTGCAAAACGAAGGAACTAAGTAAAGTTTTTTTTTTAAATAAATTTTGTATTAAATTTTTGCAACTAATTTTTCTTTCGGAGACTTATTAATATTTTCAAAATGAAAACTGATGGATGTTAAAGGGGTGATCCGAGTGCTGATCAATTACTGCTCAAGACACTAATCTCCTATCAATAAAGCTAATATATTTCCCGCTCCTAAACTTTATTATTGGCAATTTATAGTTGTAAGCTTTTAAACCAAAAGAAAAACATTTTCAATAATTTAAGCTTCTCGCAAAACTCTTGGGTTATTAAAATTATTTCACAGTTGCTTTGCTGTTAAAAATTTTAAGCTATTAAATATAAGCCAAACGCTTTCATTAGGAATGATAGGATTAATTATTGCATACATATAGTAAATATAGAACGATATACCTTTTTGGTTTTAATCGGATTTTAACTATAAAAATAAAATTTTATTCAGATTTTAAGCTCTATAGAATCCGTCCTTTTATATTTTTTAACAAATGAATAACTAGCAAAGTTATTTGCAAAGATAAACTAAATTCAAGCACCAGACCTCTCTATTTTCTAGTTAATAACATAAATTTATTACTCGACGTAATTACTCTCTTGATATTTTTCGATAAAGTAAATCATTTCAGTTTTATTCTTAAAAAATATAAAACAAACTGAATCCTGAATACAAAAACGTTTAACATTCTTAGTTTTAATGAGATTTTTGAAATTTAAACAATTCTTTATTTATAATTTTAAGCTCCACAGATTCGCTGTTTTTAAATTTATTTAGGTTTTTATTATAAAAACAATGTAAATATTGCAAAATTTCTTTCCCTTTACTGTAATTATGTAGAAAAAATATTTGTAAACAATTTTGAAACTTGATTCGTTTGGTATTTATTATATTATACATTTACTTATTTTTTTCATATAAAATTCATTTCTTTTAGATGCACTGCGATCTTGTGCAATTTTCATTTTTTTGGTTTGGCGGAAAATGCATGTAGTTGTGCTGAAGCTGTAGTACATAGTTTAAATTGTTTAAATGTATTACTGATTTATAATAACTTTGTAATAGTTAATTAAGAATACAAAGTAATGCTGTTATTGATAATAATTTGAATTATTAAAATTGGAAAGAGAAATTAAGTTGAATGAATAATTTATAGCAGTAACTGGAAGATAATACATTTTTAATTGATTATTGAATAATTTTTTATTGAATAGATTGGATTGGAATTCAATTGATTGGAAAAATAATTATTGCAGGGCTATAAATAATTTCACAAAATATTATCATCGTAATTTAACATTGAGCTTTTAATTTTATCAAGTTTACAGTTGAAACTTAAATAATTACTCATTAACTAAATTACTCATTTCTAATTAATTAATTTAAGGAATCGAAGTTTTGTAAACTTTAATTGAAGATAAAAGTTACCACCACAAGTTAGTCGAGAAACCATAATTATTGCGGTGTTTAATCTCTTTATTTGTGAAGGTGTTTAAATTATCAAAATTGGAAATGCTGCTATTGACAACCAAAAGTTGAAATTAGGATTCGTTGAATGCTTATAAAGTTCAAAATGTGAGGTTTATGAACTTTTTTATAAAGATGTAACATGTAAGAATGTAACATTTTAAGTGTTTAAAATGTATTTTCAATATTTGTATTTCTAATTAATTACCTCCTCTGTTAGTCTTTAATTACAAGATTATGCTCACAATACGTATATAATATAATTAATAAATTTTAAATTAAAAACATTGTTCTGCTTTGCAAAGGAATAATTTTTACCCAATAATAATAATTATATACCTGACATAGAGGAGGTATTAACATATTCCTAAAGAGACCACAGTCTTTATCTTAATCTCTGGTGCTAAAAAGTAATTTGTTTCTGTTGAGAGTTTCGAAACAATTGATTCAACTTCAAGAGCATATAATTACTGATAGGGCAGTGGCTTATGTTGTTCTGAAAAATTTAAAAGTTTGTATTTAATAAAACCTACTGCAGAACTAGCAAGGAAACTTGACAATTTTAAAACACGGCACGAAGAGGGGTGACCCCCCCAGCACATCAGTAATAATTCTCGTTTAAAAAATCTCTTAGTGCCAGTATTTCTGTCTCAATTTAAAACCTAAATTATTTAACGAAGTTTAAACTGACATTGAAATAAGTACATAATATAAATAGAAGTAAAACCAAATAACTAAGCTTTAATTTTTAAATTTTAATATTTTGTACTGCGCCTATATTAAAAGATGTACGTTCTGCTTCCTACCTCTTAAAAAAATCCTTCTATGCTCATTTTGACTTTAAAAAAATTAAAATTGAAATTTCCAATGGTAAAATCAGTCGATGGCGAAACGGCGACGGCGAAGCGAATTGTTCTATTCTCAGCCACGAGTTACAATTATTATTATTGTACGAATGTACATCTAAAAAAATAAATATAAATTGAAAAAAAAATAAAATATATAGAGTAAACATAAGAACAACAAATTTGAAAATTCATTCTCTCTATGTATTTACACACAGGTATTATAGATTATTCTACGAAATTCATAGGAATTCATTACGGAATTCTATCGATTTCCTCGGAATTTTATTGATTTTTAGAAAATTACAGAGATTTGCAAGGAATTCCAAAAATTCTTAAGGAATATTCTACAAATTTGAAGAAATTTCACTGATTTTCAAACAAGTTCCAATCTAAAGAATTTCAATGATTTCCAAGGAATAGAATGTAAATAGAATTTTTGAGATATTTATCCCTTGGATTAAATGGCTTGAAATTAAAGGGTTTTTGAAAAACAATGTTTTCCACCGTAGGTTTTTAAGTATTATGTATATATATATCTCCTCCTCCTTCCATTTTGCTTCTAAAGATAGCAGATGCATTTCTCTTATATTTTTAATTTATTTTTATTAAATTTGGTTCATAATTGAAAAAAGATGGAGAAAACCCTTAAGGTATAATAATTTCCTTTATGCAAATAAAGAAGGAAACTAATTGAAAAATCAAAAAGAATTATTGCTGATTATTAGGTGTTTTCATAACTACTAATTTTTGCTAACATATTGAGATCGAAAATTGTATTAGAAATTATTGCTTTTCTCGTCTAGTTTTTATAATTTTTTTGAAAAATAACACATAATCTATTGAAGATTTTATACTGCTGACATTTCCTTTGCGAGATGAATTATTGCTTGTTTTAAGCTTGTTTTGTTAAGAAGCAATACAATTGCGATTAAATATGATATTTTAGTATATTTTGATATTTACCCAACGAGAGTTCGAAATAATTTGTAATTAAATAATTAAATATTTTTATTTACATTTACAATGTAAGTAATTTACTTCTATAAATATTATACACAAACAGTGTTGAAATATTGATGGAAATTACTTTATTATGTATATTATACAAAGTAATAAAGTGAATAAATAACCGAAAAAGATTTAATCAAAAAAAATTTTTTTAATAGAACGTCGCAATTAAAAAATAAATTAAAATCTTCAATTAAAAAGTAAAACAAAAATTAAATTAAAAATTGTAAAATTAAAAATAAAATTATTTTAATTAAATTTAGGAGGCTGTTGGACTCGGGAAGTTGTTATATCATTTATTTATTTTTGTAGTATTTCTTGCATTCAATTGTTTTATTTTTGCTTCTTTTCAGTTTTGGTCGGAGTATTTCCAAAATTATTATTATTTTTTCTATTTTAACAATAGTTTATTTTTACGCTTCCGCTTTTTTCTATTCCATTGGGGAGTAGATATTGCTCAAATTTAAAGTTTGAAGTGAAGTTTTACTGGTGGATAATAAATTCAACGTAAGGTTCTAAATTTATTTAAATTAATTGCTTTTATTTGTAGTGTCTAATTATTTACAGGTTATTTGTCTTTCATATAAAGTCATTGTCCTTATTACCCTATTACATGGCCGTTTAAATGTTTTCTATTGTTTTAACTGTCGTGAAAATTACAAATGCGCATCGTAATAAGAAGCGCTGATATAAAAATTTAATATTTCTCACGATTTTCTAAGTGTTAAAATCTAAAAATAATTGCGAAGTTGCTGAAAAGTAAAACATAACAAACTTGCTAATTATTAGTTTTACTTAGGTTTATTACAGTAATCTTAACAATTTAATATGAATTACCACTTCTACACTTTTGATATACTTAAACTTGACAACAAATACGAATTAATGTCTTGCACTACAATATAATTATTATTTATTATGCTTATTAATACTTATAAGTACACAACAATAACAATAACCCATAACCCTTGCCAGATATTAAAACATTTAAAACAATTAATTGAAAGAAAACACTGCAGATTTAATTTGTATGAAGGGCATCGATGCTACGCAACAGTGGCGAAGTACATACATTTACGACTCTTTAAACATACTTTTTATTTTTACCAAACTGGTAAAACTGCATTCAAAGAAGTTTTATTCTTTCAAGGGTAATCGTAGATACGGTTAATTATTTTAACGTCGTCGTAGTGATATAACGGAAATGTTTTTAAATGTAATTCGCAACTGTTTTTTTTTTAATAAAAAATATTGTTAGTTTTATGGTAAATCATCGAGCACACATAAGAAATCAAAATAAAAATTTGTCATGGCTATTTGGTAAAATTTAAGTTGCCGTGAATTAATTTAACGCCAAATCAACCAGACGGGGAATAATATACGAAACATTTTTTTAAATAATTATAAAAATTAAAAACTGAAATGCGTAGGTAGTAGGTACCAGCTACCCCGGTCTCCATTATCGTTTTCTTTATGAGCAATGCAAAAAATATACAGGAAACCCTGTAATATTATGTATAGGTAATAATAATTGCTTTCTACTATTATTTGAAAGGGTAATCAATAATATATATTATGTATTCACGAGCAGCGATTTAAATAAGGCCACTCTATTTGCGTTTGCTTCCGTATTCATAACCCAAAACCATCCTTTCGGATTTACCTCGACGATTTACTCACGTGTTACAAAGACTGGAAGAAATATATAAATAATTTACCGACTTACGATGTAACAACAGTAACTGAGAATACAGTTTACAGTGGCGTAACTATACAGAAGCTAATAAAGTTAAAGATTCGGCCTTCCGCCTCGTTCTAACAGGGAATCGCAGATCACAATTATTTCATTTTTTTTCACGTTTAAAAAAAGTTAGATCCACCACTGATGTGATGTGAAGTAAGTCAGTCAGCTATAATTCTCGCGGTTATCTAAAAGAACAAAATAAGCTATAAAGACAATTCCGATGTTATTTGTGTCATTCGAGAAGTCACAGAAGAAATTGGTTTCGATATACGAGATCGTATATTGTAGGAGACTATTGTTATATCGAATACCGAACCCTTCAAGGTAATAGGGCAATACGTTTATACATCATTGAAGGTATTCCAGCAAACACTGGATTTACGGTTAAGTGTTAACACGAAATCAAATCGATTGAGTAGAATCCTATTTATATAGCTAAACGAATAGGAGAAGTAAAACCTCAGCTAAAGTACCTCAGAAATGTCTAATGCAAAAATTGGAAAACCTGAACAAATGTAATATTTTCAAAACGTAATGGGATTGCTAAATAATTAGTTTAATTTAAATATTATATAATAAATTACATCACAAAAAAAAACTATTGCGACCATAAAATTTAATTTTAAATTTAATTTAGTTTTAAACCAAAACGACGAAATTCTATAACTTTGAAGTCATAATATCTAATTTTAGGATAATACAAAAAATTATAAAAAATATTGTAAATATTTGGCTTTATTGAGTTAGTTTGCTATTCTTGTTTGCTTTCACATTATAGCTTTCATGATCCTGATAGTTTGATGTACAGTGACTTAATTCGCCCAGGATGTTTCAAAATTCTCTTATTCGGCCCAAGATTTTGCAAATTCAGTGTTTCTCATATTAATAAATGTACTAGTATTGCACATTTTCGAGTTCGGGGTAGCTTTGGGAACGTTTTTATAATTCTGCGTGACTCTGAAATTCCGTCAATTTCGAGTTTCGATATATTATAAGCAACCAATCGTACGTAATGCACTCCCGATTGATTGATTGATTCGTTGGTCAAGACGGGCTGATCACTAGGAAACCTGTAATGATACGCATTCGTTTTGAAATTGCCGCCTCAATATAATTTGAAATCTCGCGTCAGAAATGTGGAGATGAGATAATCAGAAAACGCAAACCAAGAAATGATGGTTCATACGAATATGAAGTGAAGTTGTTTGTACGTATAAAATAGCTAGTTAGATTTCCTTTGTAACAAATTTATTATCCTATTTTGTTGTGTGTCAGCGTGTCTAACTGAAAGTAAATTATATTTGTAATGATATTTGCAACTAAGAATATTACTTTCGTCTACTTGAATTAAATTATCATGTTAAATGTGATATGAAGTTTTTACTGTTGAATAGAGCTAGAGTAAGGCTACTTGAGTTATGAAGTAAAAACAGTTTATATTGCTGACTCGATGATTTTAATTCTGGATGATTTTAATTCAGTATTTTGTTATCGCTGAAGTTAACATGTAATAGCTAAGCACAAAGCTCGCCTCTTTGTTTCCTATTTGGTGATTTTCAACCTGTTAGGTTTTTACTACAAATGCAAATAACTGTCTACATCGATACATTAATTTTTGCTTTTAGGCTAACGGCCCTACAGCTGAACTTAGCAGAAAGTCTTTCAGGAAAGTGTTAGAGTGAATGGAGTTTCTTATAAAAATAAATAATGGGCGCCACACACTTTTAAAGTTAAACCTGAAAGTGAAAAAATGATTAATATACCAAAACAAGAAATTTGTTGATTCCAAAAATATGATCTAATGATTTAAAAAGTGGACAATTATTCAAATTTCAATTAAGATAGGATAAAGTCTCCAAACCTAGATTATAAAATTCAAAGTGTCGAAGTCGTTTAAATATCCGAAAATAACTTTAATCCCAACGTACGGGATATAATAGATTACCACTAATTACCGCAGCTATCATAAACTCATTAATCGAAAATTGTTTAAACTTAGGTAAAATTTCATGTTATCTTTTACTTTTAAAGTTCTTTCCGTACCGCAGACGTTCATTGCTTCCTTCATATTTCATAAAGCCAACTTCACACCGCCACCAGATTCTATTCGGGATTGGCGAAGCGAACGCTACCTCGCGGAAAAATAATAAGTTAATCTGATACGTATAGTTGGTATGGAAAGTTTTGTTCATAAACCAAAGTTTGCACTTATTTTTATATTACTAGAATTATTACAAATTTTTGCAACCAAATAAATTAATTTTGATTGAAGTTCAAAGGGTGTCCATCATTGATTACTTGTTCCTATTTTACGAACGACCCCAAACCATTCCAAACTTCCTGAAAGTTTAAAATAATTTTATTACCGATGTAACAGAAAACTTAACTTATTTCAACTGCAACAAAGTCTTAAATGCCAATGTGTTGAGGGCAAAATAACGTTGCATTGTAAAGGTTAAGACTTAACTACGTCTAATGCCATTTTAGTTTTAAAGTAAACTTTCTCGAAAAACAAAATTGCAAAGCGCCTTGTCTGAATAATTTACATTTCTATTCAAAATTCTTGTAACTTCAAGTTGCAATTTAATGTACTTAGTTTATTTCTTTAACGGCGATTAGCGGAAAGTGACAACGTCGGCGGTTATTAACGTAGTAGTTCTTTAGGTTTTCAAATTAAAAACAAGATTTGTTGAAGTTTGGTTTGATTTTTAACCGCGAAGTAGTCAATCTGTCGGCCAAGTAATTGATTAATTATTATTATTACTTTCCATTGTTTTGAACATAACATTAACTTGAAAGATCACTGCTAATTTGCATTGAGCCTACACCGACACGCGAACTTGACCCTGTCTGGTTTTGCTGATGGTGAAAGCTCCCTGACTTTAAAAAAATTTCCTACTTAAACTTTATAATCAATTATTTGTAATTTATTCACAAAAAATTAATTTGACCTTTTTGGTTGATGGCACGATATTATTTCTATCTCTGCTTATTATTATTTATATTATTCGGAGTAACTGTATTTCCGTCGAGCTTCTTATAAAATTTAAAAAATAAAAACTTCTTAAATTAACCACAACTTCCAAAGTACAATTTAAAAGTGAAATGATGTTATTACTCCTAATGACTTCGTAATTATATGTTCCACCTTAAAAATCTATTGTTAACATTTTCTTTTTGTATTACAACCTAATAAAACAACGATTAGAAAAAAAACTTTGAGTTTTATCATTTTTTTTCCAAATGTTGTACATTTTAATGAGCACGAACGTCTAAGTCATATTAATTATTTAAAAGTAACAAATTTTGTCTGTTATAATTACTAAATAAGTACCACTTTTTCTAATTTTAAATAAAATTAAGAAAAAATTACATGTCATTATATCATTAAAAAAATTGAACCTTATATTAGCCGATAGGTATAAGTAATTGAATAATTTAATTGTAAAATTAATAGTTTCTTCGTAGTTGGATAAATTAGTGATGGTTAATCACCCTTGGCAGAAAACCATAAATCAATGTTGCTATAATTGAAAATTCAATTTTTCCACAAAATTACGTTCTTAGGTATTGATTATAAATTTGCGGAAGATACCCAACAAAACTATAAAATGTTTGTTGTTATTTATTTTAAAAATAGATGTCGTTACTGCTTTTTTGTACTGAAAGTTTATAATAATTTGAGTATAAATTATTGTGGTGGTAAATATACGACGAAAGTCTTCAAATTTTGAAATAGGTTTTGGATTCATAATCCAAATGTATATTTAATATATTCATGTGTATGATATAATGTCGTCCGACATAATGTAGAAAAATTTGTTTGCATTTCAACAAAATTTTTAAAGACAATAAATTGCAAATAAAGTAGATGGTTTTTCTTTTCTACGATTTCTATATAATATGAAATTTCAAAGAATTCTAAACATTTCTAAAAAATTCTTGAGATTTTTAAAGAATTCCAGAAATTTCCAAAGAATTCTAGGAATTTACAATTAATTCTAGTAATTTCTAGGGGGTTCTAGGGATTTCCAAAAAATACAGGAATTGAAAATAATTTCCAAGTGAATTGTAGATTTTAGAGAATTCCATAAATTTCCAAAGAATTCTAAGGATTTACAATAATTTCCAGGTAAATTCCAATTAAATGCAATTTTAAAGATTTCCATTAATTTAAAATTAATTTCAAAAATTTCTAAAAAGTTCTAGAGATTTCCAAAACATGCAGGAATTGAAAATAATTTCCAAGTCAATACCAGATTATTAAAGAATTCCAAAGAAATTTTCAAAGAATTCTAGGGATTTTCAATTATTTTCAAGTGAATTCCAAACAAATACCATTTTAAAGAATTCCATTAATTTACAATTAATTCCACTAATTTCTACAGAGTTCTAGGGATTTCCAAAAAATGCAGAAATTGAAAATAATTTCCAAGTGAATTTCAGATTCCAAACAAATGCAATTTTAAATAATTCCAATGATTTATTATTACTAATTTCAATCATTTTTGTAAAATTTTCAAAGCATTTCAGTGATTTCGAAGAAATTTCAGTAATTTTAAGACCAACAGAGCAAATGAATAATATTTCATTATAATAATAATTTTTATTATTATTATTTTTTTTTTATTAATTAAATATTTCTGCACGTTATGCTTCTCTGAAAATCTCTTCTCATGGCTTTTCGCCAGTCGAAAAGTAGCGCACTTTTAATTGGTTCATTTTAAGTTACTAACTTTTTTTTCTTTTAAGTTCATTCAAGAAACTTGCATAATAAAGAGTATTAAACTAAAAAGGGAACATTTTTTAAAATAGGCAGTCTGTTGATCTATTTAACAATCATGTATCCACGTCAATATTATTTTACAAACTGCAAAATCTAATTTTAGAGTGAAAATGCTGAAATTCCATTTCGGAGTCTTCTCCGTCCTGAGCTAATGTATATCGCTGCACGGGCAGTGGTTCAAGTCCACTTTGCACTGAAGCTCTAAGTATGATGTTCTAAGCTTGATGTTCACCAGAGGGCTGAGTTAAGAAATTCTGCTGAGTTTGAGATTTGAATCCAGAATCTCCGCTCATAACTTTAACTAACGATTACATCAAGTTGTGGTCTCTGAGTTCTGAGCTGTCTCTAAACGGTTTGAAAATTTAACTTTTCTACTGTTTCTACTTTTTTCTACAGAGGTTTCGACAAGAAACATGGAGTCGCAATGTAATTCTACCTACCAGTATTATTTGTGTATACAATTACCGAGAACTGGGAGATACTTCTCTCAATGTCATACCCCTAGTAACTCAGTCTGAGACGGATGAGACTAAAGTAGAATTTCAGCACCGTCCATTACAGACACTAAAGCAAAATAATTGCTTTCACATAATGTGATACTGTAAGTTTGACAATTGAATCCATTTCATCATTTTTGAGCTGATGAATAAAATTCATCATATTGATGAACAAAATTTATCAATATCATGATTTTTTCATTAATACTATGAATTTTTTATCAATTTGATGAAAATGATGAATTTTGGATGTAACTATTTTCAGCGTAACAAGCACAAATATTGGTTTGTCAACGCCAACGTTTGCTGAAATGCGGTTTTGCGGTGAAACTTTTTTCTTATTGAGAAATTATCAAAAAAAAAACTAGCTTCAAGGATTTCCCTTAGCTTGTAAACTAATTAATCCAATTTTAGATAAGAAAGACTTGTATGTTGTATTATCATGAGCTAATTACATATACAAGTTGGAAGTACATTAGGTCCGAATAAATCATCTTATTTTTTTGAAAAAGTTAAAATGAATTTATTATTCAATTTAATTACCTACATCTTTAATTTAACACCTATGCGCTAAAGCACTTTAGATAAAGATCATTTTTTAATTTTTTTATAAAAAATATATACTATTTTATCCTTCACTTTACTGCCGCCCGTTATCTCTTTGCTATGCATTTTTTAACTCCAAGTTCCCCACAGAAGTAAAAATCTAAAAATAAATCTAAGGTAGCATTTTACTGTATTATCGTATATTCAGGTATATATCATTTCAAATATATTTCATCAGATGCTGGATCCATCAATTATTGATCTTATTTCTGAAGCTTGCTCTAAATCGTGCCTTCAGACGTGACGTTTAAATATTAAAAAGA
Source organism: Cantharis nigra (assembly GCA_958510845.1). NCBI lineage: Eukaryota > Metazoa > Arthropoda > Insecta > Coleoptera > Cantharidae > Cantharis > Cantharis nigra. The sequence goes on along the minus strand of OY294032.1, from coordinate 24,637,238 downwards.
TTGTCATATTTATACTATAAACCTTCAAGTTGAATTACCGAGATGAATTTTGATCTGAATAATGAGATAGCTGATCTCATTTGATTGCAGAACATGCACATGCACTTTAAAACTAATACAACTGGATGTATAAGAATATTTAAACGATGCAATAATAAAAATGATGACCATCAGCTTTAATATTATAACTAAAAGTATTTACAAGTAGAAATAAGTATTATTCTTATGAATTGAAAATCATATCATCAATAAAATCGAATTACTCCAATATGGTATCAATTATTGGAAGCCAGGTTTCATATTAGGTATTTTCAACGTGTTTTCCTCTGTAAAAGGTACTAGAAGAAGCTAAAATCGACTTCTTTCCATTTTGTTCTTCAACGATCAACTTAGGTCAATGGCTTACCTACAGGCAATTCCAGTAACCACGTTGAACTTGAATAAAAACCAAACAAGTTTGTACGACGTTGCCACAACCTACTTCTTACTACATTTCTTCAACAGCATCTGCAAACAATTTTTAATTTTATATCACAAAAAGACCATAATTTATTTATGCGATTCGAAAAATGCCAAGTAGTTACTGTAATTAACAATTTTTTTGGATAATTATTTCAAATTTACTGATCAAAAGAACTTTACCTCTTAGTTCTTAATAATTGAAAGATCAAACCATTATAGCACTTCTTTTATTGTTAAAAAATTGAAAGTTTTGACCTTCTGAAATCTGGAGCATTAGAAGTGTGGACGTTTAATTTGCCAGATTTGGCGTAAGAAGGTAGATAGAAGTCTATTATAATCAAGATCAGAGTAACCCGACTATAATTAACCGAATTATTAATTTGCATAAATTTAAAATTTAAATTTAACTTACAGGAACAAAAATCAAGTTATACATTCTTACTGTGGAAGCCAAAAGGTCATAGCCTTGATGTTTGTTGTTTTCATGGCTAAAGATGCACATAGTAATGCAGATTACTGCAGAATGTGATAAGTGAGGTAACTCAAAAGTTTGGAAGCATAGATGAATCGATTTGACGTTTAGATGGGAGATAAGAGAACTCTTCAGAAATCTACGCAAAAGTCATTTGTTTGTATGTATTTTGGATGCTGGAAAGCTATCATCCTTTTCACCAAGAGAATTTCAAAAATCAAAAAAAGGAAAATACCGTACCTATCGCAACTTTTCGCTTAACTATGCATGTTATTGCTTTATATTGTATTTTATTAATAGTCTACACTGTATGGTGTGGTCACTACCTAGGGTTATCAAATTATAGAGCTACATCTCCATTTTAAAACTAGCAAACCATTTCATTCTCTAAAACGAATTGGTATTATTAAGTCTTGCTGAAGATGTTTTCATATTGTTCAACTCAATTTCAGATTCAATTTAATTAGTATAATCAACTATCAAAATAAATGAATATACATATTATATATTATATGTAACTGCACGTTACAAAATATTTGTTTAATGTTGTATTTTTATTTTGCACTAATCTTATGTGTTCCAGATTCGAAACTAGTTAACAATAAGGCTGTATCTATGCACCTTGTATATTTAATTATCACACCACTAATATTTATTCACATGGTATTTATCTTGACACTTATAAGTCAGAATGAATCTTTCTAGAAACTTCTAGAAAGAAGTTCAGATCAACTCTGTAAGTAATCCCGATTGCTTAAACCAAGTTTTTTCGATTATAAACAATCAAGATAGTTTCAAGTGCACCAAAAAGTTGCAATATTAAAAATCAATATTGCTCCAATATCGAGATGTGAACATTTTCCAATATTGCGCCAATATTGAGATTTAATAAATTAAAAAACTTCAGCAAATATAAATTACTTATATTGATTCAATTCTAAAAAATAATATTGACCAATATTGCCTGAACATTCTAGTATATTGTTGTGATATTGCTTCAATATTGCGCCAACATCGTGTGCTACATTTTGGGAACTACCAGTTTGATGATTATTTACAGTGCAAAAGCCTCAAAGCGATTCTATAACTCCTCTTGCACGACTAAAAAGACGTAGGTGACATAATGAAGACAATGCAAACCGTGGAAATACACTCTCTCCCATGTAACACAAATATTTAAATATATGCGTAATATTGCATCTGGCTTCAGTCCATATTGGTGCAATATTGATTTCTTATATTGCCGTAACATTGGAAAACAATATTGAAGCAATATTGGATACAGTTCAGCAGGGAATATTGAAAAACAATATTAAATCAATATTGGATGAAGATTGGCGGGCAATATTGGTCAACAATATTGGCTCAATATTTAACCAGGTTTTAGCCAATATTAGTGCAATATTGATTTCTTACATTGCCGTAACATTGGAAAACAATATTGAACCAATTTTGGATGACGATTGGCAGGTAATATTAGTTATTGCCAACAATATTGTACCAAGTTTTAGCTAATATTAGTGTAATATAACTTATCAATATTAGCGTAATATTAATTAATAATATTGCACCAATATTGGTTATCAATATTGCTTCAATATTATGTGCCACATGGGCTGTCATACACAACAAAGAGAGTAAGTCGCTGATGCTCTGAAGACGTAACGTTAAGTCACTGATGCTCTGAAGACGTGACGTGAAAGTTTCTACAAGTTTCAAGTTTTAGCCAAACTTTCAATAACCGATTATTTTTGAAAACACAAAGATTTACGTGCCGATAAGCTCGACCACCTCATCTTCTCAATCTCGTAATTCTCTTTCTTTCTACTCCTTTCGTTCCTCTCTCGAAACTCTCTCTGCTACTCTCATGTACGGCGTTCACAATCAGATCTTAGGCGCGTAACCTAAACAACAATAAATAGCGCCTCATTAGGGCAACCTTTAATTGGGGGCTACAAGTTAGGCCGTCTAACATGTGACTCTCCCGCTAAATCGTGACTCCCTAGTAAAGCATTGGAAATTACCTATATCCTGAACCTTGGAAAAAGATACAAGGGTCTGGTAAAAACCGTCCTGCGCACAAACGGTTAAATCCAGACTAGCTACAAGTCGTATACGGTAGCCCTGTGGCATATCGACAGATTAACTAGATGCAGATATCATAAATTTATTTTAAATTGGATTTCGTTAATTTTATTATAGTCAAATTATTTAACTTAAAATCAGATTCCTGTCATTACTGGAAGAAAATGCGACCAGCGTTTTTCGACTTCGGTTGGTTAGTTGGTTTCAGGGATGTTTTTTAATGATTATATGCGTAGGCTGAGAGAGTCTCGAGTTTCTAGGTTCTCAGGGATGTTTTTATCAATTTCGTGAACTTAGGGAATTCTCGTCATCTACGATGTTGTTTTTAATCGGCGACCTTCTGTCGAGAAACACCTCCGTCTCAACTTTTGTAATTTTAATGTTTAGAGTCGAATTTTTACTAAAAATAATAAATAATATTTCTTTTTATATTTTTGGCCGTAACAGCTTCGGTAGTAACCAACAATTGTGAAAATTATGCCAAAAAATGGTTACAAAAATTAATGGAACCAAATGTAACAGTCAATACAGTGCACGCATTCTAAATTCCCGGTTTCTGGACCGTTTTTATCCGAATTTTTAATTATCCTCAAAGATAATAAAGTTAAATACGCTCTCAACTACCTTAATTTCATAACAACATTTTTAGATTCCTAGACCAGATTTAAATCGAAAGAGCAATTAATTTTTTGTTTCAACTAATTACGTTATAAGCAATTTATTGTTTATTCACATGGGGATTACGAAGTTTACTCAAATTCCTTTTTCAAAATAGAATTTTAAAATAATTTGTGGATTTAATAAACGGATCAACATAAATAAAAAAAATTATCCAAAATGTCTGTTCCTTATTTAAATAAGTAGGTAAACCTGAAATATATTTAGCTAACAAGATTATGTCGTAGATTTTTTCATCAACCTTGATAAGTATCTAAATAAGGGCTGAGAACAGCTGTAAGTGTTTAAAAATGACACAAACTATACTACTCCGTCACATTTAACTGATAAATACAAAATTAAAAATTAAACAGGCAAGATTAACGAAAAATAAGAATTTATATAAATTTTTCTATTGTGAAACAAAATTTGGGAAGATTTTGATATTTCAGTTCACACCTTTTAGGCGCCCTATTATCTCGGGGTTATCTTGTCGGTATGGGATCGTTAATGCAGAGTTGGAATTTAGTTGGTACGTTTATAGACATAATTTGTGTGTTTCCAGATTAAACTAAATTAAAAGTCAAACCATAAGATTACATTAACCATGCCATTACACACCGCAGCTGAGATATTAGAACACCGTTGTCCTATCTAGGATCGAATAAGGATTTTAAAACTTTTTAAATCAACACTCAAAAATACGATCGTTTTTAGCATTTTAATTAATCATCTTAATATTTTATATTTTTGGTTTACTAAAACATTAAAACAAATCCGTTTTTTACCATCTGGAAGGCGGTGTCATTTATAGGGATTTATACGGATTTATAGGGTTCTGACCACAACTGAATGTGATGGATACTAACTTGTCTATTAACTTGAACAATTTTTCTTGTTAACTAACTGCAAGCGAGATTACACAACTTGCATTTGATTATATAAGACTCTTTCGCTTTGCCTTATACTTAGCAAGTAACTTCTACATTAAAGTTTAATACAAATTACAACAGGATATTGTCAACTAAAACAAATAAACTAGGAAGACAATTTAAAACATTTTTAGTTAAAGTTTGCTTAAGCCGAGAGAAGTTAACTTCAAGTTGAAGGGTTTCAAGTTGATTTATTGATTTAGAATTTTTCATTAATTCCAAATTGCCTATTAAATTTACAAATAATATAAATATTTTTTTTTTGAATAATAATAATAATAATATACAAATAAATAAAAAATACGTTTGAATAACCTGGCAGACATTTTAGATTATTTATATCTTCATAAATGTAGTATGTACATGAGAATGAAACAAAGAGAATTTAGTACCTAAATAGTTATGCACTTTGAGTGCTTCAAAAGTTTGCTATAATTTTAATGGTTACACCCCATTACATATGTATATGCATATTATATTCCCGAAAGCGAACAGCTCGCTTTCATAAGCTACATTTTAAAGCATCGTAGTTTATTAAAAAATGGCTTTGTTCCACCGACTGTGTATAGTAAATATTTTCAAATATTAAATTTTTTTCATCAGCAAACCAACACGAAGCAAACTAAGTTGACATGTAGGTTACCACTTATATAAATTTTATTTTGTTCAACAATATCATGTCAACATAATCATTGTCAGTCTACATATATTTAAATAAAATGTCATATGTTGCGAATTTGACCCGATAAATCTCCTAAACTTCGGCAAATCCGCTTATGTAAGCAGACTTTTGTGTTAGAATACTAAAACTTTCTCTTTACATTATAAAGAATATTATATTTGAATTTTAAATAACATTCCGCCAAAGAATATCATAAAAAATACACAAAAGTGAACTTTATTACAAATTTTGGTTATAAAATTTGAATGAAAATTTCAAGATTTTGGATAAAATGGGATCATATCAAAAATTGATTGTTAAATTATGATGTTGAAAAAGCCCATCGCAAATATTAGACTGTTTTTGCATAGTATTATATGCCAGATTTCCAGTTATTTCGATGAACTAATTCGAGATTTTCATTTGCCCTGTAGGCGTATTCTATTTTAAATGCAGATTATCTACATGCATTTTCATTACATTTAATCAGAAGCAACACGTGAACACTTTTCAAATTTCAATATGCCGTGCCACTGGCCATTAAACTGTATTCTATTCAATTAATAAAATCAATGCTACTATTTATTTAAAACCGGAACAAATAAAACGAATAAAGAATAAAGTAAGCACTGTCATAGGCTGGCGGTTAAAGTATTGTAATTACTACGACATAAGCACTCGCATTGACAGTTTTTTTTTATAAATTATAGAATTATAATTTTGTTAATAAAAAAAAATGATTGTCAGCCCAAATACTGGCGATAATATTTTATTAATTTTTGTCGTGATGCCGTTTTGCCCTTGCAATCTAACAGTTACCCTCTTCGCAACAATCAAACTGTCTGCTTGATTATTCATCAAGTAAAATTATTCATAATTTCCATTGCAGTGGTTATCGATATTATTTAATAGTGTCGGGCAATTAATTGTTAATTGTCAGCAAACCACTTTAAACAAGATTTACTGCCTAATTCAGCAGGAAAAATCGTTGAATCGTTTCGGATAAGCTACTAGGGGGACCAAAAAGGCAAAACTACTTTTGACGAGCTCATAAGAAACTGCATTTCGATCATCATAAACCAGCGGGAAAACTCTTCCTACTGAATTGTCGAGTCCTGGAGGATAAGTCCCATGCGCCTAAGCGTTAAAAGGTTTAAACGGAATTAATAAATTATTTATCAGTTTTGCAGCTGTGGTTAGTGACCTGATTTTGCTATCGTGCACGAAGTTTAATCTTATTTATATGTTAGGCAATTTTACAAATTCCCTTCTATTACAGGGGGAATCTCTTACGTCGGATTATTGCAAAAAATGTATGTTTTACTTGAAAATCTATCAAAAATTCAGCACGGGGTGCTGAAAGCGTGCCATCATTGCCTATTACCGTGACATCTATTATACCTAGGAACAGGGGGTTTCGTGATATTGCTAAAAAATTGGAATTGAATAAAAATGAAATTTATGAAACTTATGTTAGAGACTAGGGAGGTTAATTTATGTTTATTATAGTAGGTGCTTGCGTTTCCCAAAAATATTGGCATATAATACACAGCAACATATCATTTCAAATAAATTTCAATAAAAGTTCTGATAAGTCTTGATTTACAGAAATAAGCTTTCAAATTCAAATTTTACGACGGTTTTCAATGCCTATATTTAAAAAGACGTCATTGTTAAGTGTAGCGATAGAATTGAAATCTCATTACGAGCCTTTCAATTTCCAAAATATTATTAAAAAATTGTCGAGCATAAATTATAAACTCGACATATTTTTGAAAGCCAATAACAAGTAAACCTAATGTTCACATGATAAATTTTAATACTTCTCGGTTATCACTTATAAATAACAAAGAAGTTGTGGTTAACCAAATTGGCACGCAAAATCGACCGATTTATCATAATATGTGGTAGAATAAATATAAATATAGTCGAAAAATTCTGAAACAGAACAAAGAAAAAAATCAATTTTAAAATGAATGTCTCTTATTATAGTTTCCATTCCAAAAGCAAAACTGAAGATGCTAGATTAAATTGGATGCAAATTAAATTTTTTTTTTTATTTTCAATAATAATTCATTACCGAAGCAAAGTAGACAAATTATAATCAAGATTTTCTTAAGATGGTTAATATTAAATTTTTAATAAAAACAAGAAGCGAAATTTTGATAAAATCTTACAATAAAATATTATTTAAAAAATGTAGCAATAAAAATGAAATATAAATAATACGTAGGTACCTTAGGTTTTTCTTGTATGAAAAGAAACACGGGGTAAACATTTTCAAGTCTACATAATATAAGATTTCTTTCATTTTTTCAGGCTTGTGATACGTTTTCCGTAACTTTTTACTGTCACACGCAATTTTTGAAAATAATAATTACATTTTTTTATAATCCTATATTTAGTTTAAATAGGAACGCAAGATTAGATTTAGGAAGAAACGCATTTAGGAAATATGAAAATTTAATTCAATTTTACTAAATTAACTTTTCGCATAACAGAAAAGTAATTTCTTAACCTAAATAAAGTACAAAACAATGCAATTCGATGATTAAATCAACAATATTAGCATTTCTCTCTTAAAATGTGAAATGTAATTATGCAGTTAGTTGTAGTGCACTTTGCAATTTGCATTTTAACAAAACTATTACTAGAATTCTTCCAGCAAACTTTTAATTATTTTCTTTAAAACATTAATTTAAATAAATAATTTAATCAGGGTTCGCATATATTAGAAAGGGTTAAGTATTTAATAAAGACATTTACAAAATAAGCAGCGTTGCATGATTTGAAATAGCAGTTGAATATAAATGGATTTGTAGAAAAAGCTAATTAAAGGGAAAAGCTCTATTCGTTCGTGGCTTATGTACTAAATAATAATTATACTGAAAGGTAATTTCTTTATTTCGGTTCTTTATTAGCTAAACCACCCGTACTTTATTGTAATGAAGAGATTTTAGTTATTTTTGGTAAATAAGTCACCCTAACTGTGGGAAACGGTAACAACGTTCGTTTCGTTAAATCAACAATTTCTCACCAAAATTTTAATAAGCACAAATCAATCACAAATTAGAGGTCTTTGTTGAATTTGGATTTAACGTTCTAATATAACTTTTAAGTGCTTTTTAATCAACTTAGAAATCAGTCGGTGACATTTTTTTGCTTTCAGTCGATTATGCAGTGTTTAGCTTTTTTAATTTTTAAGTATTAGCTGTATCATGAATGATGGGTAAACGTGGATCATCCTGCCTTTTGCAGATTTAATTAGTAGTTTAATATGTGGGTTCGCGAGATAGAATTTACAATTTTACAATATTTATTTATTTTCATTTTCTTATACAATACAAGGTATTTTCTTGTTCAATTTTACTTTTATTATTTTCTATTTTATAATTTAACTAAGAGCTAGGACAGCTAGAGAGTTCTCTAAAGATAAATCTAGGCTTGAATTTTAGTAGTACGGTTATGACTATTCTGTCGTAAATCGTCCAAAAAGTGCCCTACTCACAACTCGATCTGATCAGGTGTTCTAGAAGCATCTGGTACCATCCATCAGATCAGATGGTATATAAGTTGGGTAGTGTGGAAGTCTGTCAGTACTGTGTAGCGTATCAGACGACCGGGTAATCCAATTACAAAATTGCGATTTCAAGGCCATCTGATCCGATTGGATCGTATGTAGGTAGGGTACCCGACACAGCACCTAATTTTGATGCGATTTTTTGCATTTAACAAAACTTACCTTTTTTCAGTAATTTGAAAATGAAAATGCTTTATTGAATTTGACAATATTATGTTCAAAAACAACAGTTTATTTGAATTTTAATAATAATTTTAAAAACACTTTTAATAAACTTAGGAATTTCTTGAAATAAAAATTTTAAATGAAATTTTGTATGCTTTGCACATAAAATTTAAATAGAATGTATAAAAACTCTTAAAGCAAACTTTTCTTATGTCTGTCAATCCTCCTCCTTTTTCTCTCTCCAGTGACGTCCATTTCTAATCAAAAGTTTTGAATGTACAATTAGGCAAATAATGCAAAAAAGACTCTTTAAACTTAATCAGACCAGCTTTGTATTGAAACGCAATCGACTAATATGAATAACAACTAAAACTTTCTGAATTACAAGTAACGGTTTTGAATTAAAATTAACTATGTAAAATACAATTGACGCTTTCTGAATTTCAATAATAGGTATAAACATATTTAATTTTTTCAGAACTAGTTTGCCCAAGATGTGCGACTTTGCACTGACCTTCACTTCCACGAAAATTTCTACATTTTTTAGGTTGGTAACTTAAAATTACCAAAAATAAAACAAATATGAATACCAAAATGTTTCTAAATTACAATTAATATTATATGAATTACAATTAAAACCAGTTGTAACCGTAAACCGTTCTCTATAAGATTATAACATACTGACAGAACAAACTTTTTGGGAGCCTGAGAAATCATGTAGGGGGTAAATTTGGCGGGGGGGGGGGGAGAGAATAAATATATTTTAATAAGATTTTAGATATTGTCGTACAAGGTCGAATTTTTGACACCCAAACTTCCTTTTCGATCTTGGGTTGCCAGCCACCTTAACAAGTCGGGAGCTGGACCTGTCAGGAGTGAATTTTATGTTTTTACTTTTCCTTGAGATACCAATTTAAAATTTAAATTTCAAATTATTTTCAACTTTCCAAATATAATAATTTTAAATTCTTAATTAAATAATAACCATAATAATTTACAATGCCATATCCTAATAAATTTCCATTCAAAAATGCAATGATAATTGCAAGCGTGCGGCGCTATCGGACCAGGTGCGACGACGTTCACACAAATTTAACAATGCTTTCAGCTAAATTTTTTATTGTATCTAAATCAATTAAAATTACTAAATTCTTCCAAAATTATTCTTTTGCTTCCATTTAAAATACAAAAGTAATTTACTCAATCTTTATTGCACAAAATCAAATCAAAAATCTCAAATTAGAGACGTAAATTAATACTTTTACGGGACTTTCCCGGAAAAGTGTCCGCTCACTCCGACGGACCAGCTTGGAGGTTCATATTATTACTTCCTCTCGTACCAACCTCACATTATCAGCGCGAAAATACGGAGAAAATTTAAAAATTTCACAGTATTTACATGAAATTATTTATAATAGAAATTTAAATACAATAATAAATCAATAAAGTATCTAAAACAAATTCAAAATCATTAAAATCAAATTCAAAACTCAAAAATACTTTACATAACAAATCAAAATTTAAATTTTCAAAAATTTTATAAAATGAAGATTTTGTAACACGACAATGTATTTTTCAAATTTTAACAAAATTTAGTGGATTCTGTTGATTCAAGGAGGGGGATTGGTTACCCCCCTTGTATATCAATCTTGTCAATAGGCTTTTAAAACTCCTACAAATACCAGCAAAAGCTTACCTGTAATCGCTGATATTCCAGACCACCTACTAGGCATAACTAATACCAATGGAAAGAATCTCCCAAGTAAACTAAGAAATTAATCCAATAATAGTTGTAGGAATTTAACACTTGAATTTTGTTCCATGGTTTGTTTTGAGCAAAATTAATTAATTTTTTAATTTGTGAAATTTCAAATAAGTTGTGCACTCGCAGTGCAGGCATGTAAAAATCTGTTCAAAAAATTCAATACAGATCTCAAATAACAAATTAAAAATATAACAAATAAACAGAATACATTTTCTAAAACTTAAAGCAAACCGTCACATACCAAATGCTTTTAGTAACTTTTTTTTATTATTTGAAAGTTTTAATTTAAAATTGTTTTATCAAACATACACGAAAATATTGCATTTGAAAAATTTAATTATTAGGTAAGTAATATTATAATATTTATTCGTATATATATTATTACAATGTTATATTGTAATAATGTTATATGTATTTTAAAGTGTATTTAATATAATATTATAGTTTATTGTTGATCGAAAACTATGTTTTAATAATAATTATTAAAATAATTTATTTATTAATTAACTCATTACACATTCAATGTCGAACAAGGAAATATATTTAGTATAAAATGTTTAATTTTATGTAACTTTGTTGTATCAAACTAATTTAAAATTAACTATTAAATTTTAGGGGGGGGGCAAAAACCTATTTACAAACATTTCTCATCAATAAAATGAAATTAACAAAAACATTTTTAGGATTTTATAGTGCTTCTATCTATTGTTCTATTCAATTGTGTTATTCTATTGTTTTCGCTTTTGCTCTAATTACCTGTCATTGGTTAATTTTAAGTTACCAACCTAAGAAATTTAAAGGTCTGGTTTATATCAATATTGCTGCAATTTGACAGTGTAGCCACCCTGCAAATATATTTAAATCTCAAAAAACCCAAGATTCTTTTGTTCTAAATTTATAGTTTATTGTTACTTTAAAATTTTTTATGTTAAATTTTAAACAATAACGCATTTGCTTTTGTTAAAAACGGTATTATATTAATTTTAGCGGTTGTAAAACAAAATCTAAAAAATGTTTGATGTTTAATTAATTTTAAACCGAATTACAAGTTCAAAAATAGAAAAATGAACCTGCCTACATTAAAAGCTTGGCAAAGCTTTATTGTACATTTTGCATCAACGTTATTGTATTTATTAATATTAATTTTCAGTAAAACAATGTGGTTTGACATAAGCGTCTAATATTACATAGATACTTAACATTTCGAATCTATAGTAAATTACAACCCAATTCGGTATATCTCGTTTCACATATTAGTAATTAGTAATTATCTCCCCTACGTCGTGTACGTACCGCTGGGGCATTTTGGCGTTTAGTATATAGGGAGTGATTAGTTGGCCTCTTCGGCCGGAGGCCTGTAGGATGATACGCCGTTGTATCTTCAAAGCGGCCAGGGTATGGCGTTATCAAATTATGTGAAATGAATGATGATTGTTACTCGAAAGGGGCAACTCGACGGCCTGCAGGCAGCACACGCGAATCTGTCGGTTCTATTTTCCTTTTATCTTAACTCCAGGCTACTTTATTCTTTTTGTTGCAGACGGCTCTAATTATTTGCACAAATTTACCAAGCTTTGGGGTTTTACATTTTTTTATTACAAACTACCACATACTTTTTTCATGATTAAGCGCTTATTTTTTTCTCTTTTGTGTGAAACTATTGTTTTATCTTAATTAGACTTTGCTGGCATCGGTATAATGATATGCCTAGCCACAACAAATTATTTTTTTAATTGTAAAGCCAACGCACGTTGAACACGAACAGTAGCGGATATATACTAATTCCAGAGGCTATGGCCAAACCTGGTACTTTAGGAAGGATCGACAAAATTAAAAACGATTTTAAAAATCGTCACCCTAAATTTATTCTTTGTTTCAGGAAATTGTACATTTATTTCAGCGTTCAATTCTATTTTCGTCCTGGTTTTTCATATCATTTCAGTCGATCGTCTCGTTTGAACTATCTACCCTAGATCAATGGTAACAAATTTTTAAGATTTCCAATTAAGCAAAACGACAATCGAGAAATTATAAGAATTTCCATAAAGCTACTTATACCTAATTATATATGCAATTATATAAAACATTTTAAAAATTCCCTTTTGACTTGGTGGTTTACGCTTTGTGTTAGTTTTTACGACTTAAGTACATCTTGTAAAAAGAAAATATAAATTTTTCAGTATATGCTAGCTAGCCATCATAAAAATTGAAAATACACGTTCAAGTATGTTTAATTTAATTAAACCCGCCAAACGAGGTAAAATTAAAACATCGAAACGCTTTCCTTATTTCCTTATTTAATTACAATGCTATATGATAATACATATTAATTAAATTAATTTGACGCGATGCTGTAATGTGAGGACTGATGAGAGATCATGTAATCCACCTAATGCGGATTTTTGGGTTAGAAGGAATTTCCTCCTTGCAAATAATTTTATCGGCGTGTAAAAGCCGAAAACTTAATTTATAAAATTCTCTGTTCCACTTGATTTGCACTTCTTATGCAGACTTGTCTATTTTTGTAGCTTCTCTGCTTTATTATTAAAAAAACGCTATAGTAATTTTAGTTTGAAAACGGCGTCTACTTTAATAAAGTTCAGCATCCGTCTGTAACATCTATGATGTAGAATTTTCTTATAAAACAAATTGATTTATCTAGTAGTTTATTCTATACTCGATCCTTTTTTAAATTTGCAATTTAATTGCAATTTAAAGTTTATAAAATTTAGTAAGTTGCTGAAGATTCATGTAAAGGGAAGTGGATAAATATAAAATAAGTTGAATCTTTTCAATTACACTGAATTTCAGATGTCGGTGATAAAGGAACATTAAAAAGGTTTATCGTCTCGAGTCGACTTGATTGTAATATATCGTCGCGAAGTTAGAAATATTTTCTCTTCAAAAAATTCTCTTCAAAAAATTATATTCCTTCTAGAATAAGCTTGTATATTATACCATTATGACATTGTAGTTTATTAATTAATTGGATTTTTAGAAAAATCTGCAAAATGCAATATTTCAAGAGGAAATTTAATAAACTAGTTAAGCTTCATTTAAAAAGTAGTTTATGATATTCTGAATTAAATTAATATTTTTTTAATTAAACATAACTATTTGAATTTATATCTTTATATTTGCATCTTTACATTGAATCAAGAACAAAAAAATAACCGGTAGACTGAGTTATAGTCAGCTGCATGATTTTATATAGTTATTTATTAAGCTTAGCATCTTAGTAAATTAAAATAATTTGTCTTGTCCTGGGGGATATGGAATACCCCCCAGACCCCCCGGTCAATACATTATTGCTTTTAGATTGTCACTAATAATAAAGCAAAGACAAACGTTTAATAAAAAATTAGTCTGTCAGTTTTGTAAATATTCTAAGAAAAGAAATAAGAAATTGCTCATCGGAACCTGATGGGTAGTTTGAAGAGTATGGGATACCACCAATCGCCATCAGCAAAGGTGACTTTCTGTCACCAATACCATTGTTGAAATTAATATAACCTAAGATCATTTTTTCTACGGAAACTTTCGGGCCGACAAACGCCAATAGACATGTGCGTCTACAAAAAACACTGTGCTGCCGTGAAACTTACCGGTCATTATACTCAGTCATTTACTCCCAAGAAGTAAATATTTAAAAAATTTTGTGCACACATGTTTGGAATTTCATTGAAAATAATTGGAATTTCTTGAAAATTCTTGGAAATTTTTGAGAAGTTTTAAAATTCCTAGGAAATTTTTGGAATTCCTTCGAGTTTTTTAAAAATTACTGGAATTCCAAGTCCTGTGTACAAATTACTTTCGAGATATTTACCTGTTGGATTTATTCATTCGCTTGATATCCTTATTCAATAACATATTATACTAAAACAAAAACAAAAAACACATCAAAACGTTGAAATAATAGAATTTTAACCGTAAAGTTAAAAACCATAATAGCAGGCCCGTGCGCAAGGGAGGGAAGTAAATATTATAAATAGTTTTGTACCTATTAACGTAAACACTTTTTATATATTTGAAAAATTGATGTAAACGTAAATACTATTAGTATTAATTAATGCATTTATTTTATCCTGCGCACGGGCCTGCATGCATATGATTCAGTCACCACATAAACCCAGTGGCGTATTTAGAAAATGCTTTTTGGGGGGGGGGGCAGATTAAAGATTTTTAGAATCTCGTTAATCTATTCATGCGCGTCAATTGGAACTAATCCTAATACATAAAATTCCAGCACGCTTCTGTTGCTCCTGCTACCACTTGTCATTTTTTGGTGGAAAAACACTCTGGTTGGTCGATTTTTTTTACCAGCCAAAAAATATATATTAAATTAATATTAGGACTATAAATATTTGTCCAATATTAATCCAAACCGGGAAATTTGAAATTTTAAGCAAAAATGAAGAAGTTTAACCTTCGGCTAGAAAACATTAAAACTTGGAAAGCATATTTATTTAATTACCTTACTGCTCACAGTGTTTAGCAGCAACTTTCTGTGTTGCTTTAAAAAGTTAATTATAAAAATAATACAAAAATATAAAGTCAAAATTGTAAACCGAGGGGTCTAGGGGGAGTGAAACACCCTCCAGTACATATCGCAAGATTTCCATTCTTTTAGAATACTCGGAGAAGATAGGAGATTTATAATTTTACAAATTTCGCCAGGAAAAATCGGGATATTTGAATGTTTAAGCAAAAATGAGGGAAAATTAAACCTTTGGCTAGAGAATATTAAAGCTTTGAAAAACATTTATTTAGGTGCCTTACTGTTTAGAGTATAGTAGCAACTTCTACATTACTTTGAAAGTTAACTGTCAAAATTATAGTCAAAAATGTAAACCGGGTAGTCTGGGGGTGAGCACCCTCCAGTACATATAATAAAATTCCCACTCTTCTAGAATACCTATACAGAAGACAGAATAATTATACAAATTTCGTCGGAAAAAACTGGGAAATTTTTTGTTTTTGAGCAAAAGTGAGGGAAATTAAAACATTCGACTAAAGAAAATTAGAATTTGAGAAACTTATTTATTTTTATATTAGGTATAAAAAAATTTTTTAATTACTTCACGGCATATCAAGTTTAGCAGCAACTTTTTGCGTTACTTTGAAAATATAGAAAAACGGGAATCACCCAGTAGCGGGAAAAGAAATTAAATATTATACCGCTAAAAGACAGATCCACCGTCTAGCTACTCGTCCGCGGACGGGCTTTCCAGCTAGCAAATAAATACATAAAAATAATTTAAAGTTATTTAAATTTTAAAACTTCGTGGTAAACATTATTTTTATCAGGGGAGGCTTTAGGGATACAATCCGAGTCATCCTTGGGGAGGGGGGCACTCGCCCCTTTGCCCCCCTCTAAATACGCCACTGCTAGACCGCATGGTTTTATTGTACTACAGATGATGGCTTCGAGATTACTCTGAAAAAATTTCTCATCAGGCACAGATTTACACAAAATTAAAATTATTAAGAATGGCAAAAGTAATAAATATTTCGTAAACACCAATTTTGACGGTTCGTAACAATGGGGTCAGTAAATTGGGGTTGTATACCAAATTTGCAATACTGTTAATTAACAAGATTATCATATCTATTGCATTTGAGGCCGACTGTGAAGCCTTTACATGGCATCATTAGAAAAGAGGCACAAAGATTGCATATGCATATGCAAATGCAAAAATATGGGCAAATGTGGTTGGATCTTGAATGGCAATAATGGCATAAATTATACCTTGTTATCTCAGCTTGGTTATTGGACAAACATACCGAATACAGCCGTGGTTGTAGTGAGAGTCGGCATCTACTCCAAAACTATAAGAAAGTGTGACCACCAAAAGTGCTCATTCTTTCAACTACTTCAGGTCATCCAAACTTGTTTAAAGTCATAAAAAAAATTTTTATTACGATGTTCTACAATATAATTCGAAAGTTTACGTATTGGCTGAGATTATTAATAAATCGTACTAAAATTTTATATTATTCTAATTAAAATGGTTGAAAGTAGTATATTCTGCTACCTTGAAATTTAAAAACGTAAGATATATACAATTTGTATATCTATATACAGTGTGTGGTCCGACGTTTCTCGGTAAAAGTAATGCGTAGAACTTTACTCGCCATTTAGTTAAAAATAAATATTATGCAGCAAACCCACGAAAGTATATAATGATATAATTCAGTCCTAGCCAAGTACAAAGGCAGGTTCATCAGAGCCCAAGAGCTCACAGTCACCGTAGAAACAACTTTGACCACACTTTTTGTCTTATTTTCAAAATTAATGGTTCTCTTGGTTAGTAAAAAAAATTCCAAAAGAAACCATTAATTTTTCATCCAAGACCTTGGAAAGTATACCATTATATGATACTTTGCAGTCGAGACAGTTTTGTGTTATATTACATGATATCCCTAGTCCTTTATTTCATTACCGTTGTTATGCTAGTATCGTACATTTCTTATACTTTTAGTTTGGAAAGGACTTGTCTTGGATGAAAAACCGCTTACGTGACTCGCTGCGAAAGTGATCCATTCCGGATTTGTAAGCTATGTATATTTTGTTTACTCTTCCGGAATGGACCACTTTCGGTATTAGCTAATGAAAATAAGGCAAAAAGTGTGGTCAAAGTTGTTTCTACGGTGTCTGTGAGCTCTTGGGCTCTGATAAACTACATAGTCTTATATTGAAGTATCTTAGAGTTAACAAACCATTTTCCTGCCTACACAAATATAGAGTTTTAGTTAGTTTAAAATATTTATTAATAAATTAATCGTTACAAAAACATTTGCTAGTCCAATGAGCAATTACATAAGTGCCAATTGGCCAAACATTATAATTTTCTTACAAACTAGGAGCCCCTCGTGATAACACATATCTCCAGATTTCTTTGGGGTAACCAGATTGGTTTAACAATAATTAATCTTGATTGGTATAAAGAGTCTAAAGTGTCGTATTAAAATTTTAACGAAAAGTTTCTATTGCTGGAAAAGTGGAAAAAAACCAGCTTAAGGTAATTCTTGATTTTAACAATAACAGTAATAACAATGGATATATAATTCGAAAACAGAACAGAGTAACAAATAACAAATAACAGATAACAGAGAATAGAATATTAGAAACTTAACTTAACGATGATGGATCGATTAACTGATCAATCAATCAATCCGTATGTTGTCGTAGCTAATTTATGGAAGGCTAACGGTTTGTATTCGCGTTCTTCTCAAGGTTCAGGGATATTCCTTCCTGTGGCGTAGCAGCTAGTGGTGGTGTCAGGTGTCGTTTGTGGGATGAGGAAGTTGAGTTTGGAAGGATGGTAGTGTTTGGAATGGGAGCTTATATTTGCGTATAGTGTGGTTGTTGGTGATGTTTTGTGTAAGTGGACTGTTGAGTGTTTGGTAGGTGTAGAATTTCTCGGATAACCTCCCGATGTGTTCTCCGAGAAATTCTACTTGTGTGTTTTCGTGTAGTGTTGTAAGTCTCGTATATCTGTCTGCCCCCGTGACGAGGCGTAGGCAGCGGTTCTGAAAGACCTGCAGGGGCCGCAGGCGTGTTTTGGAAACACCCACCCATGCAGGACTGGCGTACGTTAGGATCGGTTTTAGTACGGTTTTGTATAACGTACGCTTGTTTTCAGAACTCATCTGCCCACTTTTCATGAGGGCATAGATCTTACGTTGGGCTCCGTAGGCTAATTGCCTTCGGAGCTTTAGGTGCGTGTCGAAATTTAACCTGGAGTCCATCGTGACTCCGAGGTATTTCACGCTTGGTTGCGGTAGGATTTTTTGGTCGTCCAGTGTTAGGTTCTGGAAAACCCGATGATTGGTTCTCTTTCTCGAGAAGACTATGGTCTCCGTCTTCGCAGCGTTCAGCTTTATTTTCCAATCATCGAGAAATTTCTTGATGAGGTCTAAGTGGATTTGCGTTTGTTTTGTGGCAACCTGTGCGCTGAACGAATGCGCGTAAATTGCAGTGTCGTCAGCGTACAGGGCCATATTTGTTTTAGGAAATGTGGGTATGTCGTTGATGTAAAGGATAAATAGTTTCGGTGCCAGTACGGAGCCTTGGGGTACTCCAACTTCGATATCTTTGGGATGGGAAATGGTAGCATTGACTTTGACCGCGATCGATCTGCCGGTGAGGTAGGAGAGGATGAGTTTGATCAGATGGTTACTAAGTCCATACTGTATCATTTTAAAAATTAAGCCGTCGGTCCAGGTTCTGTCGAAGGCTTTTTCAATGTCTAAGAGTGTCATTACGGTGACTTTGTCGTTGTTGAATTGTTGTATTACGTCGTTTACAATTCGGGTCACTTGCAGGGCCGTGTTAAGGCCTGCAGTAAACCCGAACTGATAGGGGTTGTTGATGTTTAATCGTGTAAGTTCGTGTGTAAGTCGGTGTAGAATTATTTTTTCTGTTAGTTTGGATAATGTGTTAAGTAGTGTAATGGGTCTGTAGCTGAGCGGAAGGGAGGGGTCTTTATTGGGTTTATGGATCGGAATGGTGAGGCCTTTTTTCCAGGCCGACGGGAAGTATTGTAGGGTTAGGATAGCATTTATGATGTTGGATAGTTGGAGTATAGCTTTCCCGGACAGGTTTTTGAGAACCTTGTTCTCAATTTTGTCCGGTCCGGGGGCTTTTTTGTTGGGTAGGGATTTTAGGATTTGGATGATTTCGTTGGGATTGGTTAGTAGGGTTTTTCGTTGTCGTTTGGGGATTTCGTATGATCGATTTGAAAAGTCAAGCACAGTTTGTTTAATCTCCCTTTGTTCCGGGGTGTCGGTGTCGTCTAGTGTGTGTATTTTTTGAAAAGTGTTGGCCAAGAGTTCCGCCTTTTGGGCATCCGTCATGGCCGTGTCAGTGTTGTCCTGAAGGGTCGGTATTGATTCGTAAGGTTTCCGTAATAATTTAGTCATTTTCCAAAGTGAGTTGTCTGAAGGACGCAGGGAAGACAGAAGGTCTTCCCATGTTTTGTTTCTGTGTCGCGTAATTTTAAACTGTACTTGCCTATTCAAATCGATCATTACGTCTTTGTATCTAGTGTCTGCGGTTTGTTGCCAAAGCTTCCGATTCCGGTTCCTCTCCCCGATTAATAACTGGATGTCTTCAGGGAAGACGTCCCTGTTATTCTTCGGAGTAAAGGTCCGTGAATTTTCCGCTTTGGCTTGTGTGATGTGTTGTGTCAGTAGGTGTATTTCGTTGTCTAATGTATCTGTGTCGGTGATGTTGTTGTTGAGTGTGATTAGATCGTCAAGCCTTCGACGGAATCTGGACCAATCGGTGTCTTTGAAGCTGGTGATTTTGAGGGATGTGCGGTTAAGAGGAGCGGATTTAAGGAAAAATTGGACTATGTTGTGATCGGAGGTGAGGTTGGATTTAACGGTAGGTGTCGTAATATTGGTTAGGTTTTTGTTGAGGAGCAGATCGATCGTGGTCGCGGTCATGTTGTTCATAGGATGGTGGGTATGAGCGGAGGTGTAAAGGATTTCGATATGTTTGGAGAGGCAAAAGTTTAGGAGAGAGTTACCGTTCGGATTGGATTGGTGGCAATTCCAGTTTGGGTGCTTGGCGTTGAAGTCGCCAGCCAATAGGACCTTGCCGTCCAATCCGAACAGCGTGTCCAGGTCGTGATGGAAAAATAGGTTAGTGGGCTTATTGTATACGGTTACTAGGGTGATATCGTCTTGGAGTTTTATCCCCAAGACTTCCATACTGTTACCTGGTGTTATGTGTACTCGTCTGTGTGGTATGTTGTTTCGTATGATGGCTGCTACGCCACCCGCTCCGTGGCCTCCTCTGTCTTGTCGGTGGACGGAGTATCCCTGGACCTTGAGGGATCTGTTTTCGGTAAATTTGGTTTCTGTAATTAACATAATATCAATATTGTTTTTAAATAAATAATTTTTAAGTTCAAAGATTTTGTTGCTTAACCCGTTAGCGTTCCATAAATTAATCTTCAGCTTAACAACCATACGAGTTGATTGTTCTGAAAAATTTCAGTGTAGCTGTAAAACGTTCTGTTTTCGTTGCACAATTCTTTAGCAGATTGTTGTAATCCTTCAGAGCTCTCAGCATCTCATTAATGTCCATTTGTTCATTAATCTCCTCGCAGACTTGCGCAAATTCCGTAAATGCGTCGCCCATATTGGCATTTCGTTGTTGCGGTTTCGGTTGATTTCTTGAAGTTTGTGGTGGTGGTGGTTGGAACACCGGTACGGCTTCAGGTGTCGTTTGTTGCGCCAATCTGGTTCTTGGAACTCGGAGGGGGGGGAACATTGCTGCGTTATTGATTGGTGCGGGAGTTGGTCTTGTGGTTGGTGCTGTTATTGGTTGCGTTGTTCTGTGCCATGGTGAAGTAGTAGGAAGGGGGGCCGGGTTGAATTTTTGGGCGTAAGCCATGTGTTGGGAAGTTTTCGTTCGTCTGGTTTCCTCCAATTGGCTGATCTTGCGTAGATAAACCGTGCAGGTGACGCTATTGGCCGGATGCTTTCCATAGCAGTTCGCACATGTTGCAGGTGCGGATTTAGGTAGCGTACACTCTTTGGTTAAGTGTTCTTTAGCGCACTTCAAACATCGTATTGCGCGTCTACAATGTGCGGTTGCGTGCCCCCACTCTTGGCAACAGTGGCACTGTATAATAAACTTATTGTTGAAGTGTCGTTCCCATCTAACTCTTGCATCCATTAACGTCGTTACCGTAGCATTTATCGTCCTTTCAGTAATGGAGTTGTTCGTTACTATCAGGAATGCTGGCGTTTGCATGCCATTCATTTTAAAAACGTTTTTTGTTGCTATCGATTTCGAACTAAGTTCCTTTTTTATTTCGTCTATCGTGGCGTCGGACGGTAGACCCTTCAGTACAAACGCGTGGGTTTTCTCATCTCTGGCGGTGTACGTGTGGTGTTCCACGGATTTCGATTTTAGGTCGGCCAGTAACAGATCGTACTCTGTCTTATCGTTGACGTAAACTGTCACCGTGGTCGCTCTGTACGACAGTTGGAAGCCTTTGGATGCAAAGTCACTTACCTGTTTCCTAAATTTTGCTTGGTCATTGACGTCGCAAGCAATTACGATTGGCGGTGGTTTAAACGATTTTTTTGGAGGAGCTGGGGTCTGGATCCGACCCTGTTCAGTTTCGTTGTCGTCACCTTCCTCCATGTGGTTTCCTGCCGTTTCGAGACTTTGGGTCTCTTTATCTTTCGCAAGCGCTGCGAATTTGTTTGCGAGTATCACCGGTATCGGAACAGGCTTCAGCCGAAGTCGACGCACTTTCTTAACGACTGGGTCTGTAACCTTTTCAGTTTCTTCGATCCCTGGGGAAAGCTTCCGCTTACTCTTCGTTAAGCAGCTCCAGTCGTTATCGGTGTCGGCGAACTTGGCATTAGTATCGTTATCTGCGTTAACACTCATGTTTCCAAGTTTCAAAAATTTCAAATTTCAATTTACTAACACTACCAACTTACAAATATTGATCACGGAGCTCCTGGACACGTCTTACCTCTACGGCTGCTCGGTTGAGAATACACAAATATAGAAGGATCACCTCTGTGGGTAAGTAACCAACCAAATGGCGATTACGCATTACTTTTACCGAGAAACGTCGGACCACACACTGTATAGAAATATACAAATTTTATATATCTTACGATTTTAAATTTGACGGTAGCAGAATATACTACTTTCAACTATTTTAATTAAAATAATATACATTTTTAGTACGATTTATTGATAATCTCAGCCAATACGTAAAATTTTGAGTTATATTGTAGAACAACGTAATAAAGAAAAATTTTATAATTAAGCAAGTTTCGCTGACCGGAAGTAGTTGAAAGAATGGGCACTTTCGGTGGTCACACTTTCTGTAGAACAGATGCAGACTTTTCAAAGACAATCTCAGCGAAAGTCATGGTTTTTAAAAACCGAATATAAATTCGGAATTTATATTTAAAATATAAATTCCGAATTCTTTCTTTTCCTTTTTTTCTCTTCTCTGAACATATAAATACAAATTTAGATTTAATATTATAATATTATCTAATAAATCTAAATTAGATTTAATATTATAAAAAAACAATTATGATTTTTGCTATTCATACTTTAAAGACTACTGTATTTTAATTCATTTTTTTATGTTTAATTCCTTAGTTTGTACTATTTTACTGCCTACTTTAAATTTGTAAA
This sequence comes from Cantharis nigra, assembly GCA_958510845.1. Classification (NCBI taxonomy): domain Eukaryota; kingdom Metazoa; phylum Arthropoda; class Insecta; order Coleoptera; family Cantharidae; genus Cantharis; species Cantharis nigra. The sequence continues at coordinate 24,614,269 of OY294032.1, read as the reverse complement.
AATTAAGTTGTTTTTAAAGAAATGATTTAAATGATTAAACTGATTGGCTCATAAAAAAACATGTCAATATATTTATTAATTTTGTTTTTGAATAAAACTGTAGAATCAATCAATCAATCCGATTTCCAGTTTCTGCCAAATTATTTGTAATGTAATTTAGTCCCGTTTAGTCAATAAGTCAATAAATAAAACCGGTAACTTGATCTGAAAATTAGCAATACTATTTCTAATATCCAGTTAAAAGTTAAAAAATTTGAAATGTAATTTCATCAATCTCGCTTGATTAAATAAAAACTTTCTTTATAAATTTTAAAAAAATTAGATAAATAACTGGAATTTAAGTATAACAAAGTTACTTTTTATTTAAAAACAAATTTGCAATAAACTTGGAAAAAGTTTTTATCAAAGTTCAAATTAGATAAAGCGCTTCCACCACAGCGAAAAATTTAAATTTTATTTAGCTTTTAAATTGTGGGTTGATAAAATTAAAAACTTGACAAGAACTTAATTTCGTACGATTTGAATTTAGATAAAAATGCAATTCGAATGATTTCTATTGACGATAAATAATTCTGCATAACAGTATGGATCCGATTGTTCAGCTAAACAAGTACCGTTTAGGAATAAATTACATAATGTGGTTGGATGAATTGTTAATCATGCACAGATAGAGGTGTCTATTGAATATGGAAGAGTCAATTAGCAAAACGCACATTTTTGAGTTTTCGGAATGGTCCTCGTACGTTTTATAACATTAACTTTAGTTGATTTATTTTGAAATTGTTTAAATTCATTAAATATTATTGATAAATATTTACGTCTATATACCAATAATGTTGATGATAATTTTGATAAATTTCAATAGTTAATAGTTGTGGAAATTAAATTACAGAATAACACCACCACCGCCGAAATAAATTATTGAAAAAAAATGAATTCGCATATAATTGATATTATTTAGGATATTTTGTTGGAATTAATTATTAGAATATTCTTCTAGTGAGCTTAAACTATAATATTTCGACGTCGTTTATATTTTGAAATCAATTTTCAGTTAATTAATATTCCTGAATAAGTTTGTCTGTTTATATTCTTCTGTGTGAAATTATATTGTCGTCAAAGGAAAGTCATTAATAATACAGAATTCCAGGTAACTTCATACGTATAATAATGTGAAACGACATTATTTGTAATGGTAAAATCGTCAGTTTTTTTTCATTATGTAAAAATTTCTAGCTAATAATCTTCATAGCGTGAGAAACATTAGCATAATGAAACAGACAACTCGAATGATTTTGACGTAGGAACAAAAATTTCCTCCAGACCACGGCTTAATTATTTCGATGACCAGGGAATAAGTTAACATTAAGCATTTTCGTCGTAGTACTAATTGGTTTGTTAAATTTAAAAAATTAAAACTTTAGTAATTGGGGTGATTAATAAAACTTAAAGAAGTGAAAGTATTGAAAAGTTTGCCCTCTTTGAAATTTACCAAATTAATTATCATTTTTTTACTTTCAGCACGTTTTTAAAACTTAAAGTGAAAAAATGTTCACTTAACTGAAAAAACAAAAGAACTTTTTATTATAATTGGATTTATTCGACTAAAAATGTATCGCGAACGTTTTATTGTGTAAATTAATAATTTAATTATTGTTCCGTTTACTTTTTACCGCCACGTTCGTATTTTGAAGCGATTCATGTAATTTGATTTGATTGTTAAGTGTAGTTAGTGCAAATGGCTGGACAAGAAATTGAGCCAATCGATAAAATCTAAGTTATTGATAATGATAGACTTGGTTTAACAATATCACAACTACTTTTTGTATTCGATTGTCGTTGAATTATTCAGTCTTCATTATTAGAAGAGATGTAACATGTTATATTGACATTATGTACATTACATAATACATGTAATACGTATGTACATACATTGAGTGCAATCTAAACAAGATTTAATATGCTGAAGATGCCTATAATTATTTTGTATGCTAATGGTTTATTGATAATAATTATTAGTATCAGGTACTGGCCTTTCCTATAAAATTCATTAACGTATGGATGTGGGTCATTCCACGAAATAAACTAATTTTTACGGGGCGACCCCCGCCGATTTTGTTCAAACATTTTCTGAAAATTTTAGCTCTTAACCCTGCGGCAGTCGCGCCATTTATTTTAACACGAGCGGTCGCGTTGCGGACCTTAGGTCCGCATGATGAGATATCAGTAGTTTTGTGAGATTATGTTGCATGTCACACAAAAACTATTAAAAGAAAACAAATTTTATTCAAAATGAAAAGTTTACTAAATAAACTGTATTGATTCAACAATTTAATAAATAAAAACGAAATTCTTGTTTAGTACTTATAATTGTTAAACTTTGGTTTCGAGGGAGGTAGAACAGGTAACTTTTCTGTAGTAATGCAAATTTCTCACAGAAACAGCAAATAATTGTCGTTTTTCTGTACTTGTGAGAACCACACTTGTGGCAGGAAAGCATACCTACACACATCCATTCAATATAATCATGAATATGTAAACAATTTCAAATTTTATCAACAGCGCGGACCTCTGTTCCCCGACGCGACTGCCGGAGGGTTAATAATATGCAGCCATTTTGAAGTTATGATTTTTTACAATTTTGAAATTTGTTTTTAAACTTTTTCATTCATTTTTTTGAAAATGAAAATCTTCATTTTTTTGTCATACGTAACAGAAAACCCTTTAAAATTCAATTACAGTGGAAAAAAGCGATTTTTCTCACTATGAGAAATATTTTCATTGAAAAGCTGAGAATTTTTCCAATTTTTCTAAAAAAGTTTTGTTGGTGTGGTATGGTATTTATTTCGGTAAAATATCGAAAAGTTTAGCAAGTTTTGTTAATCTTATTCTTGATCCTATCTTATGTGATCTTCTTCGAGTCCTGTCATTAAACAGAAGAATAAAAATGCGACATATGATTTATGTGAAGTGGACCATTGAATCTTGCAATGAAAAAGTGCAAAGGGTAAGTTTCATTTTAATATCATTATGGGACATTATATTTTTGAATTAAACTTTATAATTGTTGCTTTCTTGTCAGTAAGTCTGTCACTTCGCTACAACTTCCATTCGGATGCACAGAGTTTTTGAGCTGGTTTTAGTGTTAACTCTTGTTAACATGTAATATGTCTACCTTTCTTTGGTTGATAAATAAATAATGTTAAGTTGTGGATATTTACTGGGCACATTAAATCTCTTTCTGCAATTTTTAATAGAGAGGACTTATATGTGATTACTGAATTACTGAATAATGTATTTAAATTTAATATTCCGATAAACTTGTAATTGATTCTGATTACAGCTTTAACGTTAAATTCGAGCGACATATTGATGTTGAATCAACGTGAGTGTCTATTTATTATTTAACAATTTCAATTTTAATATTCACATTCGAAAAGGTATTCGATACAATTAGTAGAACACCACGGCGATATTCCATAGCTTCTAAACCCCCGGTGCGTACTGTAGGGACATATATTATATAAATTTATTTATTTCCGAAAGAATAAAAGATTATTGTTCAATAAAATTAACTACAGATCAAACTTACAAATTTTCAATTTTTGAAACTGGAGATAATGGGAAAGTATGGAAATCTCCAATGTGGATTTTGCAAACTTGCAAATCATTAGGACTAGTCGCCACTATCTTTGAAATTAGAGAAAGCGAGCCTTTTATCCTCGGGAGTAATGAGGCGGTCATATGGCAATTGTCGTACCCATACTATGCTACGGTATTCCTGTATGATAGCTCAGAACAAAACAGGTAACAACAGCGTTCTCTTTGTTGCAGCTCCAGAAATCAATCTGACTAAATGTAACTGCAGTGATGCAATCTCCCCCAATTGGTGTAGACCAATAAGCAAGAAACTGGAAGTCATATGTGGATTTTGAATTTCTTTTGCTGAACTTAAGCATAAGTATACCTCTGCGCTGGATAGATATACATCAGAATTATAATTTTATAGCTTCCGATAATCAGGAAAGCAAATTTTCAAAATATTATAATTTTTAAAATATTTTGTTGCATTTTGTTTTAAAATAAATTTTATTATCAGACCGTTAAATAAAAGATAAGCTTATCCATCTGCCTTGGTATCAAATATAATTTTACAGTTCCTAGAATAATTTCCAAATTAAATTTTTTTAAATTCATATGAAATAATATATTACTTAATTATTTTCCAATTATAATAATTTATTCCAAGCTTTCGACTTATCTTGCTTTGTCTCAAATTTTCTAACTAACATGTGTTTCAATATTCGGTTCCATACACTTCGCCAATCAACCAAATTTTTCTTAAAATTACAAAACTTAATTCATTCAATTAAACGCATTTTCCTTCTCAAATCACTATGTATTTATATTAATTATACAGAATTTCAATCAAAATCTTATGGACTCACAAAAGTAGTACTTTTCCGCACACTTTTGAATATCATAAAGTAAGACTTTTTGAAACATGATTAGAAAAAATAATAAAAAATGTATTTTTAAATTACCATCAATAACTATACCATCAGCCACTATTAATGATATAGGGAACTTAAAAATACAGGTCTGCAGAAAGGTTTTATTGATTTTTGTAAAATTTTCCTGATTTTGTCCTAAATGTGGATAGGAAAATTAATAATCAGGAAAATCGAACTTGTAGGTTATAACTCTAACTGGAATTATTTAACACCCTAGACTTATAGCCTTTGCTATCATATTTCACAATTACGTGATATTCAAACTAAATTAGATTTAAATTTTGCAATTAATTATTACTGTGGAATCAATTATTAATTAGTAGGGAATTAAGTTTATCTGTCCTAAATCGATTCTCCATCACTCGGAAGTAAGGTTTTCTTGTTTTCACTTATACTTTAATTACTTTAGTGTATTAATAAAACAAGGGTTAATAAAGGAAGTGTTCTTCTAACTGTTACAATAACAAAAATTCTTCTTACCAGTTGAAATGGACTAAACGATTAAATAAACTTGGGCTTTTGGTATTGCGATAGAAATTTCGCTTTTGTACGTTATATCAACAGTCGCTTTTTGAAACAACATTATTAAAGACTATAGATGAAGGGATATAGATTTTTAATTTAACTTTGCTCCGAGCCATGCCAACGCAATTTCTAAAATCTAAAGTGGTTGTTATGTTGCCCTCACTGTTACTTCTTCCAGAGATATTTCTAATTGCGGTGGTGTATGAAAAAGTACCCTTCGGCGGCGATATGTTATTATTTCATATAAATAGGGTGATTTTAGTTCCCAACAGCAATTTTCAAATAACAATTAACCATAACACAACTTTCGACTAAGTTTATTTCTGTAGAAAGCTCATTGGCTCTTATAATTCTCTTAGATTACTTCCAAATTGACAATTAAAAGTCAAAGTTAAATGGAAAACAGTTTTCTGACGAAACGTAATTATTTTAGAAACGCAGATTTAAAAACTTGATCCTATAAACTTAAATTCCTTTTCACCTTTCAGTTTTACTTCCAGGAGTCCCGCGAAGCTAATTCGAGCACGTCAGTTTCACGAGATGTAAATTTCATGTTTTATGAGCTTCCTCCTCTTCTTCTCTAGTTTATTTTAGGCTTACTTCATAAACAAACTACATATTAATAAACTTAATACTTACAATGTGTGAAACACAGTTTTGAATATCTTTTTATAATTAAAATTTAAAATAACATAACTGATAACATCTTAACAGATTAACATAATATGTTTAGAAAATCAATTTCATTTTTTCATACTGCAGTTTTAAATATTATTTCTTTGTAAGTAAAGTGGTTATTTTTGAATAAAGTGTGTCAGGGTAAGATTGGCCGAAGAGTAGCAATTCTGGAGATTCTAGAAAAACAATAAATTAAAATAAATAATTTCATTTAAAATATTATTTAAAAAGAAACATAAATATCAATGGTGGTAATCAGACAAAATCAAAGTTTAGGAAATAATATTATTTTTGAAAATATATTATAAGTACCATGTAATACCGCATGTTCTATTATTGTGGTAGTGTATTGGAGAGATGATACCGCAAATGCAACTTTCCTAATTGTTACATGAGTAAACCAGAATGTGGTTGTGTTGCTATTGTTGTTAAAAAAAGAATGTTTATTTTCGAATTTAAAAGATTATTCAGTAGTATTATACAACAATTCAATAGATTTAGGTTTTTGTAATTTCTAAGCAGAAGCAGACTTAGTAGTCTATTTTATTAATAAAAAATTAATTCCACTTACATTTATTATTTTCTACTTAAAAATAATTAAAAATTATATAAAATTTGTGACATTTGACATCTTTCTCTTTTTTTAAGACTCATAATTTAGTTGGTAATTACTTAATTATAAGAAATAATAATATGATATAGTGATAATTTAAGCATTCTTGAGTAATTTATGTACGTATGTAACTCTAAACTAAGCAAGAGCAATTATATAATTATTATTATCTTTGAACCTTAATGAATTAACAGTTCACATAATAATTAACAAATGTTATTATTTAATTGAACAAACGCAATTGATAATAGAATCTAAAATCATTATGTAAGTGTAACAAACTTGCATCTACTTTTCTTTTTTCTTTTTTTTTTATGAAATATTATGACGACACAATATATGATCTACTTTAATTAATTACTTCATAATAATTTGCGCAAGAAAACACCTCCGCTTTCATATTATTTAATATTTAATTTTTTTTAAAAAATTGAAAAATTTTTCATTCTCTGAAAAATACAAAGAATACCTACTGTAAAAAAATTCTAGGTAAATTTACCTGTAACATTACTCAGTGGTGTAATTTTCGATAAAGTTTCTCAAAAGCAGTGTACAATTGCCAACTGATCCTGTAAAATCCGACATTGGTGTGAAATTACTTGATAAAAGTAGATTTTGTTGAAGAATATTAACCACCAATAGAAAGACTAAAAAAAATCATTTATTCGTTAGAAAGTAATCGACAAATAATAACATAATATTTCACAATTTATCGAAAATTATTACAATTACAATTCCGAGTACATTATTTTACATAATATACATAATCAATTACATAATCTATCCAAATAACATTTGTTTCGTGAGGGAACCCTATAATGTAGACCAATACCCTGATAAGATTTAAAAAAACATTAATCAGTAAAGATCTAAATTTTGGTAATACACATGTTTGTAATTCTTCCCGTTAAACATACTAAAAGTCCAAGTGGGGAATCTGTTGCGCTCCAGCCGCCATCTTGGAAAAACGGTGCACTTCTTCAGTTTTTTATCTATATCTCGGCAACTTTTGCTGATACAAAAAAATAGTTCAGATAAAAATTGTAGTTTAGTACATTTCCATCAAAAAAGTAAATAAAGACTTTTTTGTATCTCTAATGCTTTAGCCGTAACTCGACGTTGAATAGCAAAATTATTTATCTTTTTGCTGTCGATTGCTTTTTAGGATTATTTTTAATTTTTACAATATTTTGTTTGTACTTGCATTCACTGGGTGCGTCTTTTCGAAAAAGACAACTAAAATTTTTTTTAATTAATACTTTTAATTATAATTAAAATCCACGTAAGTGCAACTCACGCCAAATTCAGTCCATCGCCTGCTATAGTGATGGATCTTTAAACAACATGGTTATCACACCCAGGGCCTATTTTTAATTGAGTTGGGCCCAAGGCTTTCGCAAATTTTCGGGCCCCTTATATTCAAGTGTAACTAATAGCATCGAAGGCCCAATTTTTGGGTTATTTTATCAGTATTTGATTTTTATTTTACGATTTTATGTTTTTTCTTATTGAGCCCATCTGCCCATTGGGTCCTATGCACGTGCCTAATGCGCCTGATGGTAAAATAGGTGCTGTGTTTAATTTTAAGCAATAAAAACTGGTTCCGCTACCAAGCCACATAAATAATATTAATAATTGCGCTTCAATGTAGGTATTGGTAAAGCGGGGGGTCTGGGGGGTATGCAATACCCCCCAGTGCACATTTACTGTTTAGAATCTAAAGTCTTGCATATTTTTTACTATTTTGGTTATTTTTTAGAAATAACCCTCTATAGTCAGGGTATTTGCTTTGAAAAATTTAGTGGGAACCCTAGATAGTTGTACGGCCTTCTAGCATTGAGGATATTTATTTCATTACTATGGAGTCGGCACCTTTTAATATTTGTTACTAAAAATAATAACTTAATTCGGATGCGCGAATAAAAAACAAAAGATACACACCCCCCAGACCCCCCGGATTACCACTTACATTTTGTGTCTAAACCAGTTTTGTAATAGCAGCTAAACTGAAGCCTATCGAAATTTTAAAACAGATTTTAGAAATTTCTATAGCAAACTAGGTAATTAATTGTTAAAACTTCTAAATTTGGTTGTAAAGCTACTATAAAATTGTTTTGTGGCAAGCCGGGGGGTCTGGGGGGTATGGAATACCCCCCACGCCACCTTTAGCTAAAGAGCTAAGAGTTCGAACAAAGGTTCGCGCAGCAAAATCAATGCTGGGGGTATTCTACGATTCCCATATATCGGAAAAACTTAAAAAGGAACTAGAATCTGACCCATCCCCGAAGGGCAATCCTAACCAGTGTCGGCGCTAGGATAATGTAATATGTGACGTCCTAGGCAAAAATCTCTCGGTGCGCACCCCCCCCCCCTTTTATATAGCAGTACTGAGGTAAAAAATATTTACATTTAGTTATTTTTATTTAAAAAAATACCTTTCGAACAAAAATAAAAATAACAAAAATACCTAATCAAATCTTTACTTTTCTGGCCTTCTTTGCGACAAAAGCTGCTACGTATAAGTTTTGTTTAAATTTCAGTACCTAGTGCTGACCCCGATCCTAACGAATAGTATGGTTTTCGCTCAGGACACCCCACAATCAAAAATTCCAGGCAATCTATTCCCAGGGTCTATTTTTAACTGAATTGGGCCTTATGGTTAGGCTCTAGAAAAATTTCGGGCCCCTTATATTCGAGTGTAACTAATAGTATTGAAGGCCCAAATTTTGGGTTATTTTATCAGTATTCTCTTTTTTCGGGCCCCTCTGGCCATTGGGCCCTAAGCACGTGCCTAATACGCCTAGTGGTAAAATAGGCCCTGATCACACCTTCGAAACATTTTCCAATAAATTTAATATTTATCATTTATTCATGGTTTTTACCGGTCATAAAGCTGCAATAAGACCTCTTATACGCAACAGTGAATTACAGCTAAAATATTAGAGAATATTAGAGATTTTAAAGAAAATTTAATAAACTACAATTTTTATGTGAACTATTTTTTTGTATTAGCAAAAATTGTTCAGATATGAGCAAAAATCTGAAAATGTGTACCTTTTTTCCAAGATGGCGGTTCGAACGCAACATTTGTTTTTTATATTCTGTTGGCGGTGCGTTATTGTAACGTCGTCAGTTTGGGAAAAGGGGTCGAATTGTATGATTTAAATTTATTTCCATAATTGAAAGAGAAGGAAGAGCTCAAAAGACTTTCGTTTTAAAAAACTTCCTATACATATAATTACTTCTAATCTTGGGGGCTTCAGCCCATTTAGCTTCTTTTCTTCTCGGTTACTATCGATGGTCAACAAAAAAATAGGGAAAATGTAATTTGAGTTAAACAACCACATCATTTATATACTGATATAAATATCAGTTTTCAACTAATGATATTTACCATTACTGGGAGTATTATATAACTTATGTGCCTTTAGTTTCAACCCTTAATTAGGCGCATGGGGTCAAGGCAATTTCAAATTGAACAACAGGTGTGAGATTGTTTATTTTGATTTAATTTATTTCTGACACTCAATTTTGAAAAGTACTAAATGAAATTTCACTTTTATGGGTAATAGTACAAAAAATTGTATAATTTATATCTGTATTTCTATTACTTATTTCTATATTTAATTTATTTATCTTCATAAAAATGAATATCTGAATGTGTGGTTATGCGATCTTAACCAAACTTGGTAAAATTTCTATTTAAAGCACTTATTGCTTTTGCAGCTATATTATAATGTTGATGGCAAAAAATGCAGGGTATTTTTAAAATTGGGGTAAAACCTATTCGCGATTTACATTAAGCGAACGCCACCAAGCGAAAAAATATTCAGTTAATCTAATACGTATACCTAATGTATAGTTGGTATAAAAAGTTTTGTTTATAAACCAAACGTTTGTATTCTTTTAGTATTCTATTTTGTGAATTAGCATTTCAATGTCAAAAGTATACGTAATAGAGCCCCCATAGAGCGCCAGCAACGGTAAGGTAAACCTTGAATTGTTTTTATTATCCCGGGCGAAACCGGGTATATTCAACTAATATAAGAAAATAATACTTTTATCCATATCCTATATTCATATTAAATTTATAATTAATCTCACAGTAAACATTTACTGGAAAATAACGATCCGAACCACGAAAACTTAATAAGTAATCCACTAACACATTTTCTTCTTATATAGACGCGACGAAGTATTTTACTTTAAATAATACCTCGAGAGAAGCCAGCACAAACTATTATCGAAACGAGATTGAAAAATTAAATCTCAGAAAGTAATTTATTTTATGCAAAAATATAATTTTCAGTCTAAAAGATTAGTTTTGAAAGGTAGTCTGAATATGCCACCATTATAATTTGCCACATTAGTTCTTACATTAAATTGATCTTATAATAAATTTAAACGGTTTATTACTCCCTTTAAATTGCTTCGTAGAAAAACTAAAATCACCAAAGTTTAAAACTATATTTGCAGTTCTGAATTACTCCTCTATATTATGTATACAAAATCAATACCAGTAAACCTCGATTATAAATTTATAACAAAATAATAAACTTGTACAAAGTTTAAATCACTTCTAAAGAAATTTTTAATTATATTAATACAATAACTTTATTTGTATTGATTACTTCTAAATCTATAGGTTTAATAATTTATAAAAAATTATACAGTAAATTGCCATCGCCGATTTAATATTAATATAACTTTTTATGAGCGAGTTACCACGATACTACACAATCTAATTTAAAAAATTTTTTGTTACATTTATACAATATTGAATCAAGTATGGAACACATTATAACTATTAAAATAGAAACGAAACGACAATTTCTATCAAATATTAATTAATCATACCAAAATTCACACTTAATTTTTGGGTTATTATACTGGAGAATAGTTAGTGCTGAAAGTATGTTTTTCCGAACGGTAGTGGATGAATTAATTTGTTACCAAGAATTTTGAAAATATATTATCTACTAAATTTATAACTATAAAAACAAGTTGATAGTTGATACTCTCGCTTGTTGACCTTTCTGTAAGCTTCTGATATTTTATTATTTGAGTTTTATAAAAATAAACAGCATTAGCTTTTTTTTATAAATCCATTAATTGTGTATCATCTATATTGATACACTTTTTTAATATGCACACAACAAACACAGCTAAATTATTTCATGGTTTATTTAGTACAAAATTGACTTTTCAACAATTTTTATAGTATATTGAAATGAAAAGGTAGCAATGTTAATTTATATCAGCATAGTTAGAGAATTTGAAAAATTGAACAGATAGAGTGTTAACTGATATTTACAAAAAACTTTATTTGTAAATAATTACGTGAAACTAAACTACCTGCTGTTAAAATATTAGCATAATTTATCAGCTGGTTCGTGGGCTTCGTAGGTATTTTAAATTTGTATGTAAGTTTTGATTATATAGTATCAGATAAATGAACCTTATGAATATTTTAAAATTAATAAATTTGCCATTTGATTTGAAGTATTTAGTTTGTCAGCAATATCTTGAACTAGAAACTGTTTCCAAAACTTCCATACGGTTAGCTTATCTGATACAATACAAACAAAGATGTAACGTAAATTTCTTAAATTTGCTTCAATTTAACAGAAGGCAATTATTTTTGCAGGCACGAAGCTTTATTTTTTGTATTAAAAAAACTGTCGTATTTTAATTATTGTAAACCGTTATGCCTCGATTAATAAAATACATATCTAGCTGAAATGGTATTAGTAATATTCTCGTGCGTATATATTAAAATTTAAACGAAACGTAGTCAAGTCAAAGTTAAAAAGAAGAAATAGTGAATAAATTGTTAGACAGTAAATGTTTATAATTATTAAACAAATATTGCGGGAATGGATTTATCTCTGCCAATAAAGTATAAACTTCAAGTCTAGAGATTTCGATTTATTTATTTAAGCTTTAGCAGGATATTTTCAATACAAAATTAATTTTGTAACAAAATCTACTATAAAACAAATAAAAATACTCATCAGTCAAATGCCAAATAAAACTTTTCAATATTTTAGATATTTGATATATCTTCTATTCTGAAGATGGTTGCCTATATATGTGACCGAAACCCGGTAGACAAAAATCTTTTATTTTTAGCACAGATATACTCGTTCCCGTAATAGTAAACGCTGTGTTTCGTATTATGCTAATTAATGCTTTAGGGGAAACTTTAGAACAGCAGGTAAAACATGATGTACTCTTCGTTCTGCCAGGCTTATCGCAACGATCAATAAAGTTCGCAATAAGTGTATTACATACATCGTAGGAAGACGAAACATGAGTATTTTCTAAAACATGAAGAGGAATGGAAAAAACTTTGTCGAATTGTACAGGACCCTAAGGGCCTTTAAGTGTGCAGCAATGGAATCACGTTCGATGTTTCTCATATGTATGATAGTTCACACTAATAGAGTTACCCTTTTATTTAAGGAGTGATTTCGATTTTTATTGCTAAAGAATCTCTGATTTCGTGAAGTTTTTATAAAAAAAACAATAAAGATATCAATACATTCTAAAATTAAAATGTAAATAAAAAGTGTGAATTATGCATACCAGGTCACAAGAATGTGGTCATGGTGGGGGGAGCTTCACCACCCCCAATATCTTTGGAAATTGGCAAAAGTTGGAAAATCCACCGAACAGTTGGCAAATCCATCAGTTGTCACAAATCACTTATATTGTTAGAAATCAATAGCATATATACTTTTTTTTAAAAAAAGGTAATCAAAGTTGGAACTTGAATTATGCTCAGAATTAATCAAATAATAATTTCAATTAATAATAATTTAAACTTAATCCGATGCAAAAATTTTAAAATTAGCGAAATTTGTTTTTGAAAAAAAAAAGTTTTTTACAAGAAATTTCTTTTTTTGTATTAATCTTAAAAATTCTGTAGATGAATAAAACTGATCTTTAAATTTAACTTTTTAATTGCTTGTTAAAGTAAAAATTAAATAAAAGTATAAAATAAAATAAACTAAGTATAAATTTTTTTTTAATTTTTTTACAACTGATTAGCTATTCTAGAACTATAAGGAAAATTTTTCTTGTATTAATCCTTAAAATTCTGTAGATGAAAAAACTGAAAATGGTTTCGAAAAAACCTTACTTACTTACTTACCTTACTTTATTATTAAGTAAAAATGTTGGTTTTATTTATTTACATCTGATTTGCTATTCCACTACCATAAGAAATTTTTTTTCTTATAAATAAATTTCTAACGAAAGCGATAACCGTCGTCGCTGGAAGCTCTAATATAATTTCTATTATATTATTTAATTTAACTTGCTATATTGAAGTTTTTAATGTTATTTATTCTCACAAGTTAAGATCCATATATTTAGAAAAATTTTTTCTTGTATTAATTCGAAAAATTTTGTAAATGAAAAACACTAAAATATACGTTAAATTTCACTTGGGGACCTACTTATAGGAGAGTCAATTTGCAACAATTTTTGGAAAAAACCAATGATATATATTTCATTCTGCCTACCCATGGTGGTCTCCGGGACCACAGAGATGTTATGAACATCGATGGATTCGGCTATATTATTATAATTACACTATATTTATTATTAAAAAAAAAGGTTTACATTTTTAATATAGTAGGTCCTCGATCGAAACTATAGTCAAAAAATTTAAATAGAACTAAGTGGTTAGATTATCTAGATTATTATTACTTTAAAGTATTAAATCATAATTAAATTTTAAATGCAAATTTATTATTATCATCATCCATCATCTGATAATTGCCAACTATGAAAAGAATTTTACAGAATATTTATTTTTTAATTAAAAATTTACTGAATTTCCCGTTGCCCAATTTGTACAGTCGCCTAATTTGCCGTCGTTTATTTGACCGGTCGCCTAATAAGCCGTCGTCAAACAAACCGATGTCGAAATTACGGTTACCGAATTATACACATACTGCTTTATTTTCTCACTTTATGGTGTCAAGTGCATGGTTATCTACCATAATTAATTTATGTATTATTGACTTCCTCTTCTTAGAGTGCCTAAGCAAAGATAACTATCTTTTTCAGAGCTTATAGTAGATAGATTTTGCACTTTAGATCACAGCAGTTTCCACATAGCCCTGATTTGACTCCAATGGATTTTTCGTGGGGATACCCCAAGAACAGAATTTATCTTAATAATCATAGATGATTATTTTGTTATCACTCGGCCTCTTTCTCTTAGAGAAAGGTTTTTAGCTTTAAAACCGGATTAGATAATGTGTTGACGAAGACGAAGGCGGTTGCGAGATAGTTATTAGTTTCTACCGGGATTCGAACAGGATATTAAGACAATAACCATCTCTATCTAGATCCACACTGGAGTTAAAATAAAATACATGACAAAGAATGGAGGCTGCTTCGCAAACTTGTCGGAGCCTAGTCTGGTGTACCTTAGATCGTTAGAAGATTGCTGCACACATACTGGTTTAGACTTTAGATTTAGACAATATTAATTTTAGAAACTAATTTTCCACGCAATGTACAACTTTGCACCATACAAGTTTGTTTTAATTAAATATTTAGCTTGATAAAACAACTTTTTCATGTTATAGCTTTTTATATTTTGTTACTTTAAAACTTACATTTGTTAAAATAAAACTGCTGTTTATAATTAATAATTCATTAGTGTGAGTTTATCCCGAAAGAAAAAACTGTTATTTGCCATTCCTGCTCTTTACTATGTGTAAAGTACTTCAAACCAAGTTTTACGAAATATACTGGGATAATTAGTCGCGCTTTGTAATTATCCTTTTTGTAATTCGTAATTTACAAAATACTCCGCACAAAAAGTGTCATGATAAAATTTTTATTGGTTTTTGATTTAACAGAATCAAATGCAGTGTATAGAAATAAGCAGATTACAATAATGTTCGTCAACGCTTTGTAGTTTTATCTTAAATTGGTTTATTTTATTATTTAATTTTTTTATGGTTTCCACTTCCGAGACTGCAAGAATGATTTTGAAAATATTAAATTACAATGACGCACATAATGAAAGCTCATTTGAGATCAAATAAAACTCTATCGATGGACATCAAATTAACAGGTCAAACAAAGCACAAACGTTTGACATCAATTTTTCCTAAAAGTTCGACTTGCAGGAATCAGCATCCCTAAGTTGTGAATTTGTAAAAAGCTATTATGGGAAGGTAATTGAAAATTTATATTTTAATCTGATCTCATATTTATGTGTATAATGCATTGTAATGAAATTATGAGAAGCACTTACATTATAATAAAATTAACACAAATTAACATAATACATTCATTGTAGTGAGTTAGTTGTATGCAAATTTTTAATATTTCAATTGAATAAAATAGAAGTGCAGCATTTGTTTGACAATAATGTAATTATTGTAATAATATTTATTACTTGAGTTTGTGAATTAAAATATACGAAAAATTGAACAGTTTTCTCAAGTTTAAATTTTATGTGAAATCATTGAATTTATAATTTAAACCTGGCAAAACAGAGTACATAAGCTAGTTATAATATAAATAATAAAATTATAGTAAGTATAAGCTCATCCTATGGCATAATCCTTTTACTTTTTTCTACATTATTAGAGCATCTATTTTGTAATTTAGACCTGCTCAATTATAGCGGTGTTATTAAAGCAAATTTGGCCCTAGCTTGTAAATTCACACAGATTAGATTGCAAAAATTTCGTAACAAAATCTTTTCGTATACTTTCAAGTTTAAATACATAAGTATGTACATATAACTTGGTTTTACGTAATAATACTTTTAGCCAGACTACAACAATGTAGCAAGTTTTGCCTGGAAAGTTAATTAATAATGTAAATAAGAAAAGTTAGTTTTTGGATTTATTTGAAATTCTAAAATAAATGTTTAGACTTATACCAAGTTTATGTTAACTCGAGTTACTGCCAAAATAATCTGGCTATTAATTTTTCACGCTTTGTTTCAAATATGAGCGTCTGCAAAAAAAATAAGATGGAAAAGTAGAGAATAGGGTAATTAAAATACGATTTGTGTTCATTTCCTCAACTTAATATCGAATCGAAATCCATCATTTTATAACAGATAAAATAGATTAAGTGAAAATAAATGTGTGGAAATTAAATAGAAAATGAACAATATATCAATCGTTTCAATAGGAAATACAAAATAAAAAGCACAAATAGATCAATTCATCACGATTGCAGATAGAACATAACTGTCTGGGTCAAATGCGAAAGATGTATGTCAAATTGACAGCTACCATTGACCAGTGAAGCAGCAAATCCCTTCAAGAACTCGACTATATTGTATTGCACCGCATGCTTCCGTATCTTGTTACCTTGTTGAAATATAAATCAAATACAACCCATATGTTCTTAAAACCAAAAACCTTTGTTAACATAAAAATTCCACGTTATTCCCAAATTTGCCTGCATTTTTTTGAATAGAACAAAAATCGTAAAATTCTTCCATTCGAGTTTAATTGATCTCAAACGAGGTAGGTATAACTTATTTATATAATTTTGAACAAAAAGGCAAGAATCACATTAAATCTTTTTATTTTCCCAGAATTCAATTATTGTGTTTTAATTTGAACATTTGACAATTGTGGGAACCTTCCTTTTAATTCCACGTCTTGAAGAAAGTACGGTCTATTGATCATGCATGTAACAAGAAGGGTGTCATGTATTGTTGAGTATGTTGTGTTTGCTGTACACATTTAATTACTGCTTCAATATATGCACCATCGTCACGGTCAAATTGGTTTTCTATGAAAAATTAGCAAAATGCTGCTGTTTTTCTGAGCAAATAATACACATAGAAATTTTAAATTTATTAAATCTACTCTGCTCCAATTAACAACAATAATAGCGTGAGAACTGCATCTCAGCACTCTCAGCTCTTTGACATACAGTATAGCATCGTTGGTATCTAGAAGAAAATTTCTATCTTCAGATTCCAAAAAATGTAACATTCTAGTCATTATCGTAGAGTATTTATAACCCCCCCCCCCCAATAACTATCTAAATCCTAAAATAACTTGTTAAGTTAAGTTAAGCTAACTTAATTTAAGTTAAGTTAGGTTTAGTTAAGTTTTTAAAACACTTAATTTTTAGACATTTATTTGCTCTTAATTGTAAAACAGTATACTATTTTTTCTACAAACATAAAAAAAATTATACTTCAAAATTCAATTTTTTGTGAAAACTTTTCTGCCGGCGACGGGTGGCACTGAAGTACTACAGTAGCACCCTCCGAATTTTTGTTTAATGACATGGTGTTTAACTGGCATCTGGTAATATGAGTGTAATTACTTTATTAAATATTTAGTATACACTGAGTGCGTAATCAAATTCCAATTATTAGTTTATAATACTGTAACTTTTTCTGCAGCTTAAATTTAATTTTATTTAAATTTAATTTTAATTTAAATTAAAAAAGCTTTTAATTTAATTTAATATAGAATTATAACATCCAGTCCAAATTTCTAAACCACTCAACCGTTAATCTTAGTTGCAAATAATTCATAATAAATCCGTCAAATAATTGGGGAATAAATTTTTTCAAATTCACACTATACTGAACCTTCAGTTTAGTTTAATTTAAACAAAAGCGAAAGCAATAGACTGTCTGCCCACTTATATTATATTCTCTAGTAAGTCATCTTGGCTCCGGTCAAGTTGATCACTTACGCACTGCAAACTGCATGGCATTCGATATTTTCGATTTTTTAGAGTTTAATTTTTAGGTTATTATGTTAGACTGTTATGTTACAAAAATCTTTTTTTTTTAAATTTTGCTAGTTTGGAATTAATTTAAATTGAGAGATATTATGAGAGATGTGTTTTGAGGTTGAATTTTAATTTAAATAAGTTCTAGATTATTTTGTAAATATGGGTTTTAATTTTGTATTTAGATATGCTTTGTAAATAATTTTCTGTAAATAATGCAAAAATTTTGAATTTTTCAGCCAACAATTTTAAGTTGGCAGAAAAGAAAAGGATATGCGCTCTTTTCAAGTTGGTTTGAGATTTGAGATTTTTAATTGATTTTTTGAATAAAGTTTTAATTTTAGGGAGTAAATTTATTGGTATTATTTTTATTTGGAAGCTGCCCAACATTTGGAATTTTGAATTCTAATGGAATTTTGTGAATTGTAAATGTGCGTGAAGTTAGCCCCCCCCCCTTTCTGCGAAAACTAAAAATTTTCATTTTGTATTGTGTTGTATTCAGTTTGTATTGTTTGTATCGTAAAACTTTTTTTCACTTCGCGAAGCAGAAAATTAAAAATCGCGAAAAACCATTTTTGGCGTTAGCCCCCCCATTTCGAAAATTTTGTAATTTTTTTTTGTATTGTGTTGTATTCAATTTGTATTGTTTGTATTGTAAAAAATTAAAATCCTAATTTTAAAATTAGCCGTGTAAATCGCAAAACAAAATTTCGCGCTGGCCCCCCTTTTTTGAAATTTTTCAAAATTTTTTTTTGTATTGCGTTGTATTCAGTTTGTATTGTTTGTATTGCTAAAAATTAAAGCCTTAGGTTTTATATAAAGCGGCATTCAGATAAAGATTCTTGTCATACCTTGATTAAGGTAGAAACTGGCAAGAGCCAATCAGATTGAAGTATTTTACAATACAATAATTTTACAATAATTTATTTAATCCTTTATTTTGGTTAAATCTGATTGGCTCTTGCTCTCGAAACAAAAAAATAAAAATGCATTTGTTAAAGGAGATGTTTCTCGGGGTAACTTTGGGAGGATGCTTTTTTCGATTTTTCAATTTTTTAAATTTCAGATGATCTTGATAACGGTGAAGTTGCTTTCTGATGTATTTATGAAAATAAGTGAAAGATTAAATATACAGAAAAATCTCCCCATTTTTAATATTGTTTAATTTTTTCAATATTGAAACATCATTTTCGCTATGTTTGTTTAAACAATAATAAAAAAACATTTAGTTACTTATAGTCGCTTTGGTATGACTTATTACATAGTTTCACTATTTTTTAATAATTATAATGCAACGCTTCATACAAATACAAAAAAATTTTGAAATTTTGAACCAGCTAGGCAGAAGATTAGAGCAAAATTTTGCTTTGCGATTTACGCGGTTAATATTAAATTTAAGACTTTCATTTTAAACAATACAAACAATACAAATTAAATGCAATGCAATACAAAAAAAATTTCAAAAAATACAAAAAAAATTAAACACGTTTTGTAAAAACTGTTATCATTATACTTTGTTTTCATATTTATTAATTATTGTCATTGTGGAAGTATTTAATTTGGAAACCTTTATCTTTATTATACGCTTAGATTCCACTTGAAACTTTTAAAATCAAAAAAGTAGTTTAAATCGAAACTCAGGTGAATTTTACTTACTTACTTAAAACAATAGAATTTTGAAATCGTAAATAGGAAATAAAGATTTTCATAAAGAAAAACTTTTCCAATATTTCTCTAGAATTTGATTTAACTCATTTTAAAGAACTTCATTTATCAATGAATGGATGACCATTAATTTAAAAGAATTTTTTGGAAACCGTATTACAAGCGCACCCCCCCCCCCCCCCACATGTAAATGTTACCAATGCCCACCTTACAAGAGAGTTTTTATAAGTATACGTTCATAGACGACGTATAAATTAAACTTGTATTGTATTTTTGATTAGATGATTATTACATATTTCATGGGTCTAGAAATATACTTTGTTTTCTGAATGATTTCTTTGTAAAAAACAAAATTAGATCTTTTTTCCATCATAAAGGAAGTCTCATTTATATCTTATATCAGGGACTGAACTAAGAAAACAGTGTAGTAGGTACGTAATTATTTTTCTTTTAATTATTTTCTATGAAATTATTGGGGCAGATAAATTGCACTTCGATATAGCCGCACACGTAATAAACATATTATATGCCAATCAATGTCTAATAAATAGGTAATCACTAACGAGCAACTCAAAACTTTACAGTTGTATTGTCGTACGGTGTAAACAAATAAAAAATTTAATTTTCTCGACCTACAATCTAGCACAGCAATGTAAATGTAAATATGGAAAATTAGATAAATTGATTTGATTAAGGTTACCACGCACAATATTCAAATCGATAGTTTTAAAATTAAAATAAAAGGTTACGCCCTAATAATTTGTCACATTTTGCCTTAATGATTTTATAAAAAAAAGTTGCGTTGGCACAAATTTAGGGCGATTAATCAACTGTCGCGTTCTTACTTTTGAATGTAACGTTGAACCATAGACGTTTGGGAAGCACTGCTTTACTGCACTATTAGAATTTATGGCATTTCTCTTTTTTTTTCATATTGTTCCAGTATTTTTAACACTTTTCTTTATTAACGAAGCTCGTAATTGCAATTTAAATCAAAACTTTTAATTTTAGTAAACTGCCCTTTTAATACCAGGAGCATCGTTAGCTATTCAAATTTTTAAATTACATTATTAAGATAATATATTTATTATTTATTTTTATTATGTAACTGTTTACATAATAACGGAGGTTATTGCGCCTCTTGTATTCTAACCAGTACTTCTGAATTAATGGTTTGCAAGTTCCTCTTTCATGTTTGTTTCGCCTTGTTAAAGATGCACTATAATTTTGAAAATTTACATACACAATGTTTCAAATGTAACAAGATGTAAGGTAACACTTTCAAAAAAATTTGTAGGAAAAACTATACCTTAAACATAAATTTGTCTCGGATTATTCTTTGACTTTTCACATCAATCGATGGCTTTAAAAATAAAGTATTACTTGAACAGTTACATGTACATACACTCCAATAATATTATCTTCTAATTATTCCGGAATCATTCACAAGGGTCGCTCATTGTTTTTGGTCCAAGCAAAGAGTTTGAATTTTTAATTTTACAGATACTATGACATCAAAGGTTATCGACCATCCCTTGCACGTAAATATTTGGTTAGTCCCACAATTGTTTCTAGTTAGGCTAATTTTGTAAGTTCTCCTGCAGGAAAGCCCAAATCGTGTTGTTATGTAGCAAACCTTTAGTGAAGTCGATGTTGATTTCTTAGCTGGACCGTGGGCGAAGCTTGCTATCATAGCCTTACATCATCATAGCTTATTAATGATGTTCAATACGTAATAATTTTGCTTTAAAATTTCACCCTCCCATTTCTCCTTTTGCCAATTCTTAAAATATTAAATAAACTGATCAATCTCAACTTCTACTATCTAAGTACAAAGATGCATTTGTTAGCAAAAAACAGTTTTTCTATTCCTCTGCTATGACCAAATGGCCAAAATTTCTTTCTGAGAACTTTCCTGACTCTACGTAGGAGTATAACACTTTGTCTGTTTGGTCTTCATTTTGTTTCGAAACCGCTTTCGTTTTTTTTACTGGAAAAATTACCTTTGTTTCCATTGTAATGGTTTCAATCTGAGAACCTCTTTCCTCCTACTCGGTTAATCTTATCATCTTGGATCCTATCTTGTACTTTTCTTTATCCTCCTAGAACTTTTAAGTTCCAGCCTAGTTACCCATCGAGTACACCAATTTTCTCACTCACATCACTATAAATCTGATCCTAAATTATTATTTTTTCTTCTTTCTAATCATTTTCATCTTTCTTCTGTTTTGACTTTGACTTCAGAAGGAGGCAGATGTTCGTCTCGTCGATAAACTGTTGGGTCCGCGGGTAATTCTTTTGCAGATTACTTTTCGTCATAACTAAGTTACTAATTATAGTTTTTAAATTTCAGTGGCAAATTCATCTTCCGAGAAATATCTTTATTTTGTAGTATTAATTTCATGTACACACAGAAAAAAAATGGTTCAGAGAAGTGTAATATACTTCAGTTAACTCTATGAAACGGTTATATATACGTGATCATATCGTACGGTCCTAGTAAGTAAATAAAATACTTGTAAATTCAAGCATTGAGTTACTTCAGTTAAGTTGATATAGTAGAAACAACACCTAACGTGGGTCATATTCAAGTAAATTTAAAGGTTATATGTTTATTATTTGATACTATATCCAAGTAATTTTAAGAGTTACATCTAGAAATGAATTGAGTTCTTACGAATATATACGAATTCAACCCGAGTATATATTATTTCGATTAACATAATTTGAAAGTGAAATTAAATAAGAAATTACTTAAAGTAAATTTATCTAATAATTGAATTAACTTAATTTGGGATTAAATTAAATTCTACTACACTCTCCTTATATATTATTTTATTTTATAAACTGGTTTTGACTGTTCGTCTTTTTCAACATGTTGTCAATTAATACATTGATGTATTAAAATGTATTCATTGACGGAACATGTTGAAAAAGACGAACAGTCAAAACTACTTCCTAAAATAAAATAATAATCGAGGAAAGTATCTATAGAATTTAATAAAATTTGGGATGGATTTGATGTAGGTATTATTTAAATAAAATTGAAACTCATTTAATTATAAATATCTATTAGAAAATTTCTATTTTAGTATTTTTAACGGATGTTTTCGCCTCATAGTATAATGTTGAAGAGGTTGATTTCTTATTAAATCTGAATTTTTGTTGTAACTGCATACCTAGTACCTTATGTATTTCCACATCTCCAGAATCCTGAAATCATTTACATTTAATAATACAAAAATAAACAAAATTATTTCGATTATACCTTACCATGAATAATTATTATTCCATCAATAAGCATCTTGTTTACTATACTTCCAATGTTGTTTATTTAATAATGTCAGCATCTCTTTAATAAATTGCAGTTTTAGAATCTGTAAATTATAATACAATAAATTGTCAGATTATGAAATTGCAGGTTACATGTTTATTTAAATAATTAAAAGTTACAAATTTAAAAATTATAAGTAGTTAATGCGGTATTAGCAACGTAAAAAATTCTACTTCTCGACTTCGAGCAACATTGAAAATGCAAAGTGTTTTATGTAACTAGAAAACCACACTAAACAGCTTGTAATCAAGGTCAAAAGTCAAGGGAGCCTATTTTAAAATGTTATTTGTAGGTACTTCTTGTAATAATAATTATTATTGTAAAGATAACTAATAGAGCACAAGAAAGTAACAGTTAGGATTTTTAAACTGATTAATTTACATTAATTAAGCCGCGCCATGGCCGCGTCAAAATTGTACGTATATATAGGTTGTAGATACCTACCTCTTCACGAAATGATGTAAATTCCAAGTTTGTAATAACTTTAGTATGACAAGTACACAAAGAATTCACAAATTATTAACACCAAAATTGAAGAAAACTTCTCTTTGCAAATTATAAAACTGTAATGGCGTAATGTTTGTCTATACAGCAATATAGCGCCCCGCCGCCACAAGTATGCACCTTTATAGAAGTTAAAAATAGCACAATGCAACCATATTATTATTCCAATTAACTCTACGTAGAGTTGACTTGAAAATAATGACAATATTCAAGAATTAACCGTTTGTAATGCTTAATCTAAACACATGAAATGTTTAGAACAACACCATTTCACTTGATTTTAAATTTTCAAAATGTTTAAATCAAATAAAAGTGTTCATATTAAGTTAAATATATTTCAATTCTTAGTTCAACTTTTTTGTAGATTGAATCAACACTATATTCTAAGTAATCTTATTACTCCCAGCAAGTAATTCGTTTCATCAATGAAACTAAAAAAAGAGTTCACACGAGTAAATAATGCTGAGTAAAATATATACTTGAATTCAAGTATATGTTTTTCTGTGTGTATTTAGAGTTAAATTGACGTAGTCGAACTGTTAAATATTAAATGTTTTCCTAAATTAAAATTGGATTTACAATTTATTTAAGTTGCACTAGCATTTACATTTACCATAAGCAATTACTTTCTATACCTATAGTGTCATAAAATCTCATTTAACTTCAGAAAAGCCGAAAGAGAGATAATCATAAAGGAAACATAAATTATTTTTACGTTTAATTAACTCTTATTATAATGTAGAATTTACAAATTTGCTTTAAATCTACTTAGTAAAACAAAGAAACCTTGCAAAAACAACTTCGTAATTTAGTTTCTCTAAGTACTCTACCCTACACTACCCGTTTTTTTGCATTAAATTTAATATTTTTCGAAAAGCCCCGGTATCGTAATCTTGTTAAGTGCAGCTTTCAAAAGTGCAGCAGCTGTTAATTTGCAAGGTGATTATTTTGGAAGAGATTTGTATCAGCGATATGAAACCTTTAAAGATTTTTTGAAAGTTACAGATTTTCTGCCCAGATATCGTTTCCACCACGAGGGATACTCATCCAGCTACAGTAGTCGTTAAATTAAATGCCGACTAAAATTGCATATTGTAGTTGCAAAAGTAGGAGAAATATATATTTCTTAACCTCTTAAGATATTCCATTTTAAATGTACCACAAAATTAGATATCGTGGTCGTTTTATTGCAGATAGAATAAATTAAAGTTGAGCGTTGAATAAAAATAAGAGAAATAATAGATGCCCCACTTCTTTTTCAATTTTAAGTACACATTTATCTTGAAGAATAATTATTTAAAATTACTCCGTTGTTTGTATCTCGAGCAATTATTTTCTTCTTGGTTGCTGATATCTAGGCACGTGTCATGTACATAAAGAACACTTTAACTCTTGACAGTTAATAGATTATCAGAGAACCAAATTCGAACGTCATCTGTGTGGTTGGGCGTATTCTTGCAGAAACTTATCATTCCTCTCTTGCAGCTGCTATAGAAAACCTGAAATTTAATATGCTAGTAAACTTGTTCTGCTTTAAAAGAATTTCTGCCTTGATATATCCATCACTTTCTATCTCTTTTAGCTATTTTAAACATTATTATTTTCTCAGATAATGTAATCTTTATCCTTTTTAAATAAAGTGCCCAAGTGATTTTCTTCATAGCACTTGCTTGTTTTAATGGGCACCGCCTAAGTGTTGGAAATCAAAGAGAACGATAATTTTAAGACCTCCTATCCATTTTTTGCATTGCAGACTCTTCTTTTAATATCCGCCGTAAAAGCAAAGTTTATCCTTTGTAGTTTCTAATAAAATATTCAATTAAAATATAAAAGACATAATAGATGATAATAGTTTTTCAGTTAATTGAATTGAAGTTTCAATATTTATGTTTTAAAAAGCAAGCAGAAGCAGACATTCATTTTAAGGATAGATTTTGAAGATATCTGATAATATCCTAAAGAATAAATACACTTTTTTCCAAAAAGAATACAAAGATAATAATTGGAACTGCGAAATCCAAAATTATGTGTTTTTAAAATAAATAGAATCCAAATTTTTATTTAAATTAATATTGTAATATATAAATTTTAAATAATTAAAATATATAATGTTAAATGCAAATAATAACTCGTGGCGCATGCAATGATATCTAATTTCGCTTCACGATACCTTTAATTTTTAATTTTAATTTCACAAATTTATCATTTTCCAATTATAATTTTTAAGTTTACCAATCTAGCATTTGCTGAATGAGTTAGCCGAACATAGGAAATTAACATGTAAAAACTTATTTATGCAAATTCCTGCTTCCCTAATTATTTTAGAGAAAAAATAAAAAACGTAAAAATAATGCAGAAATCTAAACTACGAATGATAACACAATTAGATTTCATCTAGCTTTTATGTAAAAGGTCAAAAACTGCTTTCGAAATGGTTAAAATTTTCATTTATCGCACTGGCCATGTAATAAATTCAATTTAATTTCTATTTTCAAATATAATTACCATGGAAACTTACCATGGCCAGTGCCATGTTAAAATGACAATTTTAACAATTTTGAAAGCAATTTTTTGACCTATTAAGTAAAAGTTAGATGAAATCTGATGATATTATCATTCGTAGATTTTATTTCTGCATTATTTTTGTGTCTTGCATTATTTTTGTGTTTTGCATTTTTTCTCTAAAATAATTAGGGAAGCAGGAATTTGCATAAATAAGTTTTTACATGTTAATTTCCTATGTTCGGCTAACTCATTCAGCACCCGGTAAATAATTTTCGTTTAAAATTGGGATGACCAAAACTTCAAAAATAATAAAAATTTACTTAAAAAAACTCGAAATCAATTTATTCGCAAATAGCGAATTTATAGCGACTCTCTCAACGGCAAAAGCCTCGTTTTCCCACCTCACTTTCCTAATTTCAACTAACATTTTACAAAATCGAAATAAATAAAACTTTTACGAAAATCCCAAAAATTATAAATGCAAATTAAATAAAAAATCAATAACCAGGATTACTAGGAATTTCTCAAGAATTATTATTATTTAATACTAAGAGAGTTGAGAAGGATTTATTTACAATGAAATTACGAACAAGTGCAATTCCAAATAATTCCATTAATTTCCAAAAAAGTCTTTAGATTTTAAAATATTTCAGAACCTTTAAACTATACTAGGAATTTTTAAGAAATTGAAATGATGTGCAATGGACCCCCAAACAAGGGCAATTCTAAAATATCCCAGTAATTTCCAAGAAGAACTAACAAAATACGAAGTAGAAAGAGCAAAATTCGAATGATGTTCTCGTGTGAACATACCTACGATTGGTCGGGAAAAGTCTCAGGAACTTTTCCCTCCAGCGGAGGTATGTTACCTACGATAGCAGTATTGCAAGAAACGAGATAGAAAGGACAGGGAGAAGTTATTGAAGACGATTATGTGTTTCTGTATTCAGGAGAGAGTAAACAAGGAAGTAAAGGTACACTCCTAGAAATTTTGATGTGTAAACCGCTATATTCGATGTGTAAATTTAGCTTAGCAACTTTGTGTTAATTTGCTGTGTAAAAATTTACACAATATTCTGCTTACGGTTGAAAAATAATTATTTTAACACGTTGTTGTGTAAATGTGTGATTCCCCGACAAGAATGTAGGTTGTAGGTGGGACAAACGCGACATAACAGGCGTTACCATGCACGCGTGATTGTACCTGATGGATCGAGCATACGTTACTATCCGCAGCATCTCTAGTAGAATAACAACTATAAATTATTGTTTTAAATATAAGTAATTTGTGTATGTTACGAATAAGTAAGTATTCAGGCCTATTATGTATCACAAACGTTATTATAAAGGTGACAGTTATGACATAACATTAAAGGTTTTCGGCAAATTGGTATTATCTATCCTTTTCACAAAACCGTTATTTTAGGATGATCTTGATAATAAAGGTTTTCTTAACATTTATAGTGTATACCAATTTCCCGAAACCTTTATTTTATTTCATAACTGTCACCTTTATAATAACGTTTGTGATACATAATAGACCTGATTATATTGCTTAATAGTTACAAAATAATATAAAATATGTGTCCTATTGGTAAACATGCACTGAAAAAAATGATTTATCATATTGATGAAAAATTCATCATTTTTACACCCAAGAACAAAATTCATCATATTGATGAAGAAATTCATAAATACATTGATTTTGTTCATAAATACTATGAATTTTTCATCAATATGATGAAAAATGATAAACCATTTTTTTCAGTGTGCCATGTGCTTAAAATTTAGATTTAAATCAAATTATTAATTTTATAAATACAAAGAAGTTATACTGATCAAACAAAAAAATTTTAAATAAAGAATAAATTGTAGGACCACCAATATTTGGAGTTAAATTCATTTCAATTACATTTCTATCAAGAAACAAGTTTACTGTATTTTTGTAATAACTTACATAAATTCGTATAAAATTTACACTAGAAATAAAGAAATATTAAAAATTTTAATTATAAATGTGTAGTATTTTACATCTTTTTGTGTCAAGATTTGTGTCACGCTGAAAAATTGAACTAACAAAATATTTCCGTGTAAAATTTAACACAATTCCGTGTGGACCTGGATTAAGGGGTAATATCCACCAAATGCTCAAAAAAACAAGGCTTTTTTCATGATTTTTTTAAAGGACATTTGAGATGAAAGGTATATAAATAATATATCATTGGATTAAGTAACTCTTGGAGAATAGAAAAAAAATTTTTATTGCTATTTTTTTTCCAAAATTTTTTTTACGATTTTTTAAAAAGTTCTTCCGCGGCGAGCAGTAGAAGTCGTGCCCAACTTCACCGATAACAAAAAAAATTTTTTTTCATTATCTACAAGAGTGTCGCTAGTGAAGTACACATGATTATATTTTTAAAATTTTTTTTTCAAACCGTTGCCATTTTGCATTTTTGCAATTTTTTTGACAAAAAAAATCGACTTTAATTGTTTATAACTTTTTTTGTTGTTAATCAATCGCTAAAATCGTGTGTACTTCACTAGATAATCTAATGAAGAAGCTACAGTTAAAATTTCAAGTCAATCGGATGTAAACTTTTTCAGTTCTACTGCTCGCCGATTGATTTTGATTGTGATTTTGCAGCATAAAAGTTGTTCGGTAAAAATTGATTTAAACGAATTTTGAGTTTAGATCAGTACTTGGACGTTGTAGATTATGATTCTTGGATAGTTTTAGCATGATTTAAGCCAATACAAAACACTTGGGAAGAAAAATAAAAATTTGGTGGATATTACTCCTTAACACAGAAATGTGTTATTTTGTGTAATTTTTAGTAAAATTCTTTTTACAATGTACTGGCTTCATAATTACTAAAACGGATATGCCCCTACTGTGGAAAGTAGTGAAATTGATAGAAACAGTTTTACAATGAACTGGAAGCATTCAACGAAACAATCCCAAAACAGGACACAATAGTGATATTAGGCGACTTCAATGCGAAAATCGAGAAGAAAGCTCATGTAGATGATATATAGCCAGTATGGTGACAATCCATTTAAGCACCAATGATAATGGAAGTAGACTGTGCGAACTGGCAGCGGCGTTGAATGTGATAATCTCAAACACCAAATATAAACACCACAGAAAACAACATAATATCACTTGGACCTGACCAGGAGGAAGCAAGATGGAAGGGAACCAAATAGATCATATAATGTTAACAAGAAGGTACCTCATCAATAAGATATATATGAGACCAATGCCGATCCGGACCATTATCTCGTAGTCGCAGATATCAAGCAGACGACATCAATAGAAAGGATAAAGCAGCAAACAACGAAACGAATCGCAACGGAAGAAACCTAATATCTGCCACAAGAAGTTCCAAATAGATTTGATGCCATCATTTATCATTTGTGACTCTGGTGCTACCAATGTATTGGTTCGACCAGTGCATCACTCTAATCGCTGATTTTCGGACAGCGGCGACGAATGACATGGAAAATTGTCTACTTATAGTAAAATATTGGAGTAGAAGTTTTATACTGTGAAAATTTCTCCTACTTCATATTGAAGCAATATAAAAAAGCAACCTTCATAAATGCATGTTAATAAAGTTATATAACTGACTGTTTAATTTTACCCTTAAACTCACGGACAGCTGAAATCAAAATAATTTGCCATTATTATAGATTGTATCGATAATTATTATTAGTTATAAAACAAATTTACAAAACCAAAAACAAAAATTTTACTAAAATAAAGCCGTTTAAAATACATTTATTCGTTAATGTAAATGCGAAAACTTTTACGAGTATGATTATCTAGTCGTTTTTTGATGGAGCGGATTATTGAAGGAAATTATCTGTGTTTTTATTTTTAAATACTTTTTTGTTGTATGAGTCGAAGACAAATAGTAACAATAATAATAATATCAAATATTGGACGTTTATACGTTTTCTGGCATAAATAAGATTGATACAATTTCTATTTTTATTTATTACTAGCTGACCCGGCGAACTTCGTATCGCCTCAGAACTTGAACCATATAAATTGTATTTGACTGATTGTCCGGGCAATTTCAATTGAATTTGTTCATTCAGCTTGTTCACATCGTCATTTTTGGGGGCTAAAATTGCACGTTCGCACAGCCAATCAGGATTTTTGTAGTTGCTAGTTAAATCTTGGAAAACCTTGTTTACAACAGCTTGAATGTTCGGCTGCATTTGACAAAAATTGGGCGGAAACGAAATCTCATTTGTAGTGCGATCAATTGGAATTTTGCCATTTCCGATATCCAAAAGTTGTTTTGAAAACGTTTGGGCAGTCGCATCTTGTAGTAAATGCACACGCATGTTTGTCGAGAGCGTAATTTTTTCAACTCGGTTCCATAAATACGATGCTTTTAAGCAAGCGTTCAGTTCATCAGCAGGCGTTGATCGAGGTATAACGGGCAAAGTTTGGCGAAAATCACCCGCAAGAAGTATCAGAGCGCCTCCCATAGCTTGGTTTTTTCCTCGGAAATCGCGCAGAGTCCGGTCCAGCGCTTCGAGCGATTTTTTATGGGCCATAGTGCATTCGTCCCAAATGATAATTTTGCACGTTTTAAGGATTGTGGCCATACCAGAATTTTTGCTGATGTTACATGTTGGTGTTTCGGTCTGGTTGAAATTCAACGGAAGCTTGAGTGCTGAATGTGCTGTACGTCCACCGTGGAGTAGCGTTGATGCAATTCCCGATGATGCCACTGCGAGTGCGATTCCATTCTGCATTCGAACCGACGCCAATATCAAATTGATAAGAAATGTTTTGCCTGTACCTCCCGGAGCATCAAGAAAAAAAATTCCGCCATTTGCGTCGGTTAGACCTTGCATGATTTTGTCGTAGGCATTTTTTTGATCAGAAACTAAAAGTCTTGTTTGCGTTTCCACAAAATGTTGTTGCTGGGCTACGTCGAAGTGCTGTTCTCGCATCAGGTCTCTGTCTTGCACATCATTTCTGTCTCGTATGAATGCCGGCATACCAAGTTGACAAAGGACTTTGTTGTTTATTGATATGCATAAGTCTTCAATCAATATTAGAGCTGCATTAAAAATATCGTCCGAATGTTCCCGATGTGGATCGATTGAACGTGCTTGCCTGAGAATGTCTTCACTGAGGCTTTTGCGATGCATTTCCCACAGTTCTATGGGATTTGATGGTGCACAAGTTGTTAAAATTATCGCAAACAAAGTACGTATTTGCTTTGGATGACACGTAAGCGATGCCTCTGTTAGTGTTGTGTTCCAATGCTGATCATTCTCAAGTAAGCCCAATTTGAAACATGCTTCTCTGTACGTTTGGCATACTATCCCATCGACGGTTTTCAAGGCAAGGAATGATGTAGGACCTTTGATTGCATGCAATAACAATCGCAAGAAATAACATTCAGCGTTATTCGGATGTACAGTATATACCCGTCCTAATGCATCCGACGAACGTACATCTGCATACTCTGCAACAAATGCACCCCGCTTTCTTCTAACAAAATTCTTTGTTGATGTATTCCAAGTGTAGTATTTGGGTACTTCGTGATACAGCAACGTTTTAGCAAAATCATCGGATTCACACAATTGAAAAAAGGCGGTGAGTGTTGTGTTTTGTGGTTGCTCAGCTCTATTTTGTGCATTTTGCACGGTAAAGTAAACTCGCTGACCATTTTCCAGGTGTACAGCGAGATGTTGAACTGTTGGATAGCGTTCATGAATGTTGAAGGATAATATCCGCCGAGCTTCACGTTCTTCCTCCGTTTCAGCAGCTCTTTTTTCCCTGAGTTTCTTAGCCTTTGATGATTTATTTCCAACAGCTGCTTTTTTTGGTGGCATTGAATGTATTTTATCTAAGATGAGTTTAACAATCTAACAAAGTAGTCTCTATGTTCACAGAAACTTTTACATTTGGGTAATGTCCTAAATAGGGAAATTAATCCAATTATCCGTTGATCCGTTGATCCGTCGATCTGTTGATCCGATGTGTTATGTTTATTATGTTATAGTTTATTATGTTATCCAAGTCTTTACGTTGGTTCCATTTAGGTATATTCCATTAGGTTATCCAAGTCTTTAGGTTGGTCCTGTTCTGGTATACTCTATAAGGTTCGAGGTTCTAGGTTGCTAAACCCTAAGTATTATTTTACTTATATAGATAATTATAAAGATATCGGATTATCAGATTATCTCTAAATTATCTATAACACGATGAATAGGCACTATTTGCCACATATTTTATTAAAGTTTGTTGAAAGCCGTTCTAAAGTAGCCTATCTTCTTCGCAGCATCGTAATTAGCTTATACACCAAATTTCATAAAAATTGGTCAAGCGGTCTAGGAGTCTATAAGGAACATACATACATACATACATACATACATCCATTTTTATATATATAGACAATAACTTCACAATAGAAAGCAGAAATTAAAAAAAACTGACTTACGATGTTATTTTGGTTGGTTTGGGTGTAATAGGAATGGCACCGGGTATGTTATGTTGTAATATGAACACTGCTGTAATAAATTTCTGCAGGAATCTCTCCGCGAAAATGTTGTCACATGTTGAAGAGACCCTTTAGATGTAATATGGATGATATTCTAGTAACAAAATCGAAATCGTTCAAAACATATCTTTCGGAGATTCAAATATAAAATTAAAGTATGAAGAAAGTGTGGTATCTGCGTTTATTATTCTGGGCTATAAGTACAATTTTCATCTACTTTTGGCCAAATTTTCATATCGTCACGCGATTTGTTTAGTAATTCAATTTCTTTATAGACTGAAAATTCATTATAATAACTCAAGAATTTCAATTTGGTTTTACTTTTACGTAAATAAGTCAATTTTATGTGTCACGAATTTAATCAAAATCATGATTGTAATAATCTGGCTTCAATTTCGATAATTTTTAAAAGCAGCGCAAACATGTGTCTTTATTATTTTATTAATAGACAATGTCATTCAATGAATTATTGATTTTCTTTAACCTAAATTAAATATTTGTATTAGGTATATACCTACACGTAATGAATGTATGTATAATAATTATTTCACCCATGTGAATTCATTTTTAGTATTTTCAATATTTCATCAAATATTTACTTAAGTCTGATTATAAAAACCATTTATAAATTTTTAATGAAGAACTAAAATAAGTTCTTCTTGTATAGGATGATTCTTTCGCGTATCTATCCTTTGGACCGCTACAATCTTGAGTCTCAGTATGAAAAGGAACTTCCTGGTTTTTATAATAGATAATTTATTTAGTTTCCTATTGATAATACAATAAATAATAGGAAAATACAAAATAAGTTGCATGACGCAACGTCAATCAATATTATTTCACAAAGCAAAATATTAATTTTGAAAATCCCTTTGTTAACAAAACATCAATCAACTGAAGAGAGATAAAAAAACTAAAAATTTGATATTATTATGCAAAGCACACATAGTTCTGTTGTAAACTGCTACTTTGTCCGGTAGCTATAATTATATATCATATCAGCCATTCTTCAAGCTTGCTCTATTTTATAGTTAGTATGTAACGGTTTCCATTTAACAATAAATGTGTTTGCATTTGAAATAGATGCCAATCTAGATTTCACAATTCTAATTTGCTTCTGGCTATTCATGTACGATTTTAATAATGGCTTTTCTTTTCAAAATCAAGATATAAAGTAGAGATGCAAAGAAAAAAGTAAATTTTTATTGACAACCAAGGAATAGTAGTAATAAAGAGTTACTTCTTCCTTTAAATCAAACTGCGTCATAGCTCTCAGTCTATGCTTGATATTCAGACGCCCATCTGTCGGTTCGATGAGCACAATGTAAAAAAATAAAAGGAAACATAACCAGAAGTAGCTAGAGTACGCTTTTAAATGCAGCCATGTAGAAAAACGATTTTTGAATTTTAATAATAGAAGTACACATTTATCGAACCCAATGTGCTTGTATATATCTACATATTATATATATGTTTAAATATTTATAAAAACTCTTCCTATCTGCACTGTCGGATGTTTTTATTATTCATTTTGAAAGTTAAATTATGTTGTGGGTATTGTTTCCGAAGCACCTAGACGAATGCATTAAACAAATTGCATTATTTTTGCTTCAAATTAATATTGATGCCTTTTATAGCTTTACCATTGTCACCAAAGAATAAACCAAACTCGTTGAATGCAGTCAAGATTCTAATAAAAATTTTATAGGTGAAATTTAAAATGCTTGTAACGTTGCAAATGCAAATTTCCAACATTTACTACCAGCCGCTTCCAAGTTTAATTTTCAATTTATTAAATTGAAACATTAATCAAGAATGGCAAATTGTGTCTAAAATTTATAACAAAATAATATTTCTCATGGGTTATTAAATCTTGTGGACCTTCACAAAAATACGTCCGTGTTCCTCTACGAACACGGCTGGAAGGGGCGAATCTCCAGTCTTTTCGTACCAACATAACGTGTCAACAGTCAGCACGAAAAGACCCATCAAATTCAAAAATTTACAAAATCTTACAACAACTTATTTACAAATCCAAATTCAAACATAAAAAATATTTCATATTTTCAAAAGTTTTAAATTTACAAAACCAAATTTAAACATCATAAAAACATTATCAAAATGAACTTAACTAAAACGTTTAAAAAAATTTGACAATAGGTTAGTTTAAATAAATACAAATCTAAGCAAATATGATTAATGGAATGTCTTAATGTAATGGACAGCTGTTTCATTCGAGAGACTTTGTATTTGCTAGCAAATTGCGGATTGAACAAATGTTAACTTCTTTTCTAAGCAAATAAAAACGCCAAAAGTCCAAAAGAGAATTTACCATCTCATGTACCACCCTGTTCTGAATATTGAAATTTACTTTATCTGATTTTAATCTTTGCTACTTTGTATTCGATATCCTAAAATAATTATACTTAATTGAATTTTATTGGAAATCATTTTCTCTTCAATTTAATTAGTGAACAGTCAGTTTTATTACTTTAATATCTAATTTACTTGATTAACTCAAGATTAGTTCCTGAACTTTTGGTAATATGTACCATATTTTTTTATTTACTAAGAAATTTGATGGTTGTTGTTTAACTAACTGTGAAGAAAAATTACGCCGTCTATGAGCACCAGATTAAACAACTAAAACAAAGAAATACGAAAAATGCTGAAGGCTAAGAAACCCAAACAGTAAATGACATTAATTTAGCCTGAAAAATACTAAATCACCCACTGCAGAATTTTAAACCTGAGCTAAATATGTTAACATCAGGCATATGGGCTATTGTTACATTAGCTTTTGCTTTCATTTATCATTTATACATTGCTTTTTATTCCGTATTAATTAAAATATTTTTTACAAGAGAGTAAATAATTTTATTAATAAAAATTTAATTGTAAAAATAAAAGTTTACCTTTCTAAAAAAAATATTTGTTTATGATCTGCAATGTTTTAAGCAATAGCTTGGTTTGGGGTATTAGAATAACGCTAATTAATTTTTAAAAAATTAAATTTGTATGTGCAAATATTGCTAGAAAATTATTTTCACAAGCCATTCTATTCAGTAAATTATTCTATATAAACAAATTGTTTAATCAGTCAGTGAGTTACCTTCTACTACGTAAATATTAAAATTTACACAACGGCACTGCTTTGAAAAACATCTTTCCGTGTTTGTATTGTCTACAAAATGTATGTTTTTTTTTTCTGAAAGCATTGTAATATTTTTATTTTTTAAGTGGTTCGCGAATAAATTACTTTAAAATTTCCTCGAGTTGCCAAAGTAAACTTGGAAATATGACCTTTCATATACGAATACCTCAAGATCTTCTAAATGTCGACGAACAAATTATTAGAAAATTTTATCATTGTATCCAAGTTAACTAAGCAACATCCTACACTTAACATAAATTGTATAAAAGTACTCTGAGATTAAAAAATTCAATCAATAGAGTGAAGTTTCTTTTCCGTATTTAAGATATTATCTGACATTTGAAATTTGATTTTCAAATTATGAATTTTTTGCATTCGAAAAACAATTACATTAAAATTAATTACTAAATTATTTGGAAACATCTATGTAAGTTGTGGGAGTTTAATTTCAAAACAAAACAAGATCATCTCTTAACCTTCAGCTAAGCTAAGCTCAACTACGTGGGTTTAAATATAATATATTTAATTGAATAGATAATTATTATTTTTCCTTTTATACTATTAAGCTACAGATTCAAAAGCGGTGATGTTCGGAACTAATATTGTTTTTTTTTTGTAAAAATTTGATGTCTCACCAGAAAAAGAGAATCACATATAATAATAAATCTTAACTGAGAAAATATTTCATAACCAGAAATTCAGGACAACTCGAATAGTGAGAAAATTGATTAGTGTGCAGCTCGATTGGTGTGCACTTTGCTAGGTGTAAATCTGATTACAGTGCATCTCAACTGATGTACAGTCCAACCAATGGTGGTTATAAGGGTCTTTAGTCTTACTAATATGTAATGGACTTACATATTTTTCAATATTTCTCTTATTATTCAGAAATGACCCACCCTCTCCCCATAAATTAGAAATATAACCGCTCATGACTGTAAGGTATAATATAAGATAGTCTTTAGATTAGAAGATCTGGTGTGGTACTCGATTGGTGTGGTTCTAGACCTGAGATTTGATATGAGATGCGAATTATATTCGAATTAACCAATCATAAATTATAATTTAAACTGTAAATTTAATGGACGTCAACAATTATTAGAGAATAAATAAAACAGAATCTCACTCTAAATTGCATATAAATTTGAACAAGCAGATTTTATAGATTTTTTCCCAGTAAACGTGCGCACTTATTTCGTAATTTTTTCTTCACAATTATGTTAGAAAGGAAATTCGTCTGCACAGTAGGGTTCAAACCCAGGAGTTTTAGATTTAAACTCGAATGCTCTTACCACTAAAGTGCATAAAGTTGTAAATTTTTTTAATAATGGTAAGTACTTCTCATTAGTAGTAATAGTAACTTTCTCTTCGTTAATTTCTTTATGATGATTTATTACTAATTTCCTGTTACTTTCTTTTTTACTTTGCAAACAAAGTAGCTTAGATCCTGCACAGCCACTCTACTATATAATACTACCCGATCGAATTAATTATTGTATCAATAGTTATGGGGTAATTAAAATTATTATTTATTTTCTTATTTTAAAAGATATTCCGGTAGATGAATTCCGGTAGTTCTTTAACTTGGTTGTTTTAATTTTATTTAATACTGCTGAAGTCTTCAACTTGGCACTAATAACAATATTTGCCAACACAAACTGTTTTCTATGTATGAACTGACACTGCATTACTGTCCTGTCAGAATCATGTTAATGTTAACGTAATGTTAACGAACGGGAGCTTTGGATTGGTAGATCAGCAGAAACATGGCTTTTGATTGGAGCGTTTGTTAACATTACGTTAACGTTAACATGATTCTGACATGGCAGTATGGTAGGGCATTGCCCCCCCCCCCTATCTACGGCTCTGAATACCAAGCAACCTGGACAATCAACTATATTGTTACGTTTTTATAATTTAGCCCCGGGCTTAACAAAATTTGTAAAATAAATCGTTTTTATACGTAATACATTTGTGATTTTTGATTTCTTTGAATCAAAAAAAAATTATTTTGATTGAATAATTATTTTTTAAGTAAATAAATTTTGTATACTTAATTTAAATAAAATATTTTCGGTTTAACGAAAATGTATTTGAAAAAAATAATTTTTAATTGTACAAACTAAAAATTTTCGTTGCTTTTATTCACGCAACTAAAATTCTTGGTAAACTACAATAAAATATATAAAATTTTATTTTGATTTAAAACAAATATTTGTTTGAATTAAAATATTTTATTTATTTTCAAAAAAAATTATTCAAACAAAATGATTTTTCTTTTTTCAAGAAAACGGTTTTACTGAGTAGGGTTGTGAACTTTTAAAAAAGAAATTATTTTTAAAATATTTTTTTAATTAATTTTATCTTGCTGTATAGTATTATTTTCTGTTTATATATTTAATTGATTTAAAAAGTATTTATTCCGGAATCTAATAATTAGGGAAATACAAGGCTTGTTGTAGTTTATCGTTGAATTGTAAAATTTTTGCTATTCCAGCCGATTTGAAAAGCTATCTTCAAGGTCACTTCTGACTTTGTTAAAAATGAAGTTTTCATAGTATTTGGAATTCCTTAAATTAACATGGTTGATAACAGTTTCCAATTTATTAGCTCTACATTTCGAAGTCTTATGCGTACTTACATGTAACATGTTTGGTACAATGTGTTATATCATCCTCAAGTAAATTTTGTTGAGCGGATGAACAGAGTTCTCACTACCCAAATAGTTTAGATAAAATTTTAGAAACCTTTTATCTTCTTTTAATATTCATATTAATTTTTATTTGAAAAAGTAGGTAGGTATCAATTTGTTTGAATAAGCTAAATAAAGACCGCGTTCTTAAACCGAAAGCATTTCTTGGTTAAGAGACAGATAATGCGATTGTGTCAACACGGGTTGGTTTTTTTGTAGAACATTTAGGGTGTCTTGTATGCACAACCCTCAAGGTTTATTTATAAGGAACATATTTTAAAGGTGTTAAATAAACCTTTTATCTACACAATAAGCACGTGTTCGTATTGTCTCCAACATTATTAGCATTCAACCATTCACATTTTAATTACGTTTTTTCGTCATAAAAATAATTATCTAAATTTTTCTTCTTAATAAACACGTACAATTTCTAAAGGAGGTCATTAATCAAAACTTTAAGTAAATTAAAATTAAGAGGACATTTTTTAAATATTATGAATAAGGGTAGCTGTTTAAATATACCTAAGGTCGAAATAATTTTTTCTAAAATAATATAAATAAGGTAAATTACCTTTTTTATCTCTCTTGATATATGTAAGGAAATATTAAGCCATTTTCTTTCTATATTACCTCAAGTTTTCTTTTTATATTTTATGAACGCTTCAAAGTAAATAATTATAAGACATTTTCTTGCTTATTATCGGTTTTTTTGGTTCTTTTGTTCTCATTTTATTTCAACGTTTTATTTACGTTGCTCTTATATATTATAGTTAGGTATGTATGCGATTTTATAAATATAATCACGCTAAAATTTTGAGAGTTTGCATTGGAATTGCGTTTTTATTAAAATACACAATTATATTATTACTCCTGAAGCAGTTGAGGGGTTTTTGAAAATCTAATAAAAAATTGAATTTTCGGGTATTCTACTTTGTGCGGTTATTTTAGTGCATCATAAAAATTTAGTTATGCAGAAACTAAGCCATTAAAATTTGATAAATTGATAATGATAGAACAATTTGGGTATCGATTTTCAAATCTCTTTGTTATTGTGCGCTTATTATGATCCCCAATGTTGCGCCTTACTGTTGTTCTAGTTTATCTTCTCTGAATTTCCGCTAAGACCTTGATCCCAAAAATTCAAATTTGAATTATTAAAATACTTTATTTATTTATTTACCCGCCTATCCGCGCTATTATTAATTCTTACATTACAATTTAAATAATAGATGAGTGGAATATGTCAATGTAAGATGTTACAAACTGTCGTTGCTTATTTTAAAAGATTTATTATTGCCTTTAGATTCAGGGGTTGGAAAATTGAGGGTGGGAAGTATACAAAACTTAAACGGCGTTCTTGTCACATCTTCGAGATAAATTTACCGTAAAAGCATAATAACGGTTACAATAAAGCGGTAAAAAATTTAAAATACGCAGGATTTGTGTAAGGAAATTGAAAATATTCCTGTGTTATTGGATAACTTTGATGTTAGAGCTACAATTTGCAAAATACAAAGCAATAATAGAAAAGTATTGATGTTTGGAAACTAAAGCAGTAATTTGCATGTATGGTCCGATTGAGTGCGTTATAAAGCGACGAATAGATGAAGTAAGAGATTTTCTCGACTTTAGTGGAGATGTTTTCACGAATGAACAAATAGAAATTTAATTTATAGGGTAAAGTGACATGCAGTGTCTGCACGAATTACTAGCACTTTATTATAGTGAAACTACCAAAGAGGTTCATGTATAACTCATCTTTCATTTATCAAACACGTCGACATATTTTGCGCTTTGGAAAATCATTAAAACAACTCTTGGATTGATAAATCAATTACTAATCTTTTCTTCTCAGATTATATTTTTTATTTCATTCCAAGTTGAACCCAAGGTAAAAATCAGAATGATTTTCTAAGTTTTCAATATTATCATACCCCCGAAATCCCCGGTCAAGAATTCTATAGTTTAACGTACAATTTGTGATTTTGAAACGGCTATACGTAAATTTAAAGTTTTGTTGGTGTAGTATGGTATTTATTTTGTTTATTTTGCTGCTTGCAATTGTACAAAGTTTAGGCTGCACTGCCAGCTATGATTTTAGTTGAACGCATTTGGTTTTCCGATATCGCATATGTGGGTGGTTGTCCGTGTAAACGAGGGATAGGGAATTGAAATCGTTCGTAGAGTGCATGTTTTGCATTGATGTTTTAATGATCTCATTCGAGCCTTGACATTAAACAGCAAAATAGGTAAGCGAC
Organism: Cantharis nigra; assembly: GCA_958510845.1. Taxonomy (NCBI): domain Eukaryota; kingdom Metazoa; phylum Arthropoda; class Insecta; order Coleoptera; family Cantharidae; genus Cantharis; species Cantharis nigra. Next base: position 24,573,543 of record OY294032.1, on the reverse strand, counting down.
ATTCTATTCGTGTGAAGTGGACCATTGAATCTTGTAATGAAAAGGTGCCAAGGGTAAGTTTCATCTTTTTTTGGTAAATCAAGTGATTGGATGTCGTCACTTACTGATCTGTCAACTTTTGATCAGGGCAGATTTTGACCTTGATCGTGTAACACATTTACCCTTTTTTGGTGGATAGACAAAAAATATTGAGTTTTGCACTAGCAGGGTTTATTAATTTAATACAAAAACAAAAGAATCAATAAAAATTAACCTTTTTGCAATATTTTTATTAATTCAAAATTATATACTAATACTTTGTTTACTTTATTCTCTCTTGTTTATCCTAGCTCTTTTATTTTTGAACCATGTAGTTACTATCATAAGCGTAACTCCTAGCTCATTTGCAATATCTTCTCTCTGTTTGCGTGTTAGGTAGTGAATTCCATTCGAAAACATATTTTCTAAAAATGCAATCTGCTTTTTTGTGAACGTTGTTCGGAGTTGGTCCGAGTTTCTAGACTTTTCATGAGCTTTAATATTGCATGGATATAGCAATTCTTCTTCAGGCAGCACTAACTGATTTGGTTGAACCATTCTCACCAATTGTTTTGAAATCATTAGCTGTGCTAACCAATCTTCAACGCTGTAACAAGTTACATATTTGGACGAATTGACTTCGGTATTGTGTACCAGATAATAACCAGGTGGAAAGTTCTGATTTGAAACTAATTCATTGGGATCGGAACTACAACTTTCTTCGTTTCTCTCTAAAACCATCTCGTTATGGTGTTTATCACTTTCTCTTACTCTGTTATCCTCGTCATCTTTAAAAATGCAATTGGAATCTTTGAAATCATAAAAATTGTTAGCCTCTAAGCTAGCTCCCGTAAATTTAGTTTGGTTTCCAAAAATTTCGGAGTGTTTGTCCATTTTGTAAGATTTGATAGTAAACGGTTGTAAGCTAATTATTGTTTCCTTATTTCCTTTATAGGCTTTAGTTTAACTACTTACCTGCTTAACGGATTAACTATGGAATCATCGGATTAAGTCAGCATTTTGACTTCCTATGCCGATACACATTTTTACATAATCTAGGGAGTTCAACTATGAATCAACGGATCAACGGATAAACAGATCAACTGGCAGATGGATCAAGCTAGAAGTTGGAGCAATCGGGTACTGATGTTAATAAGGTAGCCGTTTGCTGAACTCTTTATCTTGTCCTTTTGCTGATACTCGGGACTATATGGCGTGATAGCTTATAAAATTATTTTCACGATCAGATAATCCGTTAATCCGATAATCCGCTATATATAAAGGACAAAGATTTACAAAATAAAAATACAAAAATTTAGTTTTAACTTTGATCGTTCTACCTACAAAATGGATCACGGAAAGCAATGTTTACCAAATGAGAGCAGTTTATCAATCAATTTTACAGAAACCGGTTTAACTGTAATAATTAAAGAACCCTACGGAATCAGACATGAAAAAGTAATTAATTGTACCAATCCATCATGTGATTACAAGGAGGATTCATCAGAAAAGAAAGAAATAATTGACGATTTTGAAAATCCCGATTCTGTTTTAACAGATAAAGGGCATGACACCGAAGACGATGGAACTTTTAACGAAATTTCAACATGTGGAAGACCAACAACGGACAACTTGTCAAGATTGAATAACACCAAAGAACTTGTTGGTGCTGATTTTCGTTCAAAACGCACAGAGTTGAAAACGTCTGATACGGCCTATTTAGAAAATATGTTCTCGGATGGAACCCATTACGTGACATACCATGAGAAATTACAAATTGCAAATCAACTTGGACTTCCTTTCGATACCATAAGGAACTGGTTCAAAAACCGAAGAGTGAAGTTGAGGAAAGAACAGAAGTCTCAAAATAAGTTTACAAAAATAGTGGCAGAGGAAGCATCCACATTGGATAGAAGCTATCAAGTGTCAGATTCAAGACCAACCGGTTTATCCGATTATTACTTGGTTCACATTCCCGAATGCCATTCGAGCAAACCTAAGATTTACTACAACGTCGAGAATACGCTAGCGGAGAAAATAATTAATTCAACTGCCGTTCGACAATCCTTTAGTAGTGTTAAAGAGGCAGTGTCGTCCGAAAACCTCGATAATGTTTCCAGTTATTTACCTTCATATCCAAAAGATGTTCAGGTAGGAACGAGAAGGTCTATCACAAAAGATAATTCTTCTTATTTAGAAAATATGTTTTTAAATGGAATGTACTATTTGAAAAAAAATCAGAAAGAGACTATAGCGAATAAGTTAGGACTTCCGAGTGATGCAGTACTAAATTGGTTCAAAAATAGAAGAGTTAAATGGAGGAAGGAAATGGGAGAAAAAAATATCAAAATATAAGAACATGTGGAAAAGAGTGGTTCGGAAAGTTAATTTTTCACTAATTTAATTTTTTTTCATAAATATCCGGTAATGAATTTTACCTATTTTATACTTATACCTATTTAATTTAATAAATAAATAAAAGTTACATTATGTTTATTGCTTTTGCTTAATACTTTTATATTTTTAATCTCACTAATTTATTTGTAAATTTAATAGCTGGTTCATAAAGATCATAAACATCACAATTACAAGTGACAACCACAAAATACTATGTATGACTTCTTCGCTCAGGAACTCAAAAGTGAATCCCGTGCGTTGTGATCTCTGAACTGAAATTCAAAAGATACAATAAATTTAATAAATCTTAGGCGGGAAGTTAAAATGAAACAAACTAAAAATAAGTTGACATCATCCTTCTTTAGGTGGTTTGCCATTAATATGAATTTGTTCGTAGTAAATCCGATTTGGAGAAATGCGATTAGGGCAACATAATTGATTTTTGTTAAGTTGTTGTGTTTTGGAACGCCATTTAAATATATGCCTGAAAGGTCGACGATTCCAATGCGTCACGATATTATAGAAAAGAATTCTCTTCATATTAAATAGATATATTGTTAGCTGTTTCCTGTCCAGTGGTCGTTGTTATGTTTGTGCACCTATTATGATGACCACTGACACTTAAACTAAACTTTTCATCGATCATGTTTTGTTATTTATGTACATACTTCTATTTCAAGCTCCCATCGAAGGATTATTAAGTTTATTGTCTCTTTTGAATAATTTTCAATACCTACCTTACATTGAACTTTTGTTTGAACTTTCATCGAATTATGCTGATTTAAGTTACAAATATTTCCCCAAATTAAATGGACTCCATTTTGAGCCTACATGGAGTTTCAAATATCTTTCCATCTCAAACTGTTTCTTTTGACCTCATGTATAACTACAGAAAGTGTTATATTCCAAACAAAAAGTTCATTGATAGTATTGATTTTTACAATTACTGTGGTAATTATATTATGTGAAAAAATTAATTTAAAATGTATGCTGCTTCTAGAACAAACACGGAGAATTATCCCAAAACTGAAACCGTTAAAAATTAAATTATCTCGTTACGATCCCATCCACAGTAACTGTCGCCGTGTCAACTCGGCTTTATTTCTACATAAACTTTTGAGTTTTTTAAATAAGTTGACTTTGAAACGTAAACTTACCGCTTAACTCCCACTTTTAAATTTTTTAAAAATATGCTGACGATTTGGTATATAAATTTTATCGAGTTTTTGTTATAGTCACTAAAGGGTAAAGAGAGCTTCCAACTTGGAAAACGCACAGTTGTCAATTTTTTGGCAAAAATTTTTAGTGACTGTTGGTTAAATAAATGTAATTGTAAAATAAACAGTGAAATTTCTTCAATTGAGTTAATTCGTTGAAGTAATTTGACTTAATAAAGTTTAATTAAAATGTAATCCCACACTTTGGATTGAATTTATAGTCTTTGATTAGATAATTGCCAGCTTCTGTAATAATAAAATTACGTAAACAACGTCGAAGAAGATTGTCAAATTGTAGGGGTGTTCATTAATTAAAATGTTTTCTGTCAAATAACGTGATTTATTTAGGTCAAACGGATAAATTAGTGAGCTTAATTTGATTAAGCGCTAGGCAAGATTCGAAATTGACTCCTAACGACTGCCACATGATTACCGAGACATAATTTTCATTTCATGCTTTTCTTTGAGAATTTCATAAAAATTTTATTACTTTAATACCTTATCGATGTTAAAGGACAAAAATAATTTAGAAAGAAAACGTAATGTAAGATTGATGAGCACTGATGAAGAAAAACGTAGCGAACTTAATCCTGACAATGGAATATAAGTTCAATAGTGTCTCCATATTTGTAAAAGCATCTGAAAGCTTATGTTGTAGGTATGTAACATCATAATGCAATAAGAAAAAAATTTGATAAGTTATCGAACTTTGCTGAAAAGGAAGACCATAAATCATAATTTTCAACTTTTTGAAATGTCTTTTTTAGTCTTTTATGTGTGTAACTTGATTTTTTTTTTTCGAGATCCTTGCTTATTTTATAAATATTTGTTGGCGTTGGTTGATTATGAGCTTAAGCTGTCTTTTAAACGTATGTCGTGGAATATATTTAGAAGATAATGGTAGAGCCCTGTTTGTAATAGTTTATCCTCATCCAGTTAACGCTACAATTTTCAACTTGATTATCTTTCAAGTGCATTTTAATCGATCGATTTTTTTAAATAAGGGCGGTTTTCACGTTAAATTATTGTGCCATCCGATTAGTGAAATATGGATTAATTTAATCATTGATTGATACGTCTATTGACTAATCAATCATTCGTTAACCCACATCACTTTCATATTTTATGTGTTCCTCGTTAATAAATTTTTCATTTAAAAATAATTTAATCACATTTCAATATTTGTCACTTTAATGATTGCTGAAGTATTTAATAACGTTTTATGCTTTTCAAAAGTAAGAAAACCATCACTATAATATTTCTTCCAGCCAATGTTATAAATATTAGTCTGGAGTAGTAATAGTCAGAAATTTAAAACAAAGTAACAAAAATGATGAATTTTGTCCTATTTAAAGTGGAATCAATATAGAGAAGCTACTTTTAAAAAACAAATTATTAGCATTTTTTACCCAAGATGGCGGCTTTCCCTCCCTCTCGTGGTTGAAAACTTAGATTTTCATCAAGATCCAGATCATTTTGATAAAAATATCATCATTTTTGCTCCGATAAGCAAAGTTCATCAAATTGATGAACAAATTCATAAATTAAATGATTTCTTTCATGAATACTATAAATTTTGATGAACTTTATTTAGCGTCCGTGGTGAAAAATATTTGTAATCAAGACTAGCTAAAAACTACAAAACAAAGATTGTTAGTTTTCGTAGCTTCCCCCCACCCCAATAGTACCTAATTTCAGTGCCGTAACTAGGGTATGGCCAATATGGCCCCGGCCATAGGCGCCTTTTGAATGAAGGCGCCGAAAGGCGCCAAAGTTAAAAAATTCAAATTAAAAATATTGTATTTATTATATAGGCGCCATTTGAATAAAAGTGCCGTTTAAATAAGGGCGCCAAAATTTAGAAGTTCAAATTATAAATATTGTATTTAAGCGTCATTTTAATAAATGTGCCGTTTAAATAAAGGCGCCAAAATTCAAAAGTTCAAATTAAAAATAGGCGATGATTAAATAAAGGCGCCTAATTTATATTTTTTTGTTGGTAAAACTATATAATCAGTTATTTTAAATTTAATAAATTTTAACTGGGAGTATGTCTCAGAATTCGCCATTTTGCACCAAATTAAAAAAAAATTGCACTGTAAATAACCCCTCCTTAAGGAGAGAGAATAAACCGCGCCCCCACCCTTTCCGTAAAGCGCATTTTTCGTAGTTGGCCATAGGCGCCAAAGTTCTAGTTACGGCACTGCCTAATTTCACCCATGGAACTAAAATGGATTTGCAAAACAGATCTAAAACCTAATCAAACTAGCTTAAGTTGTTCAATACTCATATAATTTACCGGCTATTGATGAGGTTTTTTCGGCCCTGCTTCAGGGGAGCTGTATAGCCGACTTCAGCTCTTGGTCATCAAGGTCACATTCTTAAAATGATTATCCAAACCCTTTTTTGGTTTAAATATGTTTAGAAGTTATTTGTTTATCCGTAGCACAATAATCATGTTGGCTGTTAATTTTGTATTATAATTTTATAAATATTCTTCCATACCTACGGAAAATAATTTATTGCTTTAAAAGTGTGTGAATTCAAAACTTGCTACTTGAGAAAATGTTGGCACGTTTTTGTGATATACTGTATATTTGAAATGCAAATCGTGTTGTTGCAATTAGCAATAGAAATTACTGGTTTGGAAACTGCATAGAATTTATATTAGCCACTAAATTGTGTATTTAAATTTGATTAGTTTTAAACCATTTTGAATTAGAAAACGTAAATATTACTTACTGAATAATTTTTAGTAAAATTTCATTAGGTTTGTTAAAAATACAAATTTTCGACAAGATCGTAAAAAACAAGATTTCAATAAATTTTACAAAGATTCTATCGAGCTTCTAGCACAATGGATCGCCTGCTGGTACCTATAAAATTAAAACATGACAAAGTTTAGAAAACACCGAATGCACAGAATGGATAAGTAATGTTTTTCCATTACTGCCATTTTCCGATAAAATTGAGTGGTCTTTTGTATGTACTAATAAAAAAGATACAAATTTAAAATAAAAATGTGTAAAATATTATTAGTATAAAATAAATTCTGTTATAAATTGAACATAAACTTCTGTTTTACTTTAACTCCACAATTTTAAATTTTTGGGTTTTAAAATTTCTCACAAGCAGAGTGGAACCTGCGGAAACTTCATTAATTAGTGGGTATTCCAGATTTTGCCAAACATTCGTTTGGTATACTGGCTAAATAACCAATATCAAATAATCAACTTCTTTACACGCATGTATAAGGGGTTGCCTAACTGAACATTTGATTTTATGGTAGATATCGAACCACTTTACACCATGCACTGAAAGAGTCAAGTTAAAACTTATACCGCCAGAAGCGTAAAAACAATATTATTGTATACCGCATACTGGTACTTGAATTTATATTAAAGGGTAAATTAATTTAAAATAAATTATATCAGAACTATGTAATCTAAATCGTGACAACAATTAATCACGATAACTACAAAAGGACAAGCTTTTATATTATTTAAATTTACGATTTTGCTTATCTAATATCGAATTTACTAAGTAAGGTGTTAAAAGCCAAACGGAACGACATAAAGTAGACAGGACTTCATTTACATATTTTTCATTATGAATACTGTAATCTTTTTAAGAAGCACTTCAAAGTCGTAGCTTTGTATTTTCTTTTCAATTACATAACTTACTTCAACATCGCCTTCAATACAAACCAAAACGACAAAGTTTCCAAGAACATCGTTAAAATTAAGCTAAGTAATATGTACTCTAATTGCAGATAAGGTAGATAAGACACAAGAAGCAAACATGTTAAAACAGTGCTTTCCATAGGGTAGATTAAATATTTCAAGGTGTTAAGGTGGCAAGACTGTTAAATGGTATCGGCTAATGTTTTCCCAACCTGTTGGGAGTCCGAATACAGAAAAGTCTATGTTGAATGCATATCATGCAAACCAACAATTTGCTCATTTAAACATCCCTAATGTACATTATAATGTACATTAAAGCGGAATTTGTATCTTATTTTGTATGTTGAACATACAGTAAACGCTTTGATGGTTTAGTATAATTATTTTGTTATTCTAAATATTGATCGGAAATTATACCTGTGTATACTTTGTATACATTTAATTTTTGTTCATAATTAACCCTACCTTCTATTCCTAATTTAACTTTTGGTTAACGTTCCTGTTATTTCTAAAATTCCAATTGTTTCTATGGATAAAATTGTCATAAAACATCTATTGCTGTATTTTTTTATATAGGCAAATCACTAGGCTGTACAAATCTGTAAAGTTTACTTATTTGTAAGATTTTCTCTTGTTTTTGTCGTAAATTTACTAAAAGTTTTATAGTCAACAATTTTGGTGTTACTGAAGTTTGATCCATAACTAGCAATCGGTATGGTCGCTTCAATTTAAATTTTTTAAAAAAAAGAATTAAAGGAAAAATAACGGAAGTGACAAGAAACTAGAAAGGCACGAAAGAATGAAAGACACCCAAAACGAATTACTGAATGGAGAACGTAGTTGAGGAAGACCTAATTTGAGATGGCTCAATCAGGTGATGGAGAATTTGAGAAGCATGGAGGTGGAAAACAGGAGGAAGAGGATAGGTAGTAGACAGGAAGGAAGAAAATTGCAGTGAAAGCAAGCAAGAATAGTTATTTCTCGAAAAAAAAGAGAACTAATCCACCTAAAAATCGGATTTGTAAAGTCTGAAAAGACAGACAAACTCCTTCTGGAGTGAAAAACTATATTATTATTATAAATGTCGCGCAATAGGGAAGCGGTGTACAAACTTTCTCATTACCGAGAAGCGAGAGCATTGAAAAAAGTAAATATGATAATTTAATCTATATATATAAAAATGGATGTATGTATGTATGTATGTATGTATGTTCCTTATAGACTCCTAGACCGCTTGACCAATCTTTATGAAATTTGGTGTATAAGCTAATTACGATGCTGCGAAGAAGATAGGCTACTTTAGAACGGCTTTCAACAAACTTTAATAAAATATGTGGCAAATAGTGCCTATTCATCGTGTTATAGATAATTTAGAGATAATCTGATAATCCGATATCTTTATAATTATCTATATAAGTAAAATAATACTTAGGGTTTAGCAACCTAGAACCTCGAACCTTATAGAGTATACCAGAACAGGACCAACCTAAAGACTTGGATAACCTAATGGAATATACCTAAATGGAACCAACGTAAAGACTTGGATAACATAATAAACTATAACATAATAAACATAACACATCGGATCAACAGATCCATAACTATATATAGATAGACAAAAGAAAAACCAAAATTACTGTTTTGTTGTGTGTACGCATTGCTGAAGTCCGTTCGTATGAAACAAACGAGTAACGGAAAGCAAGATTGGAAAACGTTCGAGTACGTAGACTAATGCAAAGTATTTTATTTTTAAAGAGACCCCGGGCGAAGCCGGGTATCCAGCTATAATTTATATGGCAGAACGTTCGCCGAGTCACTTGGTATATTAATTCTGAGGCGGTACGATGTTCTAGAATTTTACAAATAATTTATATGGTTCAAGTTCTGAGGCGATACGAAATTCGCCGGGTCAGCTAGTTAAACAATAAAATTTGAATTTCTTTTTATTGTTGCACCCAGATTACTTTCATTAAAATATCTTTCAGTCTTTACAGGCTTAACTTGCATATTTATTATAGCTTTTTTATTGTATTTACAGCCAAACTATAACCAACAATCATGATTTCTCACGTTAGATATTTCTTCAATCAAAAAGTCACAATTCTAATTTAGTAATTCAATCTTAATTTCGATATTTAAACATTCTTCTTTTAAATGCAAGCATAATTATGAGTTCCAAACTTGGCGTTTCCATGAAACAATTGCGAAGGTTTCTTCTCAATTTTTGGTCGCTGAATCTGATTTTCAACTTTGCTACCTCACCAGAGGTGACCTAACTTCAGGATTCGCAAAAAACCGAAAAATGTTTTCACTTTTCTTAGTATTTTGCTTAAAACACACGAATGATGTATTTTTCAAAAATGACTTATTTATACAAAATTTCCTATATATTGCGGTTACTGTCAGTTAATTTATACCACGAATTTCACTTTTCCTATATACCATTGGAAAGAGGATAATTTTCTAAGCATATTAAAAAAAAATTTCTTGGATTATCCATTAGTTTTCGAGAAAACGGCATTTGAAAATCGAAATTTTCCACAAAACAGCCCGGAGCGTAGCGGAGAGCTGCGAAGGGTCACTTTTGGCTTGCGCAACCACGGCAAATCACGGATCCACCGTAAAATGAATGAATTAAATTAAATTAATTTGGCTCCTCCCACTAATTAAACATGGGATTTTTATTTTAATATGCCTAAGAAATTGTTCTCTTTCGAATGGTATATAGGAAAAAGTGAAATTCGTGGTATAAATTGACTGACAGATCCCCAATTTGCATATGTTGACTTAATTCCTACGATGCTAAAAAAACTGTAATTATCTCACAGAACCCTTATACATGGCTACAGCAATAGTTATCTTCAACGGTCTCCTTGATGCAGAAATAAAGCAAAGGATATGGAACGAATGGGACGATCAGAAAAGCAGTCTGCGGTTCAGTCAACGAGATCATGGTACCCACAGTCAGCTAGGGGAAGTTCCTTTCCAATTCTAAAAATAATCGAAGACTGATTGATATGCTAAGGCCAAGACTCACTGCAGCCCAAATTGAAAATAAACAGGCAACAGAAGATGCAGACACCATGATTTGTGAAACGGCCCAATCCCTGTCTTCAGAACATGAAGTAGTAATAATGTTTGGCGATTAAATTAACCTTCTGGTCATATTCATTGGGACCCAAACACTAGCAAACGTATATTTCCTGAAACCAGGAAGAGGCAGGGTCGGTCCACTTGGTTACCATCCACAAACCACATTTAAACCAGCCTAACGAAGCATATACTTTTCATCCATACCCTCTTTTGAGAGTGTTTGAACTAAAGACTGGGTCTGGAAGAAAGCCACAAACTCCTTGGTTCCTATTACCAGGGCCTATTTTACCATTAGGCGCATTAGGCACGTGTCTGGGGCCCAATGGCCCGAGGCGCCCAAAAAGAGAGAACATAAAAAATTTGGGCCTTCGATGCTATTAGCTACACTCGAATAAACTGCGACTTCCAAATACGGCGCTCACAATCAAGGATCCCAACAATGGCTACTAAGTAACTCTTCGGTACTGAAGAAAAAATACTAGTGGTTCATAAATAAAGAGTAATCCTTGCACTGGGGGGTATTCCATACCGGAATGGGACGTTTCGCCGTGGCCGTTTCGCCGTTGCCCATTTCGCCGTCGTTAATTAAAAAATATAAATCAAAAGTTACAATTAAGTAAAAAATATAAAAAATATAACCTAAAAAGAGAAGTACTTATTGCCCCACTTGGTAATTGTGAGCAATACCACGGAGGTATTCCGCTAAGTCATCGTATTTGTCAAAACGGTTAACTATAGAGGAATGTCGTCAGGGTTGGCCACCTTTTTAACTTTTACTCATAACTTCCGTTTAAGAATGAATTTTGTTAATCTAAGCACATGGCCAGAAAGGTCTACGAATAAGAACACTTTTGAGGCAATTGCAAATTGATTAGGTAAAATAATAATTATATTATATATAACTTTATTAATTTAATATTTATAATTTATATTAATTATATTATATCATATTTTTATATATAAAAATTATTAATTATAAATATTAATTTTTGCAGTCAAAATGTTTTAGTTTTTTTTATAACTTCTGAGTTATAGATTAAAGTAAAAAAAATGTCGAAACGTAGACAGCGAAATGGGCGACGGCGAAACGGCCACGGCGAAATGGGCGACGGCGAAACGGCTTCGGCAAAACGGCTACGGCAAAACGGCCACGGCGAAACGGCTACGGCGAAACGGCCACGGCGAAATGTTCTAGACCATTCCATACCCCCCAGACCCCCCGGTTTACCGATAGCTACATTGAAGCTCAATTAATATTTGATGTTATAATAATAAATAACTACGTTTAACCTCGGACCTGTTTTATTATGATTTTTGTTATCGATCAACGATATCAACTCCCGGGTATGCAAAAATAAAATTACTGACATATGCGCCCAGCAGAGGATCTAACTCTTTCGATGCTCAAAACTTGAACTATATTTAGGACTGGGCGATATTCAAAAATCTATATCGAATATCGATAATTCAAAAACTATCGATAACTTCGATTAATCGATATTTGTCGATAATTATCGCAGTATAGAAAGTATCGATAATTATCGGAGTATCAAAGTATCGATAATTATCGAATTATCGAAATAATAAACCCCAACTTTTGTTTCTCGAATAAAGAAACCAGTGGAATCCAAAATTGACCAATGGGAAGTCCAGAAAATATAAGACAAACATAAATTAGAAATATGGAAACTATCAAAATATCGATAACTATCGAAATATCAATAACTATCAAAATATCAATAACTATCAAAATATCAATAACTATCAAAATATCGAAATATCGATTAATCAAAATATCGATTAATCAAAATTTCAAAAATAAAATATCGTTCTTCGATTAATCGATAACTATCGATATTTATCGATAATAAGTCCCAACCATAACCATATTGCGGGATCTCTACAACTTATTAAATTTTGAATTTAAGGGTAAACCGGGGGGTAAAAAGTACACGCTTTTAATTTATTTCCAAATCCTTACGTCCAACACAACAAACTAGACTACATCATCTACTCAACCTCTCAACAGGGCCTATTTTACCATTAGATGCATTAGGCATGTACCTAAAAATAACCAAAAAATTGGGCCTTCGATGCTATTAGTTACACTCGAATATCAGGGGCCCGAAAATTTGCTAGAGCCTATGGCCCAACTCAGTGAAAAATAGGCTAGAGCCTATGGCCCAACTCAGTGAAAAATAGGCGCTGCCTATTACCACCCTTAAGAGCTCAGCCCCAGATGCTCTATTAAAACTGGTAGTATGTTCATACAAGAAGGACTGCGCACGGGAAACTATACCGTCCCTTTTGTTCCAAACTGTGTGGCAGCTGTGAAGGGTACTGCTTCAACACCGACTCGACCCTCGTAGATAATGACGACGACGGCGACGACGTTCCCTTGACTGAGGAACCGGAACAGAATATCCATCCGAAATGCAGCCTTCTACATCCGAGTCTATCGGCCATCAAGAAAAGAAAGATGATGATGTAGAAGAGTAAGGAAAAAAAGAAAAATTGAGTGAGATTTGGTGAGAAGAGGAAAGGGTAGCGTGCAGTTGAAATCTATTTTTAGACTAATAAAACATTTTATTTTGTTTCATCTGTATCTAGTAAGTTGCAGGGGGGGTTTCTTTATTGGCATTTGGTTATTTACAGTGCAAAACCACATTCAGTTTCATTCACCATTAGCAGATGCAGCTAAAATGGAAGTTATACACGGTTTCTCAAAAACTGGCGGGCTCGCCGACTACGCACCTCACAGACGTTCGCTAAAGTGCTAAATTAAACTAAGGAAACTAGGGAATAATAATATTATATAATCGATTTTTTTTTTGTGTTTCACTATAAGTGACAAAAAGTGACCATTTTTAACGCGCTCTATATTAACGGTTTCTAACATCGTAGGAAATTATAGGAAATTTTGTCTACTTTAATTTTGTATAGAAAAGTCATTTTTTAAAAATGCATCATTCGTGAGTAATAAGTAAAATGCAAGAAAATTTCTGTTTTTTGCGAATCCTGAAGTTAGCTCACCTCTGGCAAGGTGGCAAAAATACATACATATAAAACCGTTGAGAAAAAAACTTCCGGAATTTTTCCCTGAGAAAAACCCCATATGCTTACACTAATTTACGTTTTACGCTTTACAAACTTTAACAGATTGAATAAAATGTTTATATTTCTGCTTCTACTTTTTAATTGAAAGATTTTCTATAAAAAATAAAAATATTTTCATAAATTTTTTAATTAACTGCAACAAGGTGGCATTCAAAATATTATTATTTTAAACATTACCACATGAAATTTAATAACAATAAAACTAATTGATGGAATCTCTACCAGTATTTTTATAATCTGGCTATCGGAGTACGCAATGATTATAAAACTTATGTTATGTTTTTGTAAACTTTAGTATATTTATTACATAAATGTTTGTTTATGGTATTGTTTATTTAGGTTTATTATAAATCTGTAAATTTTACAAAAATATTTTCATTTAGAAAATATTAAATATTAACCTATTGTAAAGCTTATTTAAACAAGATGTTTTAAACTTTTATCTATTTCTTAGCATAGATATCTTAAAGTAGAGAAATTAAAATCAAATTACTAAATTAACATTATGAATTTTTGATTGAAAACATATTATGCGAAGTAAGGAATAAAAGTTAGTTCTAGTTCGTCGGTAAATATAATACAAAACAACAATAATAAATTCCAAGTTATAAAAACAAAAAATGATTTGAAATTAATAATTTAATGCCGAATTTACACAAAGAAGTGCTTGGTTGGGTTCCTATTTCGTTATTTTAATTTAAATTAATTCCGAGTTTCGTGAACATAATTAATTTGTATGTAATTTAATTATTTGTGTATTAAGTAAAGACAATTTTATAATTATTACAGCACAGGAAAGTTTTGAATTACCTTCCTATACCAAACTGTATTACGTGTGATGCTTGTATGCTGAAAACTTTTTAAGCTCGGCTTAAAGCCGAACAACAACCATAAACTATAACTGATTATCGCACTTAATATGCGGAAATTTTAGACCTAGCATATATTATTTTTTTGTTGATTTTTAAAACGAAACCGCTATGTGATTACGCATACGTTTGTCATGTTGTACAAAATCCAACAATGCCGTTTTTGTTGGTTGTTAAAATACGAATTATGGTCAAGTATTGTATGGCGGTGTTAACAATTCAAATGCGATATGTTCGATCGGTCGAAACTTCAAAACACTTGTTCATTAGAGAAGGTGTTAATGGGAGGTTTGAATGTGGCCTTTGTGTTACCATGATTTGTGTTTTTACATATTAGTATTTGAACGTGGGATAATTACGCTCATGATATCTCAAGATATTTCGTTCCGACTGCGCCATGTTGAACATTATTTTACCCAATAAATTAAAGTTTGATCACCACCGATAACATTTTCCGTAATTTCTAATTCCACAATACGTGTGCTGTTAATGAAAAATAAATAGGAAATAACCGCTACAAAAGCCAATATAATTATGCAAATTTGAATAGTAAGTAAAATTTTATTAAAAAGCCACTGTAGATAAGTTTTTATTAACTTCTCTGCCATAATAATACAACAAAAATAAAAGTTAATTTATACTATTGCAGGGAAGTACAAGAGTGCCACATAAAATGAATAATTGGAGTAAAAGTGCAAATAAAACGTCCGTTATTTTAATGAAAGACATAACTTTTAATGTTGGTGAGATACTTAAGCAAGTTTAAAAGTTACGATATTTTGATAGCTATTAAGAACAACTTTTTTAATTTTGCCAATTTCCTTCCAATATCTTCGGCGACCTGCCGATGTACAACAAATATAATCGATTTTAGCAAAGCAATACTAGGACTTGCGGTTTCCGTTGAATTTCCCTCGTACATATTTGACAGTCATTAATTGGTAACCGTAAGCAGTAATTTTTCTTTTATTTGACAAATTTAAACACTGTAATAATTTTTTTATGAATAATTTAACATAGAAAATTGTGCACGTAGAGAACGTGGAGGCGTGCGAACGACTAATTGAAAATTTTCGTATTACTACAACAAAAAATTCATAGTGAGGCGAAACAATCCGGAAAATGCAAAATAATCATTTATTTCACAAAATCATAACTTGGTTATTGTGGCACGATACATAAATTTTGAAAAGGTATCTGGATTGTAAATCTTTTTAAAATCTTAATTAATCATTACCAACGCAACAATTAATTAATTTTGTTATTATTTATTAACTCGTAGCATGCAAAAGGAGATTTTAAATTCAACAGGTTTATAAATGACACTTTGTAATGTTTTACAACAGGAAGCGTTTAATTTTTGCCAAGATATATTTTAGAAAACGACTTAAACTGTAACGAGGAGGAAGACAAGAAACGGATGTAGTGAATCACATTTACATGCTTGAGATATTATGATGGTTATTATGTAATTGAATGGAGAAGATTAGTAATTTGGAATTCATAATACAAGGTTATCAAATGCTTGCTCTTAAACAGTTTTTGTATGCGGTTCACTTGATAATAGAACTCAGCCCAACTTCGCGTTACAGCCTCAGACATACTGACATACAATTGAACCCTCTGATAAATTAAAGCAACGCCGACGATCAGAATAGACGCCTATTAAATTTTGAAATAAATTTAAATTTATCAAAAGTGTAGCTTAAATTATTTAAAATTGTTAAAGGAATCAAGGTCTTAAGTCATTTGAATCATTTATAGAGATATATATTTTTAAAATTCAAAACCAACAACTATATTATTTCAATAGGAAGGTTAACTTTCTGTACAAAATTTATTCATGTTTTATTTGGAGCTCACGTGCTTTTTGTATCTCGTCTATAATAGAGTACCTACTTGCATGTAATATTAATTTGCATTAAATCTGTAAGTTACAGTAGATACCTACTTTATAGAAGTGGAATAATCATTTTTTTATGCATCATAAATTATTAAGAAACCATTATCGAATGCGTTGATAAAGGAAAGATTTACAATTTAAGATATTTTATCATGCACAGGGCCATGCCGTACTGCACAGAAGCGGTTGCAGCAGGCGGCACCGTCAGAGAAGACAAGGGTTGCTTAGCATCTTCTAAAATGCTGTACTGATAATAAACTAAGTATTAAAATTTTCCAAAAAATAAAATCTCGATTTTAGCTAGATTGAAGGCTACCGCAGAAGCAGCACCAAACATACGGACGTATGTCTCCTTTGCGGAAATCAGGAAAATTCTTATATATAAGGAAATCTAGTGTACAAAAATTTGTCTTGTGACTTCCTCCTGGATAAGCGCATAAGCGACGGGGAGTCTGAAAGGTCCGAAATACTCTCGAGAAAGGGCCATAAACATCAGTTGGCGCGTGTTTGGGAAAAGTGGTATATGTCTAAAAATGCCGAATTTGGGTTTATAGTGGAGAAGTTTTCATAGTGATCATACGAACTTCGGGAAAAATGGTATAAGTCTTTTTTTTTTAGACATACCACTTTTTCCAAACACGCGCCAGTTAAAAGATTAATTTTTCAAACCGCAGTGACGTCATTTAACTGTTTGTCGTTTTTTAAAATTTGTCATCTTTAATTTTATTTTCAGGTTCCAGCTTTCATCAAGTACAGTTACGCAATCATTGACCATTATAGTATAAAGTGCAGTTTTTAAACCAAAACGCCCAAAGTGAGAAAAACCCTGAAAAACCCTCTCAGGTGGTACAGGTCCAAAGTTGAAAGATGAACTGAGTTTTCAAGGTAAAGGTCTTTTTCATATAGTTCAGCGCCGTAACTCCTCGCCAACAGACACAAAATTGAAAACAGCTCTGAAGCCTTAAAGAAGAGGTCCTTTCCTGTGATATGGTTTTTCAAACCCGAAGGATCTGGCATGTTAGGTGCAGTATCTAAGTTGAGAAATTTGTTGTGCCTTTTTGTAAATCTTTCTCGGGCTTACGTCGTCTCAAGACACCACCAGCTGTTATGGTAGCGCGGGGTTGAAAGCCACCGTCTGGTAGTTTGACCCACTAAAATCCCACTCCGTTAGGACTGGGACATTTCTTCATCGCATCTAAAGTTTCGCGCTTCAGATGTAGTGCGATCTCAGTTAGTCGCATGTCTTTCTTGTTGGCGTTGTCTTGCCCGATCTTCGCTCTCTTTGGCTCTCATTATCTTCGTTGTCAATTTTATGATTGCTATCCAGTTCTGTTCCGATTCCAGCTTGGTGGATTCTGGCCCCCTTCGTTCTCGGTTCCTCCTACTCGCGGCAGTCAAAGATGGTATGTGCCGCACGGTCTTCATCCTCGTAGTAGAAGTATCTTCTGCTATCGGACTTACTGATCTTGTTGAAATAAATGCCAAAGCATCCATGCCCAGACAGCACCTGGGTATATTGCATGGTCACCCATCTGAGAAGGAGATTTCTTTAATATTTCGTCTTCTGGTAGCAGCACCGCTTCTGTCTTATAGATGACGAACTCCAGGCACATGTCACCGGTCCAATTCAATATCTTCACGATGACTCCGTTGACTAACTCGACGAGTTCCATCTCCGTCTTCGCCTTTAACAGCATGGAGTTGTCGTCGGCAAACCCGCTCCCTCCGGCATGAGTATGTTTAGTATACCATCGTATAGTATATTCCGCAGTAGTAGGCCAAGTACTGATCCCTGTCGTACGTCTCTCTTCCTTGATTATCAGCTCCCACTCGGAGAGGTAGCTCTAGAATCTAGATGATTGACACCAGGGCTGAGTCTACTCCTTTCCTTTTTATTTCTTGGACTATAAGTCTCTATTTTTCCGAGTTGAAAGCGTTTTTAACATCAAACCGTGATTAGAGCAACAATCTTTCTTGCTATTCAAGTACCAGCTTTGGCATTGGCTACTCTTTCAACGATTTTTTCCCCTGACTGTTTTTCAAAAACACAGGGTATATGAAGTTACTATGTACAATCATTGTTTATATATATATTTATATATTGTAGTGGAATTTTATGAAAAACTTAATTTTCCACAAAACCTTCGTTACTCCTTAGTTTTGCACCGGCTAGCTCAGATAATTTCAAAATTAGTATGGCGTCAAACAAAATTTTAATTTCATAAAAGGAAAATCGGCGGTCCAACTTCATGTGGCGCGATAACCCGCCAGTCCACACTATCGCTTAAAAGTATTCGTTCCCTCGAACGATATTATTAATTTTAATTTATAATTTTCCAAATTTCTTAAAATTCCAATGTCCAGTATCCAAATTTAAATTTAATTAATATCCGATCCAAATTCATTAACATTCAAATCTTCTTCAAATTTTGAAAAATGGCACAATCGAAATAATCAAAATGCTCACCAAAATAATTTCTTTATTTGTTCTTAAACAACAAATTAAATCGCACAATTACAAAAGTATGCCAAAAACTGGCCAACAAGCTCAAAAATTACGAGAGCGTAGCGGAACACGTCCGCTCTCGATACACACGTCGGCAAAAAGGGAATGGGATAGTTCGTCGCGAGCGTTTCGTCGCGGCCGTTTCGCCGCAGCCGGTTCGCCGCAGCCGGTTCGTCGCATAACCATTTTGACGCAAAATTTATTGGTCGCATGGACAATTTGCCGCAGGACTGTTGGCCACAAAATCAATTCGCCGCAGGACTGTTGGCCGCAAAATCAATTCGCCGCAGGTCTGTTAGCCGCAAAATTAATTATTTATAATTTTAAAAGCAAAAAAATACTATTTATTATTTTATTAAAACAAATTACTTAATTAATATTAGGTTAGCTTTTAATTTATTTTAATTTCTTTTTTAAAGTGAAATTAGTCTTTCAACCTTATATATTTTATTATTATAAGACAGATCTGTGCTTGAGTGAATGTGTGATGTTGTACTTATTTATTTATAGATTAGAACTGTTGAAAGAGATTATACCTAAATCATATTGTGTATTGTTTATGATTTTTAAGGGTGAATTCATATTGTCCGATTTTATTGTGACATTTTGACTGCAGTTTGCTGAAGTTTTTTATTGTTCTTATATTGTTTTACTTTCCCCAATGTGTTTCATTATTAATTATGTTTAGATGTTAGATGTTACAATAATAGTAGCTTGTTGGTAGGTGAGTTGTTGATGTCTTGATGTATTTTTTCTTATGATTATCAATTTTTAGATTCTGGTGAAGGCCAATATACATATAAGGTTGAAACCGGTTAATAAGCATAAAGTAGCATTTGTTTAATTTAAGGACACAAAATACCCAAAAAAACAGTCCATCTCCTGAGTTATTATGAAATTGGTCTACTTACAAGTATCTAGAAAAATATTATATCAATATTATACCAACTTATCGGATTATTCAATTCACCTATCTAAATTAAGATTAGTTTTCGCGGCTAATAGGTTCTGCGACAAAAAGAGCCGCGGCTAATAGGTCTTGCGTCGAAAGGGATCGCGGTTAATGGGTCTTGCGTCTAATAATCCTTGCGTCGAAACGCTTGCGTCAAAATGGGTGCGCGTCGAAACGGCTGCGGCGAAACGGCCGCGACGAAACGCTCGCGACGAAAAGTCCTAGACCCCGGCAAAAAGCCCCTTCTCTTCCAAAAATTGTCGCCAACTTAAAATATTTCGCGCAATATTACCAAATTTGAAATAATATTTACAAAATTAAATAAAATTATAAAAATGAGCAAATTTAACAAAAAAAAATTCAAAATTTAACGTTTGAAACACGACAATATCTATATATTTGTGTCACCATATCTCGCGAACAATTACAGGTAACGACGTAAATTTTTGACAGCATGTTTGTAAAGATCAGGAGAGTGTTCCTGGCTAGTCAAACACAATTTTCACCCACGAGAAAAAAATGTATTGCAGAAAACCATCTCTCGTTCTCTGTATTTGTTAGACTATGTAGGGCCAAATTCATATCATTGGCTAATAACAATTAGCGGTACCACATCGTCTGACTGGATCACGAAAGCGGTTTAAAACATATATTTGGTTTCTTTATTCATTTTGACAAAATGTACTCCAAAAAGAGTGAAATAAAATAAAAATTAAAAATTTTAAAAACCCCTGACTGTAAAATCACTCTACTTTAAAAACTACTGTTCCCTTTAAAAATGAAGAAATAATTTTTTCTTCTTCACTCAACAACATAAACTCTCGGACACTTAACTCGAAAAATTAACTTATCATCCTCCGCCCCCCCCCCTACAAAATTTAAACATTAATTTTGAAGTCAGGAGAACGGAGAATTGTTCCACTTACGAAGCCTATTTATAAATTCCGTATTAAAAAATCTCCGTTTCCCCTGACTTCAAAATTAATGTTTAAATTTTGTAGTGGGGGGGGGGAAGAAGATGATAAGTTAATTTTTCGAGTTAAGTGTCCGATAGTTTATGTTGTTGAGTGAAGAAGAAAAAATTATTTTTTCATTTTTAAAGAGAACAGTAGTTTTTAAAGTAGAGTGATTTTACAGTCAGGGGTTTTTAAAATTTTTAATTTTTCTTAACTGCATCTATTGTAGATCTTTGCTCATGGAAACCGTACTGACGCTCGCCATCAATCTAAACTAAATTAGATTGAAAAAAAGCATTTAAAAATTAAAACAGTATAGGAATTAAAAATAGTATCTACCAGCTGACAAAAATATGAGATACAGTCTACAGTTAAAAATCAAAAAGAAAACACACAGTTAAATCAAACTCTTTACCCATGACTGCATCCTAAATTTATAACATCACTGATAATAATATCACTGATAATAATATCAGTGATGTTACTTAGATACTTATTTGAATACCTCGGTCTACAGCCAATTTTTTTCTAAATTAAAATAAAATAAAAACATGTAATGAGTTTTAGGTGCGGTTGCTGTCTGCATAAAACGTCGCTAGTCATAACGACATGCGGCACCACATTTTACGACAGGCGGGTGGATTTTGTCGATTAAATATTACACTGACGCTAAAATTGAATATAAACTTTCTTACTGAGAATTTAACGAGCTTCAATTTTTATGCAAACTATTTTTTCGTAAAGTTAATATTTTTGAAGATGTTATTGAAAAACCATAAATTGTCACTTAAAATCCAAGATGGTGGACACTTCCGAACCTCGGAGGGATGGCGAATTTTTTTTTTAAAGTTAAAGTTTTAAAACTTTATGATTTATTGCAAGCAAACATCATTTTTTGTCCTGTATTGCTGGACTACATGTACATTGTTTACAAATAGTTATTCTGGTTAATTAGCACCAAATTTAATTATTACAAAATTAACCATAAATGGATTTTCTATTCGACTACTTACCGTGGTCTACAGCCAATTTTTTTCTATATTTAAAAAAAAGAAATACATTAAAAAGAAATGTAGCCAACTGGAAGCAAATCGTAGTAATATTGCATTTAATTTAAATTCTACAACGCTGACCGCTATACTGTCATGTTGTATGTCGTTTAATAATTTATTTTATTTTATTATTAGATTTCATTATATCCCCAAAAACTTCTTATTTAATTCGGCTTATATTAAAAAAAAATTGCAGTAATAATACTTGGTTGAGATTTCTCTTATAATAGGTATGTAATTAGGTAGGCCAAAATAAATTATTTCTGTTTCAAATATTTTTTGAGACAATGTAATACAATATAATGAATACATAGTACACTTTTCCATATTTACCAAATAATACTGAAATAGGTTTTTAACCTAGCGCTGCTTTATCTTCCATTAGAATTGCTTACAGCTTGAAAACCAAATTTATGTATCGACTGGGTTTTGGTGTTCCAACTTCATTTGAAAAATACCATCTCAATAAATCGAAACTTAACGTCGCAGCTTTCTTTAAAAGATAAACATAAAATATTACTTTTGTGTATCATTAGCGAAAACGTTCAATAGCATATTATAAACATAAATGGTAAGAAACTGTTTACAGAACGAGAAGACAAGTTTAATTTAATTTTTTTTATATCATAGATGTAGTACATATTTTGTGCTGTTAACATGGATAACAATAATATTGGTATAACATTTTTTAGAAAAACTGTAATAATTACAAACCTAAGTAATGTTGATATTTTTATGATGCACAGCAATAAATAATAATTTAGCTCTTTAATAACTTATAATTTTTTTTTCATTCTTTACAATATTTAAATAGTTACTTTTCTTTTTACAAATATTTTAATATTCTACTGAAGAGGAAAATAACATATTGGAAACTGAAACGCTAATACAAAAATAGAAAAAAACTTATTAAAATAAAATTTTCAGTCGCTTCTGTGTTATAACCTTATAACATAATTTCATGCTGTGTTTATAGCAAAATTTTACTTTTTGTATTAATGTTTCGCGAACGATAAAATCAGAATCAATAAAATTCTGGTGAGCGGTCAAACTGAACTATATTACCTGGACAAACATAGCGCAAGAAGAAATAGTGATAGATACTGAAAATGATATCTTATTATTTTTGAATATATCATTTTATATTTAAAATTAAGCTTGAGCAAATCTCATGTCAAATATGTCCCCCTAATATTAATCATAACAAGCTTTATAGGGTCGATCACTCTGTCAACAATATTACATCACAGTTTTTTCATCAGGTTGTGCAACACGACGGTGACTTTGCAGCTAAGCTTATTTTGATGGCACGACATCGGTAAGCATTTAAATCATGTTTTATTGCAGTACTTTTTAAAGGAATCTAATAAAAATTTATTTCAAGCTAGGAAGCTTTAAAATCCGATATTTTAAAATCGAATACCCCCCTAAACTTCTAAGCTGAATCTTGCGTACTTCTTTGGTACTACATATATCCCAACGGAGTCCGTCCCTGGGCCACTTACGTTATGTGTTTACATCTTCAAAGCAGTGTAAATTGCATATAAGGAAATGTTTATTCAAGCCTTTAAAGTTGGATCACTTGTAAGGATCACCAGTATGATGGATGAGAGAGTTTCTCAGCATAGATGAAAGAAAAACAATTTAGATAATAATGTTATTGGTTTATAATTTTTTATACAATTATTGTTGCTGAATATTACTTTTACAATATTGCATATTTTAAATTCGGTTTGTTTCGGTAATTCGGTAAAAGGTCTTCATAATGTGGTAATTAAGCCAATTAATTATAAATATGTCTCATAAGGAGACAATATCATTCTTTGTTTGATTCATTACATATTTTATTTGTTAGTTTTTCCTGCATCTCCTGACCTACGAGATTGCTGTAAATTTTGTTGTAAAGCCCCATTTATCAATCTTCAGTTATATCTAACCTAAGAAGGATAACTTCCTTGGAAACAATTAAATTTCCTTATTAATACTGATTTTTTAATTTTAATATGCAATTAGTATGATTTTATGCTATTGAACCTGTAATATATTGCGTGCTTACATTGCCTTGCTTAACAGGAAACCTCAGGACCAATTACTTATAACTCGAGTAAATTGTTGGTTAACAAAAATGTTGGACGCCAATCTAAAAAATAATTTAATGTCCACAAATGCTATTGATGCAAATAAATAAATGGACAGAAGTATATAGTAAAACTTGGATTTATTGTTAAAACATAGGTATGTGGCGTAGTGTAGTGTGGGTATTTAAAATTATGACAAATAAAGTGTCTCTTTAAAATGAAAATTTAAATAAATAAAAAGTTAAATTAAAAAATCGTTAGTAGCTGCTGGATGCCGCTGCAAACTATGACAGACTCGCGAATCAACTTCAAACTTTCTCAACCAATTTTCGATCTAGGTGACACTAGTCACTAGTCTAGTGACTTGCACTTCTTAATCTCCTTGTAACTCCTAATTAAAAAATATTCGAAATATGAATATGCTTTTAGTTTCTTGATAAATCAAAAATTTTTATAAACTATATAGTCGTACTTAATTTTGAAAAGTATTGAAACAGGGGATTTAACCATCAAAATCTCTATATGCAAAAATGAATAATAGTATATTATACATCATGGGACTAAGGTGCTGCTTTTCATCCAGCGTGCGAATGTTTTCGCGCGAGGTGTTAGCCGAGTGCAAAAATCACACACGGGATGAAAAGAACCTTAGTCCCAAGGTGTATATACTATTTTTCACAATTTCGTTGAAAATGCTGAATTACATTGGTTAATAACTAAATTTGAGATTTTTAAATTGCTTGAAAACGGCGCTAAATATCGAAAAACCGAGCAAAAAAATTACTCCCGTTACAGTAGCCTTCCAGCGATTTGTCGTAAGAAGCTATATGCAAAATTTCAGATCAATAGCGCGCAATAATGGCACGGGAAAAAAGTATTACTTTAGTCCCGCAAAGGCGTAAAGTGAGCACTTTACTCCCGGAATTGTGAAAAATATATTTTAAAAAATTTGAGAAGTTTTCGACCGCGATAACCTCCTAATAAGTGAATACAGTGAAACTCGATTAATGTACAACTCAATTAATGTACTATTCGATTGGTTTGGAACTCGACTAATCTGCAACTTGATTGGTTAGAAGCTTGATTGATGTGCAACTCGTTACAGGGAGATACAGAGAAAAATGTTTTATCGGTGTTTTGATATATTTTTAGGTTGGTTAAAAAGTCGACCAATTAGAGTGTTTTTTTGGTTTGTTTGATCCGTTAAACCAGCGATCTGCAACCCGTGGCCCTATTTGCAATAGGAAATGGTAAGAAAAACCTAAAAAATAATAAGAAGCTCCCAGCAAAAAGTTTTCCTTGCAAGAGAAGCTGAATCGATTAAGTTGGTCGGTGGAAAACTTCTGAAACAGATTAAAATAAAGGTTATGTAGACAAGACTGAAAAACTCAGCTGAAACGAAGGATCTACAAAGTCAAACTAGGCAACTTTTTTGTTTACAAAAAAAAAACCACAGCATACACAGAGCTCCAGACTCTCGGGGCATCGTATGGTGGGAGAATTGTCTCGTTCAAATGGAGGAGAGCAGCGCGAGGATTCTCCAAAGCCGAATGCTGAGGGGAACGCAAAAATTCTATAGATAATTGGAGAAATTATAAAAAATTCGAATGCAAATTTTTTCAGTTTGAACGTGAAATAGAAATAATTATTTTTAGTGTTTTATTCAAAGTAATTATTATTAATCAATAAAAGTTTCCTTTAACTATAACTCAAACAGCTTGAAAATTAACATTATAAAATTGACTGTATCTTGTGCTATTCACATTGGGTTTGTTAGTTAACAATATTGCTAATTTGACGTATAAATGACATTTGACAGAATTAATATGTTGTGTTCAACTCATTATTAAGTTTTGATGCTCTGTAAGGGTTGATAATTTATTAAGCGCGCTGAACTTGATAAATAAATTTGTAAAGTAATTTCGAAAATTGTCAACTTGAAAAATTTTGTTATTTAAAATCATTTAGAACCAACCGGAACATGCTAGTTAGCAATTTACATCCAGAAAGTCTGGTTGAGATTAAATTAAATTAAGTTAATATTTAAAAAAAATTGATAGAATGATTTAGAAAGTAAAATATTGTTAAATATTGACATTGACAACTTACTGATATTGTTTGAAGGTGTTGACATCAGGGTAGGTTAGTGAATTTGATATCAATCTACTGCCATTTTTTTATTATTTAAACTTGACTTTTATGTTCTACGAAGCTGCGTTATCCTGTTGTGGCTAGGAAATTTAGCAGAAATTTGAAATTATCGGTGAAGTGTAAATCAGTAAAGACATAAAATTAATTAAGACTTATTTGATTGCTTGGTTTTAATTTGGTTTGGAGTTGAGTAAATTTAAAAATATACAATTAAAATATTTAAATTACAAAATTATATTAATTAAAAATGGAAGTAATAAAACAAAATTTGCTTGATTTAATTAGCATTCATTTCTAACCGCATCTATAACCTGAGGTTTGGGTTTAGAGAAACATCTTCTAATTTGCATCTTCCTATCCATACTGGCTTATTTGCAAGTTGCATTAAAACTTTCTTGCATATTTACATGCGAAACCGACGATTCATCACTCGAAAATGCATCACTAATGATGCGGCTATTAATATTGCATCCATCACTTATATTATAACCAATATTTCACTTAGCTTATCTCGCAGTTGCATACGTTTTGCTTAGACGAATGGTAACAATTTAATATCAAACGTTTGAATTTTGAATTATGCATGCATCGAAATTATTCATAACTAAAGGTCGATTTATCGATGCATTATTTAATTTTTAAGACAATCCCGTCAAATTGTTGGTGGAAAAACTTTTTAACGTCAAATGAAAACTGGAAAACCTAATTAGCGGTTTTAACTGTATAAATATTTCGTTTACTAATTAAATTTTCTAAAATCAATTACCACCAAACTATGAAACGCAATTAGAGTTTTGTTTATTTAACAGAATTAAAAGACAACCTATTCCTAGATCTTTGATGTTAACGCTTATGTCAATAAACAACCAACTCTCGTTTCTGCTATTTCAGTTTATAATTATTGTGAAAAAGCAAAATCAAATATAGAAATCAATTAGATTATGTTAACATTGTTTTTTAAATATTTATTGCCGAAGGTTTTTGGATTAAATCGACGATTGGTAATAACTGCTAGATTAACTTTTATTAATTATGTAACAAATCTTGCACGACAGTTCATCAAATTGGCTTCGAAAGTGGAGTGAGAGTCCTTAATTAAAAGTCAAGCTGGTAGCATACGCCTTCCCATCGAAAGTGCTGTGTAAATATTTTTAAGACACCCTATATATCTGGTACATTGAACTAATTTTCTATATCTTGAGTATAGTAAATAATATCCAACTAAGCGTAAGTGATAATAAGTGCATATAAAGTGAGAGATAAAAATTATTTCAGGGGTGACATTGTGTTTAATTGCACGAACGTGTCGAACGTGATCTGCATTAAAACATCACGCTGAGATCAAGGACCAATAGTCCTTCCGACAGTTTAAACTAAGCCAGTTACACTTTCCGTCATCTCGACTGGAACAAATTTCATTGCATTCATTTACGTTGCAATCAAGAAAGCGCAGTCGTTCGTCCGTCCCTGTGTACACAGGAGGCATTTTTAAATTGCAGCGCAATCATAATATACCAAAAAGTTTCAGCTATAGAATTTTTTTTAGATTAGGATAAATTTTTCTCCGTTGTATATGAGTTCCTCTCACGTGTTAATGCAACACCCTCAGCAATATTTGATTGATGGTCGTTTGGAGGCTTGTTCGGATTTGATTCTACTTCGATTCCCAACTATCTATAGGGAATTCTTAACTCCCTAAGGAGCTCTGTTCAATAAAAATCCTCCCTTCCAATTTTAAAAGTATTCATTTATCAACACAGGATTTGTCTCTGTCGTGGCTTTATTGAATAGAATTTTTAATTTGTTACTTTTATATTAAAGTGCAACACACCGGCTAAATAAAAAATTCACTTTTGTGTTAATTTTCTCGGTAAATTTAATGGATATTAATTACACTACAGTAAAAATAAATTAAAATTATAGTATCTATTGCCCCAGTTTCAATAAAAGAATTTTATCAATTTTTATACTCAAAGTTGACTAATTACAGTAATTACGGTAATTACTTGTTTGGTATAGTTTGCTATAGTTAGTTAAGTTGATACACACATTATAGTAATCCATCTACTTTTGAACTAAATTATAACAACTATCCGGGTACACCTTCGGGCTGTTGCTCTATATCGTGTTGTTTTGCATTGCTATCAGGCCCCTTCTAATATCCACTTTTTGTTAAGATAATAGAGTTCAGAACTATTATTATTATTTCATTTTTTAAATTCCCCTTCTTATTTGTATTTGTGCATTACACGATGTTAAAATGTTTTTACGGGAGCGGTTTGAATGAAAACAAAACTTTCGTTCGTTAATTTGTAATATCGAAACTTAAAGTTACTTTGTAAAATTTTAATGACTACAAATAAGGTTGAAGTTAAATGAAATGCTTTTAATTTCACAAAGAAAAGGTTTTAGTAATCGCATTAGTTCATTAGTAGCATTTAGTCGAAATAGACTTGAAGGAATAAAACGCTGAGATTATAACGTAGATCGTCAAAACTAAGAGGAAAGATAAACTTTATATGACTTAAAGTATACCAAATTTAACAGATATGAAAAACCACGAACGGAAATTATTGGCAAAAAACTATTAATTTATATAATATAAAGCTTTTCTTGTAAACCACCCTCGTACAGCATTAAAATGTTTGCAAGAATATATATAAAATTTTAAAGTTCGCAAATTAGATGCAGCAGCAAAAAATTTCAATTAGTTTTACTTCAATGAACAAATAAAATATTTGTTGAAATCACGCATATATACCATACATTTTGCAACAAAATATTTCAAATTCGTTAAATTTATGAGCGACATTACCAAAAATAACCAACGAATTGTGTTTTGCTAGATGGGTTTTTCTAACGTAATTACCTACATAATGAACAGTGGTTTAAATAAAAATATACCTAATAAAGTAAAATTAAATGTATATTTTCTCAAAATTATTACTCCAATTTAAAAAGTTTATAAACACTTCCGAAATAATATATTACAAAATGCAAATGTCCTTTTTTTATTTTAATGGCCTTTAGCAATATCGTTCATATTATTTTGAGTAATTTATGTTATTTACATTATTTGTAGTAATATGTATAATGACGATTCAAACGATATACTACACATAATCAATTTTATTCGGTCGTTTCCATAGTCCATTTCATTATCAAAAAAGTTTACCTAATAGGTAACTGTCGACGGTTAATGAGTTGATATAAAACTTTTAAGTGCTTTTTAATGTTGAGAACAATGGTATTTTATCCTATGCAGAATTTCTTCAAAACCAGAATCAAACACAGTGAAAATATGCAACAAAAGATATTGTGAATAACGTAGATAGCAACATTAGAAAATTGAGAAATTGGGGATTCGAGAGCAGGAATTGAATAGCCGTTGTCAAAAATGCTGATTGATAGATAACACAACAAGAACCTGTGAAAAGGAAGACAAGACAATTAACTCCAGGCCAGTTGGTGCAAAAAATCAGATGAGAAACAGAGATAGAAGAAGATCCAATTTGCTTGTGATGAATAATGAAGAAAAGAATAAACCCCGATAGTACATGAATCAGTTGTGAGTGTGTTCCTTTAAGGGAGAGACCAGGGGTAGTCAATAAAAATAAAAGTAGATGATGTGCAAAGTTATAGAGAAGTAACAAATATGATGAAAATAAGTATTTTAAAGTACCTAATCAAAATTTATTGGATATAACTCGAATTTTAGGTGACGAATCATTGCAATATATGTATACATACATCTTCGAAGTTTCACTAAATAACTTCTTTACATTGACGCTAACTAAGATAGTCTTTATTCTTAGTGCATCAGTATAGGTTTATAAAAGTTGACCAAATTATTGCCTTGACATATCACTTACCTGTAATATCAGATCAAGTTTAATAAATTTACAAATATAATTTAAAATAATTTTGGGTAAATCAGTTTTATTTAGTTAATAATTAATATTACTTAGTATTGAATTTTGAAATTTAATTAGTGGACTAGTAATTAAAAAGTAGGAAATACTTTAAATTACTAATTGGAAATTAACTTATTATATTTCGAGACTTCGTTTCTTTCTTGGACTTAGCTCTTCGGTTTTTGAACCAGTTGGTTACTGCATCGCACCGAAGTCCAAGATGATTTGCAATTTCTTCTTTTTCATTGCGTTTCACGTAATAGATTCCATTCGAAAATATTTTTTCTAAATAAGCGACATCAGTTTCTTTGTACACTGTGCGCTTGACACGTAAACCAGCACCAAAGCTTTCTGTGCATTTATTTAATTTTGGTAGTTTGTCCATTTTTGGTTTTCTGTTATATGTTACAATTTCGTTGTAATCGTCATTTTCGCTGTCATGCTCTTTACCAGTTGGAACAAAATCGGGATCGGCCAAATCGTCGACATCTTCGTCTTCTGACGAATACTCGCTATAATCATACGAAGGATTTGTATAATTAATTATTCGTCCATGTTTGCTTCGGTAGAGTTTTTTAATTACCGTAAAAGGGGTTTCTGTTAAATTGACTCCAGATAAACTGCTCCCATTTGGTAAACATTCCTTTCCTTGATCCATTTTATAGATAGAACGATTGAAGTTTAAAGTTAAGTTGATAAAATTGTTGCATTTATATCTTGTAAATCTTTATCCTTTATACGTGCGGATAATCTACTCAATATATCAACGGATTAGCGGATTAACAGATTAGCAGATTAACGGATCAATAAAATCACAAATGCATAAAATGACTTAATAAAAATTGATAATTTTAACATGAAAATCTCGCACGGATCCCTCTTTTACAGCCAGATTCACTGAAAAAATATCAAAATATTTTTCTTATTTATATTACACTTTTAACTATGCTCTTTTCGTTTTAACTTTTTTACTTTTCCGACTGTAATATTAAATCAAGAATATAATTTTCAACGCATCTGTTATTGGTTCATTCAATTAATTACCCGGGAGCTGTTCATCAATCCTTACCACGGCTATAGATTGGCTATAGATTTTAGGGTAGATCCAAGATTTTCTGTACTCACTGAAAATATCCCCCTAGTCCGGTCCTATTCGGCGAAATGTTCTACTAAAGCAGAGGCGGATAACCAATTTAGCCAGCTAGTCACGTGCATAGACGCGCACGAAAAGAGGGGCTCAAGGTGCCAAGTAAAATGCATAATTTTGAAATAAATAATCCTCGATATCCTAATAAAATGTAAAAATAAAAATATAGTCTCTTAAAAAATAACGAAGTGCAGTTGGTTCACAGGGCCGGTTTTAGTGGTCATGGGACTCCAAGCGGATTTTTTTTTTCGGGCCCTCTAGGGGCCTTCCTTTATTCACGTGACCCACTTTTATGCCATTTTTTACTCCCCCCCCCCCTCTCCTTTGGTGATACGTCGTGAGGTTTTAGGCTACCCCTAGGGTTGCCAACTATACTTTATAATAAAGTATATACTTTATTTTTTGCGAATAGAATTTCGATATACATCGATTACTGATGATTATTTTTTTATGATTAAAACGAAAGATGTTTTAAATTATTAGCTTAAAACTTAAAATTAAAAAAATACCTATGTTTCTTACAAACACTCTTTATTTCTCTTTTAAAAGATTTGATACTTTATTTCTTATCAGTAAAAGTTGGCAACCCTACTCCTAAATACACATCACGTGTATTTTTTTTTATTTCACAGCATCCCCTCCCCCCCTTTCGTAATCAATCGTGATGTTATTCTAACCCCCTCCACCCCTGTTAGAACCTGACGTGATTAAAAGACAACCCCTAACGTGTATTGTAATGGTGGGGTACGATTTTCTAAGGGATTTTTAAATTAATTAAAGTGTTTTACATTTATTAAGAGATCTAGGTTTTTAATTTTATTTTAACTTCAATTTTTTTTGGCTTCGATTTTTTAATGTTTGAGCTTGGAAGACGGCGCCCCCCCCCCGGCCCCCAAGCGGCCGCTCGTTCCGCTTTATGGTTAAACCTGCGCTGTTGGTTCCTATCTTGGTATATCACTAGGTACCTATGATATCAGATCAAGTTTAATAAATTTACAAATAAAATTTTAAATAATTTTTGATAAATCAGTTTTATTTAGTTAATAAATAATATTAGTATTGAATTTTGAAATTTAAGTAGTGGACTTTTAAGAATTGGAAATACCTTAAAATTACTCATTGGAAATTAACTTATTATATTTCGAGACTTCGTTTCTTTCTTGGACTTAGCTCTTCGGTTTTTGAACCAGTTAGTTATTGCATCGCACCGAAGTCCAAGATGATTGGCAATTCTCTCTTTTTCATTGCGTTTCACGTAATAGATTCCATTCGAAAACATGTTTTCTAAATAGGCAACATCAGTTTCTTTGAATACTGTCCGATTCAGACGTAAACCATCACCAAACCTGTCTTTGTTTTCATTCAATTTTGATAATATGTCTGTTGTTGGTCTTCTTTTATAAGATGTAATTTCATCACAGGTTTCATCATCATCTTCACTGTCATGCTCTTTACATGATGGAACATAACTGGGATCGTCAAAATCGTCGACATCTTCCTCTTCTGATAAATCGTCGGTATAATCATACGAAGGATTACTATAGTTAACTATTCTTCTATGTCTGCTCCGGTAGGGTTTTTTAATTACAGTTGAAGAGGTTTCTGTTAAATTAATACCCGAGAAACTGCTCTCATTCCGTAAACATTCCTTTCCATGATCCATTTTGTAGATAGAACGATTAAAGTTAAAATGAAATAAGTTGTTAAAATAGTTGTATTTATCTCTTGTAACTCTTTGACCTATATATATGCGCGGATCAACAGATTAACGGATTAGAGGATTAACGGATTGGCGGATTGATGGATTATCGGGTTAACTAGTTTTACTAGTTAAAACTAATTCCGTGCAAGAAAGCTTTCAAAATAATAATGAACAAAATACTTTATTGTGACGTCAAGGCGTGGCCCCGAGTGCCAGGCGTGTGTGTCTAAGGACACCTAATGTAATTAATTACATAATTAACAATTTTATTATTAAACTCGAAAAATGTGCAATTTAATTTGCGTGCACCTCGATTGGTGTGCATTTCTTTGACCTCCAATTGAGAGAATACAGCGCTCCCTCCTCTGGATTGGTGGCATAGTTAAACAGAGAGCAAAGGTTCTTCTAGTAACGAATTTCTGAATCTGAAAGCAGAAAACGAAGGAATTTAGTATATCCCGATGAATTCCTTTGTCGATTGGAAGCTTCACCTTTCATTTTTCACAGTAGCTGTTAAATGTATCAACTAGACGCTCTTTAGATGGTATTAAAAGTAAATTTAGATAATTTGATATTTTTAAAGCCAAATTAGTTCGCCATACCCAACAGGATTTATTTAGAATTGATATCGTTTTCTGGATAAAGAATTAAAGTTAGCGGCACTGGGGGGTTGGGATACCAAAGTAATATTAACCCTGTAAGGATCTTGTGACCATATGGTTACAATCATGGTAGGTATACTATTTACAATAATTTTTAAGGTCTAGATTTTTATAATGTTAAATTCTGTATTGTATCTATGCAATGTAATCATGGTAACCATATGGTCACTAGATCCTTACAGGGTTAATAAAATTAATTTTTTGTAATGAGAATTTCAGTCATAGTTTCAAATTTATCTGGCTGCTGCAAGAACATGTTTAGATTACTATTTTATCCGAGAAATGAGAGATGAGAGGTGAAATCATCATCATCAGGCCTCCAGTTCACTTCTGGACCATTGGCCTCTTTCTCTTTTAAGAAAGGTTACGGCATTAAGACTCCACGAATGCTCAAACCGGATTGTTACGGGGGATTACGACGTAAAAATCGTAACGGCGGGAGTAAAAAAGTTCTCCCCATAGACTATAGGTAAAAGGAAAAAAGCATAGTTAAAAGTGTAATATAATTATTAAATAAAAAAAACATTTTTATATTTATTTAGTGAATCTACCAATAAAAGGGGGATTTTCATGTCAAGATTTTCAAATTTTATTATGTCATTTTATGCATTTGTGATTTTATTGGTCCGTTTATCCGCTGATCCGTTGATCTATTAAGCAGATTATCCGCACGTATAAAGGACAAAGATGTGCAAGATATAAATACAACAATTTTATCAACTTAACTTTTAACTTCGATCGTTCTATCTATAAAATGGATCAAGGAAAGGAATGCTTACCAAATGGGAGCAGTTTATCTGGAGTCAATTTAACAGGAACCCCTTTTACGGTAATTAAAAAACTCTACCGAAGCAGACATGGAAGAATAATTAATTATACAAATCCTTCGTATGATTATAGCGAGTATTCGTCAGAAGAGGAAGATGTCGACGATTTGGCCGATCCCGACTTTGTTCCAACTGGTAAAGAGCATGACAGCGAAAATGACGATTACAACGAAATTGTAACATATAACAGAAAACCAAAAATGGACAAACTACCAAAATTAAATAAATGCACAGAAAGCTTTGGTACTGGTTTACGTGTGAAGCGCACAGTGTACAAAGAAACTGATGTCGCTTATTTAGAAAAAATATTTTCGAATGGAATCTATTACGTGAAACGCAATGAAAAAGAAGAAATTGCAAATCATCTTGGACTTCGGTGCGATGCAGTAACCAACTGGTTCAAAAACCGAAGAGCTAAGTCCAAGAAAGAAACGAAGTCTCGAAATATAATAAGTTAATTTCCAATTAGTAATTCTAAAGTAGGTACTTCCTACTTCTTAGTTATTAGTCAACTACTTAAATTTCTAAATTCAATATGAATATTATTTATTAACAAAATAAAACTGATTTACCAAAAATTATTTTTAATTTTATTTGTAAATTTACTAAACGTGATCTGATATTATCACAGGTAAGTGGTATCGGTACGCGACAACTCGGCACCGGAATAACTGATTTTATTGTTACTTAAAATCTAACCTTAGTGGGGACGGTTAGGAAATCAACCCCACGAATTTCACTTTTTCCTATATCCCATTGGAGAAAGGACAATGTTTTAACCTTATTAAAAAAATTAAATTATTTATTTAATTTATTTTGCGATGGATCCATTATTTGCCGTGGTTGCGCCAGCCAAAACTGACCCATAATTCGCTAAAAACTCAACTCAACCGCAATCCACCTCGATTGAGAGGGAAATATATATTTCATAAAATTACACGCTGTTGCAGTAGAGGGGAAAAAAATTTTGTATGTCACAAAATCTCAAGTTCTGATTGACCGATTTTATTGAAATTCGGCATGAATTTTCTTTATATAACCTTTTATGGTAGGAACCAACAAAAAATTTTCAATTTTTACTATTTTTTAAAAATTTGGAAATGTTAAAAAGATAACCGAAAAAGATATACCTCTTTTTTGAGTAGCCGCCATTTTGGAAGAAAAGTTTTTTTTCATTTTTCTTGGTTCCTACCATAATGACATTTGTGCTGATAAAGAATCTACCTTGTTTTTATTTTTGAAATGTCCAGAAGGGCAAGAATCGTGACAAGATGGACACGCTCTTTTTTTCTTTCTCCTCTATTTCAAAAGCGTGTAACTTTGTGAAATATATATTTTTTTTGGCAATTTTTTTGTGAATTCTTAAAATATAAATAAATAAATAATTATAAAAAAGAGTAGGTATAGTTAAATTATTAATTGTTTTTGTTGTATCCACCGTCAAAAAATAGAATACCCCCTTAAGATTACAGTCAGAAAAGCAAATGTACGGTGGAGTAAAAAAGTTCTCCCTATAAAAAGTAGGTAAAATGAAAAAAGCGTAGTTAAAAGTGTAATATATTGTCGTGTTACCAAATCAAATTTTTGAAGATATTTTAATGGTTGATTTTGTAATGAATAATTTATTTTTGAATTTAAACTTTTCGTAAATAATTGTTAAATTTTTTAATTTGTGCGCCATTTAAATGAAATATGTAAAGGTTGGCACGAGTAGAAGGACGTTTTGGGGTTTCCAAGTTTGTTCGCAAAGCGAGCAGACGTAGATATATGCAAGTCTCTTCAAAAATTGTAAATTTACGTCCATAGTTTGGGATTTTTCTTTTGAGATTACTTTTGAAAATAAAAGTTTTGAAGTTACGTGAATAATTATTTCGGTTTTATTTTATTTTGGAAATTGTCCAGCATTTGGACAACTTTGGATATTTTATGAGATTTGAATTTGGATCGTTGAAGTAAAATTGGATTCGTTGTTTAATTGGATAATTAGATTGGAAATCTGGATATTTGCAGTTAATGGTAAATCGAAATTTAAAAATTTTAAAATTGGAAGATATCGTTAAATTTCTATGCACGGAGAGCACCTGCATCGATAAGCGACGCTTGCGGTTATCGTTCCATTTTATTGAATGCAAATTTATTTAAAACTTTAATAATAATTGTAAATTGGAATTATTTTATGGTTGATTGAAAAAATTATTTTGGTGTCGCAAAGTAGTAAACAGAAACCACCTCTGAGGAAGTATCTGCTTCCGATTGGAAAGGCTGGCCGGCAAACTAATGGTGGCAAGGAAGTCGGGAAAAAATTATTTTTACCGACGTTCCACTACAATATAAATAAGACAAATATTTTGATATTTTTTTAGTAAATCCGTTAATCTGCTGATCCGTTAATCCGTTGATTTATTGAGCAGATTATCCGCGTATATAAAATACAAAGATTAACAAAATATAAATACGACAATATTTTAACAACTACATATTTAATTTTAACTTTGATCGTTCTATCTATAAAATGGATCACGGAAAGGAATGCTTACCAAATGAGAGCAGTTTATCTGGAATTAATTTAACAGAAACCCTTTTTACGGTAATTAAGGAACCCTACCAAAACAGGCGCGTAAGAGTAATTAATTATACCAATTCTATGTATGATTATAGCGAGGATTCGTCAGAAGAGGAATATATCGACGATTTTGAGGATCCCGATTATGTTCCAACAGGTAAAGAGCATGACAGCGAAAATGATGATTACAACGAAATTGTAACATATAACAGAAAACCAACAATGGACAAATTACCAAAATTAAATTGAAGCAAAGAAAGCTTTGGCGCTGGTTTACGTCTGAATCGCACAGTGTTCAAAGAAACTGATGTCGTCTATTTAGAAAAAATGTTTTTGGAAGGAATCTATTACGTGAAACTCAATGAAAATGAAACAATTGCAAATCATCTTGGACTTCGGTGCGATGCAGTAACCAACTGGTTCAAAAACCGAAGAGCTAAGTCGAAGAAAGAAATGAAGCTTCAAACTAAGTTAACTTCCAATTATTAATTATAAAATATTTTCTACTTCTTAATTATTTCAATCTTTATTTAACAAAAATAATTTTTAATTTTATAATTTCTTCAATTATTATTTGTACCCCTATCGCAAATGATGCCAAGACAATACTTCGCGTCTATTATGAATAGGTTATTTAGTGAAATTTCAAGGATGTATGTATATATTGCAATGATTCACTAATTCAAATTCGAGTTTTATCTAATAAATTTTGATAACATATTTTATTTCTTTCTTGACTAAATCATCTGCATGTATGTTCAAAGCTGAGGATTCTGCTTGTGCGGTAGCCTCGCATTACATAAGCATTGTGGAAGGAGTATCTATCTTTTGATAGTTCTCACAATCGAAAATTTACGTTTTTATTGTTTTGATAAATTTTGTGGAAGAAGTATATACCTTTAATAGTTCTCGCAAAAATTCATTTTAACCTTTTTTAAAAATTTTATTAGTCTAATTAAAAGTCCAGCAGTAGCAGCAGTGACGAGCCGCTACTGATTCAAACCGGGTATTTACCATAACAGATAAAAAAATACAGCTTAACTATAATAAAACAAATGATAAAAATACTAATACTACCTACTTTTGTAAACGATATCGTTTGTTTTATTATTATTAAGATGGATGTTTTTTACGATATCACGGCTAAACCAAACGGAAAAAATACAGATTGAATTTTGAAGTTTGAATTCTTGAAATAATTAAGTAGGTTCCTATTCAAGTTTTAATCTACAGAAATAAAATTTTAAATCACTGTATAATGGTGCGTTCGTGCTCGATTACATCTGACATAATTAATAATTGCAAATAATTTTTTATTTAGCAGTTAGCACCAATTAAATAAAACAGCCGCGATTTCCTGACATTAATTTTGTTCTATATTATTTTAAACAACTAAAATATTTATGTTACAACATATTTAAATTTAAAAATATAGGTAGGTAAATATTTCAATAGTAGATACATAAAAATTTAAATACCATAGCAATATTGGTGAAAATTAGAAAATATAGTAATTCCGTTTTCATTTTATTTTCCTCGTTTTTGACTTTGACATTTTGTCAATTGACTAAACTTATATATAAAAATATAAATTCAATTTTTAAGTCCGCAGTGTATTCGCGATTCAAGTTTATTTTCCCGCCAGTTGATAAGTTAGGATCTGTATTTCCGGATCTTTGGGAAAATTGAATACAAAAATGTAAAAGTGCCCGAACCAAGTAAATGGAATATTCTTATTACATAAATTAAAAGCATCTAGTTGAACATTGCATAATATAATATGATGCCCCTGATTGCATTGTACGAATTTTATCAGAAAGTAATTTTCCTTCTTTAAAAGGAGTCAAATGTGCATACTTTGTATTTATAGAACTGTATAATAGAGTTACAATGATATTTTTAAAAATTCTCCAAAATTTCCCACATGCTAAATTACGTCAACTTAACCAAGATATTTACGATGCTCTTCGCTGGATGATGGATTACTGCAGACAAATTTTTTAATGTTCAGAATGATTTAAACTTTTTTTAAAAGCATCTGCAAAATTCCATATTTTTGAAATGGTATATCGGGGAAAAATGTTACATGACAACTGGTGTAAAGGTAAATATAGTGACACGTGTTGCACGAACGCAAATATGGATATTGCAGTAAGTAAATATTTTATATTCGACCACACATCAACTGAATCAAGAAAAGCGTTTTCTGTACCTTTCAGAAAATTTTTATTGTAATCGCTGGTCGTAAAAAAAAAGTATGTCAACACATCGTTTAAGTTAAGCTTCAAGTACAAACACTTTAAATGGCAGTTACTATTAGCTATAATTGCTGTGGAAGCCATTAACTTAGTCTTTACATGACAATTTAATGATAATAAAATTATTGTAGTTGTTACGAGATACCATTAATGTGCTATTTGCAGGGAAAATATCAACAAAGCGTTGAAAATCAGTAATAAATTGTGAGCTGTGCAAATAAGACGCGGTTTCATAGCAATTTTAGAGAAGCGTATGTTTAGTTAACAATCACTATCTTCTTCCGCGCGACCAACTACAGTAGATTACTGTTAGTGCTTTTATGTGATATTATAAGACAATATTTATATGATGAAAAGCCTTTAAAAGCGTAATAAAACTTCCCCACTTTCAACATACTATATGCTGGGGAGAAAATGCATTGGATGATAGAAAATAACGAGCCGAACTCACACTCGATCAAATCGATTTCCTAATTGGAAGAACGTAATACGCTCAGCTTCCCAAAAAAATATTGGTAAACGAAAGAATTTTTGAACAAAAAAAAAGTTAAGCGAATGAAATCTCAATATGAAAGAAGACGAAGCAAATTTTAATATGATTCGCAAATTCCCATTGCAATTCGCTCATTCAACAATCAGGAACCCTTACTAACTTTCGTTTTCTATTTTAAAGTTTCTTTGAAGCGTGGCTGATTCCGGGATATATTCTATAATGTCAGAAGGGCGAGTACTGAGAGCTCCCGGGAATGCAGTGTTTGCAAAGGGGTCTTCCCGCCGTTATTGTTCACAGAAACCCAGACTTTACATGCCGCGTTTACCCCTCTTTAT
Organism: Cantharis nigra; assembly: GCA_958510845.1. Lineage (NCBI taxonomy): Eukaryota > Metazoa > Arthropoda > Insecta > Coleoptera > Cantharidae > Cantharis > Cantharis nigra. The sequence goes on along the minus strand of OY294032.1, from coordinate 24,533,650 downwards.
TTCCTCAACAGATCAGTAAACATAAGTTGCATTTATACCACCCTGTCTACTTAGTTTCGAAAAATATCGAGTTAATGAAAAATAGCTTACGAGTTCTTTGAATAAACGAATTCCAAACAATGGACGTTAAAATAATTGAAATGAGAGAAGAATCGATCTCTTTTAAGGAAAATAAATTCCTGTTGGGATTTCGCACGTGTTGGACCCCGATTACCCTAATTCTTGAAAAACACATCAAATCATCCCCTAACTAACATCTCGTATATGAATGTCTATAAAACCGATCGTCTTTCTCTATTGACGGCCTGTTCTGATGTGCAATTTGAATTTGTGATTCAAAAACTAAGTGTTTTGGTAAAATCAACATTAAAATGGAAACCAGTCAGTTAGAGAAAGTAAAAAATTTCAAGCTCAATTGGCAATCCGACACCTTTACACATTTTAAATCTCCGAGGATTACTTTACGAAATGAACTGATACAAGATCCTTATAAAATATTTATGAATTATGTTCGTCCCCCAATGTAAAAACATCAGTTTTAGCATTAATATTATTTTGTTACATTTGACACTTGGTACTTGACGACGTATTTTAAGAATTGCAATTGATATTTCCCAAGAGGTCTTATATTCAATTTTAATTGTAATATATGGTTCAATTTTCTACAGCATGCAGGATAAACGAGCGAAGAGGGTGTGAAATTAATCAACATAAAAATTAAATTAATTTGTTCATGTTTGATTGAGTTGGGGAAGAGAATTAAAATAAAAGTGTTAACAACTCATTCTCCTAACATTTTAAAAGCAAACTTAAAAATTGCAGTCGTGCTCTGCATGTTGCCTATTATTTTTCAAATAAATGCATTTTTTTCTAATTTTCAGATGAAATACTTTTGAAAACTCCACTGTAACTATTAAGATATAGACTTTGTTTTGAGAGCACGGAAACATTGCTAACATATTAGCTACTATTTCCGTCCTCGCTAACCAGGCGACAAGCTTTGGTAAGCTGCGCAACCGTTTCTGAGAAAATAGTTTGAATACAATACTTCAGCTAGTTTATGCAATATAAATCTAAAGTTTTTCTAACTGAGATGACAACTCGTCAGTAAGTGGATTAATAGGTCCCCCCAGTAATAGTTTCTCTTTACAGTATGCCATGTTATAACGTTAGCAGAATATAACATATTCTGTATCGTAAAAATATCTGGAAAAAAACAAACAATTATTCCCGAGGGAAATCAAATCTGAAACTTTCAATCCACTTGCGGACATGTTACCATCTCATCAGCTAGTAGACTTCTAATAAATTATTGTTGCATAAACTAGCTGAAGTATTGCAATTAAAGACTTTAAAATGCAATAACATCAGAAACGGTTGCTCATATCGCTTCGCAAAACAGGTGATTGATTAATTTTAGTGTTCTTTCAACCTACCGAAGCTTATCCTAATCCTATAGCTACACTTAAAAGGTTCTTCACGTAAGTTGGATTTGTTCGCCAAATATATTTGGCAACAATGAGCGACAGGACGCTGGGGGAGCGTGGCATTGCCACGCATGATAACAATTGAGTCATTCTTATAGTCAAAATTCTCATCACTTCTGCCACATATTTGTATATACTTGTATATACACTAATACTTGCATTTTAAAAGCTCTATTAACACACTAAATTTTATTAAAATCGGTTAACCATTTCCAGAGATAAAGATTACATTTTCATTTTTTTTATTTATTTTATTGTGGTAGCCCTGGCAAAGATTTCTCTGCCAAAACCTTATTTTCACCACTAGACCCAACCAGACATACGTCCAAAAAGTTTGATTGCCATCGACGCAGAAATGCCGAAGAAAATCGAGGAACAAAGACTTTTTTCAAGATTTCGCAAAAAATAGTAATTTTATTTTCATGTTGAATTCCTGATTTTTATCACATGGTTCCATATGCTGTCAAGTTCTGTGGGGGCAATGTTCTTGCATACCAAATTTGGTTGAGATCCCTTCAGTACTTCATGATTTATGCACTCTTGAAGTTTCAACTTTGACAGCTTGTAATTTTTGACAGATAGAAAAGAAGTTAATTTCACCTATTCTGTATAAAGCTTTTCAAGCTCCCATCCTCGTTCTGGTAAGGTAAGGTCTTGTCAAGGACGGAGCAAGGCAAAGCCGGGCCCTGGTGCAAGCGGGCCGGATTCTATAGTTAGATTGAATAAATTTGTAATTGCGGTGAAGGGGCCCTAATGCTCGGCAACACTAGCACCACCTGTGCTATATTTTTATTTATATAGAGTCATCCAGAAAGTAAGGTCACAACATTTATGTAGGATCGAAAAATGCGGATACTTCACAAATATGAATGAATGAATATCGGTTTCCATTCCTGTCGGAATATAACCACTCGTTCTGGGAGTCTTCCTTCACAAATATAAGAAACTATTTTTTAACGTAATCGCTGTCGAGATCGAGAGCTTTGGAAAGCCAGTGTCACAGACCTCCGCGACCAGGTTCTTTCCGCCACTGTTTGGCTGTGGGAAAACGTTTCCTACCCATAAACTCCTTTGGTTTAGTGAAAAGGTGGTAGTCCGAAGACGCCAAAGTCGGGTGAATAAGGGAAAGGGTAACAATATCCCACCAAACGATGTCAGCAGCTCCTGTAAAACTCGTGTGGTGTGGGGCCTGGCGTTGTTATGGAGAAGGCTAACTCCCCGGGTCAGAATCTGAGATTCTGAGTATCTGTTCTGAATATTTTTAAAGTATTACTGTAAGCTTTTTTGGGCATAAAATCTATCAAAAATACCCCCTTATTGTCCCAAAACACAGATGCCATGACTTTTCCGGCTGAATAAGTCGTTTTGAACTTTTTGGTAGCTGGGAACGATGAATGACGCCCCTGAAGTGATTGTCTTTTGGATTCTGGGGTGTAATAACACCCACTTCTCATTCCCTGTCATGATAGAGTCGGATGACCGCGCGAATTTCTCACGGAAGGGAGACGGCGAAGGCGCACGACGACCTCTCCATCGGAAGAATTTAACAAAACAGCCAACAAGCACACGGGACCAAACAAACTGACCGTTAGAATCCTCTCCAATGATAAATTTTGTTCATCGACGCAAAAATTATGAAATTTTCATCAATATGGTGAACCATATTTTTCAGTGTAAGCGATCTTTTAGTATTTTTAACATTTTTTATAAGAGTTAGTAATCAGAATTAAATTTAATCTGAGACAGTTATATAGTCCCACTGGTAAATAGTTGACTTGCATGTTACTACAGAACTTAAAAATGGCGTCCAACGTGGGGCGATAAATTAAATTAAATTTAATAGAACTATTAAACTGATTAAAACTTGAATAATTATCAGATTAGTTTCAAAATGTCTCTGCAATATACAACATACAGAAAAGTTAATAATTCTAATCAGTGAAGTTTTTAACTCATTTGATAGAAATGATATCGTCGTTAATATGAAATATAATAAAAACGTTATTTATTGCAAATAAATTGACTTACGCTTTTATTGATGTTTCGATAACACTCGATTATCATTTTGCATTAATAAGTAATATCACAGTTTCAAATACCTATATTTACTATTACCAATATTATTGCAATAAATTATAAATATCCACAATTTAAAAAATTGCCTGTGTGCATGCAATTTTACGATTCTATCTAGTTATTGTTAATAGTTATTTATCTAACCAATGAAGAAATAAGTCACATTGCTCAAACTGTGTGGATTGTTTGATACAGATACCTATAATTTACCAAGCGGCATTACATACAATTAATAGCTACTTAAAGTTCACTCGAGTGGACAGTTTGTCTGAAATGGAAGATGATACAAACATAAGAATATTATAATCCGGAATCGACACATCAACAATGTGACATTATTGCAATTAACAACAATTACAATTAATGCAGCTATCATTGAAATTATAAAGTGGAACATGGTATAACGTAAAATGTCATAATAAAGTGATACTTTTTTTAACATAATTAGATGAAAGTTTATACGCAGAATGTAGATATTCATAAGTTTAAAATTTAAGCTTCAGTTATCTGAAATTGTACGAGCATTCTTTTTACGAAGGTAAATTTAAATAAATCAGCATGTTAAAATTTATGCTGAACATTTTTTACATTTTTTTCTAATACAAATCATAATATTTACTTTTTAAAACAATTTCCTTGCCATTAAGGTACCAAGTACAAACTACTTAAATTAAAGCATATTCTTCAACTTTTATTTTATACTTTTAATCAACTTTTATCCAATACCTGCAAGTAAAATAACTTTTACATTGACGTTTGAAAATGTCAATGTAAAATTATATAATGTAATTTCAAATTTTATTTGATTTTGAAATTTTAATTTTACTTGCAGGTTTTGGATAAAATGTTATATGCGACTCTTGAGTAAAGATATTTGTATCCACTTACGGAAGATAGCACACTCGGTGTTGCCTCGTGTGCTAAACTTACCGTTCGTGAATAAAATGTATCTTTACTCACTAGTCCCATAAATTACTATTATTTCACTTAAACTAACCAATGAAAATGTAAAGTTTTATTTGGAAGGCGGGACTAAAATAAAACTGTAGATTTTTATTGGTTGAAACTAAGTTAGACAATCTTGAAGAATGTAAGCTTCCCCAGCTTCCCTCCATTTGAATTTTAGATCCAAAATAGACGAAATCGCTTGTGCAAGATTTAATTTTCAAAATAATCGTGGGGTGGGCGTAAAATATATTTTAAGATTATGAAAATTCATGGTTAATCATGAAATCCAGTTAAACGCTTTGCGAATTTAAATAGTTTTGATTTACCGAAGTCACAATCTTGAAATTGTCGTTCATGTATATAAATTCATGGCTGTTTATCTCTTGCGCTGCTTATTTAACCCTTTTTGCATCTTTTGGTATATAAAATGTCAATATTTACGTAAAACTTTTATTTTTTTACATTTTATTTTATCCCCAGGCAAGATATTTCCTACAACAATAAATTACGTGCATCATATTTTACTGCTGCAATTCGAAACATGTAAAGAATGCTAATTTTTAGCAACGTACAAAAATTGGAAGCACTTGAGAAAAATGAAAATCGTTAGTGCAATAAGCACCGATTATAGAAAATTTGATTCGAAAGGGTCCAAAGGACATCGGTATAGCACAAGGATTTCATCAATTTCGGTTGAAATCGACCTTGCGTTCAGGGTGAAACCGAATCAAAGAATTAAGTGATGCAAAGAAAAGTTTTTGAACATCGGAACGGATTTTCAAAACAGTTTTTGGAAATAATTACGTCACGTAAATTTTTGTATTATTGAAGGTTGAGTTAGTAGGTCGAAATAAAGTCGTTAGTATGCAAGTCTTGCAGTAATCGAACTGTTTAAAAGGGGAAACTCTCTCAAAGGTCTTTTTATTGTATTAAATAAGGGTTGATATTTAATATTTAGCATAATAAATTTGAGTATCATCGATTTGCATACGATAACTGTTCGCTTTTGTCAAATTTACACGCATTTTGTATGAGGAATGGGAATGGACAATTTTTCACTTACAAATCGCTTTTTTAATGCATCTAAATGATAAAAAAGCACTTTATGTGGAATAAAAGTAAAGTCAAAATGTTATTTCATGGCTGGACGGTCGGTCTAAATTGGATACCGCACAGGGTCATCATCATCTAGTGGGCTAGCACTAAACTAATGCTTTTTCATTTGACGTGTCAGGGTTAGGGTGTTTTACGGTCTGCTTTGATTAAAACTACAAGGATAACATGTCGGCTTTGTACCCTCTATAAGGGATTTTAGTTTTAACCAAGGGAGAACGACTAGTCTTTCTTAATGACCTCCAGTTTAAAATCGTAAATCATATTGGTGCCCACCATTCCGGTAAGCTCCATGATTAAAAGATTAATTAATTTTTTGCTAAGCTCATCTTTACAATTTAGCATTAATAACAACATCAGCATCCTGAATAAAGATTCTTCTACGCTAATAAACCATAAAATCCATTACGCATATTTTACATCCAAAATGGAAGGATAGGGATTGTCTGAATTTTGAATGTATAGGATACGAAATTTCCTACACCAAAATAATTACATAAATTAATATTTTTGACAAATTGCAAGCTCAAAAATTCCAATGTTAAAAAATTGACAATAAAATAAAAACGTTAGCACAAAAGACTTAATTTAAAAATCCATCGATTAAGCTTAAAAGCTTTTCGTGGCTTAAGTTAATATAAATCCTGAAAAAATACCTAAAACACGGATTACAATTTTAACAAAAGCATTTATCAATTTTCAAAATTATTTTGTATTTTTTATCAAACGATTTTACCGTTAGAAGTAAAATAAGCTGTCCAACAATTTAATAACTTCGACTTATCAACTATTTTTCATTTTATCTCATCGTCTCATAATACAATTTATTGTTCAAAATATTTCGGTAGAACATATTGAAAATATTAAAGGAATGATTAAAATTTTGTTTTGAAGAATTTGAAAAAATAAATTTGTTGAGCGAACAACATATTTAATATGTTGTTTTTGTTTAGAAAACCATTTTCTCGGGTACTCAATTGCAGTTTTCCCACGCCACTTTCATGATTATGTATCAAAAACCGAACAATCACATATGCAACCCCGTTAACATGCGCTTATGGACGTTGTCTTATTTATTTACTCTTGGCGATTTGCATTAGGCGAACACCACCACGCGGAAAAATATTAAGTTAATCTAATATTTACGGATAGTTGGTGTAGAAAGTTTTGTTTATAAACCAAACCTTTGCATTCTTTTTTACGATAATATAATTATTCAGAATCAAACTCAAAACAACATCAAGTATACGTAATAAAGCCGCCATGTTGTTAATAACATTTGTTAACGTTACGAGCGCCACCAACGGTAAGGTAAATCTCGAATTTAAATTTGAATTATATAAATTTTAAGTAGGGAAATGTTGTAGTAAAATAACCGGATTTAATTTCCGACTTGACCAAAAGTCTGAGCAATTTTGTCCGTGGTGCGGATTCCACGTAAAATGTATGGCTGATTAAGGTGTCGCCCAATCAATGCAGGAATGCAATCAATCAGTCGAAGAAGTGTCGCTAGATAACAGTAAATCAAGAAGGTGTGTTTGGCTTCAGTCGAATGATTCATCTTTTTAGATGAATACTTCCTTCATCAACCCGATCACAACTTTTAACATCAGACAATAGCAGTAACCTCCCTTTGCCCGAGATGCAAATGCAGATGGTTTGACAAAAGCAATGATTTCATTAAAGTTTAATTTTCATTAATGCCAATAGCAAATTTTTTTGAAGAAAATTATGTCACAAATACCTACATACGTAATTCAATAAATACGCCGATAGTGCTGACGCGCTCTGGCGGTATCGTTTTATTTACTAAGCTACTAGGCGTGCAACAGCCTTCTCCTCTCTCCCTAACTACTTCCTTTGTTCTCATAATTCTGTAGATCATTGCTTCCATGGTATTCCAGCTTTCTGAGCAGCGCAACATCATGGGCACTATGGTTTCAAGAATGAGTTGTGAGTTCGTTGCCAACTCGACGTTTATTGTGGGCCGATCCCATTTCAAGCATTCGAAGAGGGCGTGTACGGCCGTATCTTCGGTCTCGCGGAAGATACACTTATATGCCGAATCTGTGTAAGTATGAGTTGAAGCATGCATGGCCGGTGAACTCTTATGTCAGAGGAAAGTTCATCTCACCATGCAATCTTGCGACCTATGTCTCGATGTTAGGTAATAGCCGCTGTGTCCATGGACACGTTCCAACTTCGGTTCCATCCCATTTGCGCTGTCATTCCTTGATGGTGTTTTCTATGGCGTCCATCTGTCCGTGGTACGTTTTCGCCAAAGGTGGTATTGAGGCTAGTACTAGCAGAGCTTCCCCAGACACCGTTCTATATGTATGCACTTATGAATCTGGGAGCCGCGCGCCACTGTACCTTCAGAAGTGTCTTAGCATTCCTCTAGACCTCCAGTGCCTGCTGCCATACGGGGGCGGCGTACCGTATACCATGCTAGAGAGCACCCTTCTCTTCTTCGCTTTTAGTCCGTCGACGTTTGGCATCAAGTGGTAGATGGTAGATGCTAACGCCTCTGCCTTGGCCGCCGTGCCCGGATGTGTTTTGAGATGTTGAGGCTTTTGTCCAGCCTCACTCCAAGCACCGCGACTGAGTCTCCGAGGTGGATTGGAGACACTTCCATTAGGATGCTTAGTGGTGGCACCCTTCTTCTCCCGGAGATCATGACGGCCTCTGATTTTGCCGGAACTAGCGCATGTCCTTTTTCCCTTATCAATGGACGGTGGCATTGATAGCCATATAGGCCTTGACTTCTATCGCTTTCGCGTCGCGGTCAGATCGTCGGCGAATCCTATTAAGGTTACTCTTACGGGGCGTGGGGGGAGGGCAAAAGCCTCCGTCGTAACGTATGTTCCAGAGTCCCGATGCGAACACCGAACCCTGTAGAACTCCGCTCTATCTCTTGTGCTGGCCTCTTTCTTTCTAGTCGGATCACGTGGTTTTCCAGGTAACTGGCGATGATGTATATGTAGGGATTTATGTCTCTTTCGCGCAGAGCCTCTAAGATATGACTCTATCCGGCACTGTTGAAAGCGTCAGGCTTTTAGCTTTTTGCGCGATTCCAACAATCCTTTTCAGCGCATTGACCATGGACCTGCCTTTTCTAAAACTAAACTGGTTGTCTTTGCTCTCTACGTTTTTGTTTAGACATTTGAGTATCATTTTCTCGAAAAGCTTACCAGCCTGGTCTAGGCGGCATATCGGTCTGTAAGAAAAAAGCTCTTTGACTAAACTTGGTATCGTTATTGCCAACGTTCAGCTGAGGAGACACATCCCGCAATGGATAATTTTAAAACTAGAGTCTTAATTTAGGTTAATGCGATCCTTGTTTTTGTGCAAAGGGTGGGTACTGCTACTCTCTGATGTCAAAAGCTTTGGTTGAGTTTATGAAACTTTTCTGATTTATCAAATGACAATCAAATTTTCTAAATGTTTTGGTAATCCGCCAAATACTTATTTTCAATTATATCTAGTTAATTAATCTTTCTATTCGGAAAGTGGCGGTCGAAAACAAAAGCCATTGCTGAAAACAAATAAAACAAAACTTACAGATGGAGATTTTTGTTAATTTTGCCTACAAAAACCAAAGTTTGACTCCATACGACATTCTAGGAACTACAGGTCCTTTAGTACTACAAAACTTCTTTGATTTGAGTCTAAAATGTCAAGTTCCTGTCGAGTATTGACCATAAAGTGCTTTACTGCTTAATTTACCGGTAAATTAGAAATTTGGGAATTTCTCAGCCGAAAGCTTAAACTTGACCTCTTTATATATTAATATATCAAGCTTAAAGAAGGTTAGGTTTTTACTTCAAGATTGTGTTAACGTTGCCGTAGAATCGGCTATCAACATTTGAAAGTAAACAAAGTTTTTTTTGCTGCAAGATGACTCCAGTCTCACAAGACAAGCAGATAGCATTTACATCTGAGGTAGCTTGCTGGACTCGTCTCAGATTTACTCGTAACCTTGGATTTTTTGTTTGTGAGGGAAAATCATCAACCCAGGGTCGGCTTTACGTGCCCTCCGAAGCACGAAGACGATCATAAGAAACTTTAGACTCTTTCCGGTTTTGAACCGGATACCTTAGTGTCAGCAGTTATTCAGCTAACATACTAGGTTAATGACGTCTCGAAGAACTCTTTGCCTATATTGATAATATTTAATTTGAGGTCCAAAGCAATTTGGTCCTTTCATTAGACATTAGGCATTAGAGACGTAAGCATACTATTTGACACTTCATGAAGTTTTCTAGTTGGCACTCTTAATTCTGCTTCAAACTTACTACTTCCGGACTAAAAATTTGAAAGCTTAAAAATAATTCAGTCTTTAGAAAGATTCTAATGTACCTTAAGCAGACAAATATAATTATTGGCATTTGTAGAATTCATGTTAGTATTATGCTATTTAACATTTAATAAAGCTTGAAAGTTAGTTTTCTTGATCCGACTTCAAAATTGCTACAATCTGACATCAACATTTAAAAGCTTGAACACAAGCTCCGTTTTTGGCAAACAGAAAAATGCATATGCTTTTTAACATTTTATGTAGCCTTACAGATAACGTTCCCAAGTTTTTACACATTGACATCAAAATTTAAAAGCTTCCAACTTATCAAGTTAAGGGTGATCTCGAGCCATCTATCTTCCTGCTGGATAACATGTTACCTTTATTTCTTATATTAGGAACGCCCTATAGTTCGATCAAAGCATCATTTTTTATAAATTGTAAATTTCAACTTTACGCTGAGCTATCTTGTTGACCCGATGAATTATTCATATTTTATCTCAAATAAACTAAAGAAAGTCTTATTGTTTTTGAATAGCATAAAGAAAGAAAAAACAATAAAAAATTATGTATGCTGGGTATTCACATCAATAGCACTCATTATTATTGTTATTGTTCTTGAAAACTTTGAAAAGTTGTTCAAGATATTAAATTTTACAGTACTGCATTCTGCTGATAAGGGCTGCCCGGATGTGCAATTAGTCTAAGTAAAATTTGCCATCTTATACATTGAAAAGCCAATTAACAGTCGTTTTTAGAATGCTGCAAGAGATAATAAAAATTTTACGATTTTACTTTATAATTTTAATGAAAAATGATGTAATAAAATTTTTAGTTGTTGGAATATTTGGCTGAACAGGCTCGATGGTCGTGCGATTAAGTCACGACTCGAAACGCTCAAAGCTGAGCACTAAGAAATTCATACCGCAGCTAACAAAAAAGTTCAATTCTTTTTCTTAAATAATTAGAACTTCGTCTGCTAATTACCATTGTTTACGTATTAAAAAGTACAAAAATAAATGAGGCAGCTAGATGAATAAATACGTGTTTAATTTTTATAAGAAAACCATGGCTTCATTAATCAATGTTTAATTTTTGCCTGAAGGCTAATTTTTGTAAATTTTAAATTCTTAAACGTACCCGTTTAATTAAAGAGTCTTTGGTAGGAGTATTGATGGAAGTACTAAAATTCTTTCCTTGCTTAATTAATTTTTTTTAAGTACTTCATCGAATTATTTCGCATAAAATTTTGTCAAGTTGAAAAACGATGACAACATATTTTTAATGCGATTTGATAGAACGCTATAAATAGTATATTACGCACCGAGGTAGGTAATACATTCATTACAGTCGTGGGCTAAGCAACGAAGCTCGACATAAAGATATTTTATTCACAATCAGTTAGTAAATAATCAATTACTAGCAATTAATCAATAATTAATCTTATGTCAGGTCAGGAAGTGATCACTTTCCGACCGGTAGATCAGAAAATAAAATAAAAAACAACAGCTTAATATTTAGATTTAGTAATGAGTCGTTGTGAATGAACAAATTTACTTGTAAAAATGCATAACAAGGCCAGTGCAATCGATGAAATGGATAGGGTACAATTTCATTCATATGAATTGAATCGTTTAGACAAAAATAGCAACAATAGAGCAACAACATTTGGCAGCCACATATTTTTTTGAATAACTATCGAATGTAATTGAATTATCAGAGAGCATCAATTTTTTACTTGAAAGTTAGAGTACTAAAAAGAAAAATGTTGATGTTAAAAGTTATATGGAGAACGTAGCTCCTCTTGAAATGAGAAAAATAACATTTTTACACTTTTGAAGAACACCTTAGAGAATATATCTGCAGTATCTCACTTCAACGGATACAACATGTAACTCAAACTTAAAGCAATTATCTTAAGTGTTATTTTAATTTGTAAAAACTACTTAAATAAATGAAAATGTAATTTCATGCAAAGGAAAGGTTTTTAAAGTATTTTCACGTTTTTAAACAAATAAATAAATAAATCACTTTAGAATCTACGTAATAAGTTACTCAAACAGTTTTCTTTGCAGAAAAACAAATATGTGCAAATTTCGTTCCAATCTGCAGTTTTCAAAACATACGAAGTGTTTGGCTAAAATTTTACTGCACCGAGCGTACTGAAAAATAATATTTAATCTCGATTTGTTAATCTCCAGATAAAAAGAAACCGATATAACATTTAGACAAATATTAAGTGGTTTCAACAAACCATTTATCATTTCATTATTTTTTTAATTTTCATGTAACTCTTTGTATTTCAAGATAAAAGACAAAAATGTAATGAGGAAGTAATTGAAAAGCAAACTAGCGTGCAAACTTTATCTATGCGATAAAATGCTTTAACGTTCTTTAATAATGATTGATTAAAAAATAATTACTATGGAAGCTTTTTTATAACCAGGCCGAATAATAAGAGGAGATGGTTTTCCAGCTACCAGTTTAATTTTTTTAAATAAAGTAGCATCAATATTTTAAAGCATCTTTAGCAATCCACCATCACTTTTGATTATCATAAATTAAACCTTTATTGCAGATAAATAGTTTATTGTTTTATTAGAAAATAATGTTTGACTTTTTGTGGTAAGTGGAACTAATATCCCAGTAATTTCCCTCAATAGAAAAAAAGTAATGATAAATTACCGTCTACTTGACTCCATGAACTGAAAGTGTAAAGTAGTAACTGAGTAGTAACTCAGTATCATAACACATTAAAAATATTATTCAATAAATAATAATAATTATTACATAATATTATTTATATAAAATTTAATATTCTTTCTTGAAAGGCTGGCGCCCAATCGTCCTCCTCCTACCGACCACCACACCATCTGCATTCCAGTAAATAGAACAAAATATTGATATGAAATTAAACCTGACCTTAATTTTAAAATAATAAAATGTTGTCTTCATAGACACTCATCAAATTTTAATTTAAAATTTTTTTAGTGAGCATAAATTTATAAATTGCTCAGCAAAACATTTTCGCATGTATACTTTAAAAATGCAATAAGATATAAACCAACTGGAAAGAGATGCATAGGCCCACCAAGGAAAAGATTGGTGCCGGAAAAGGCAACATAACCTAATCCATGAAGCGAAGAAGAAGAATTTTTTTAGTGAGCATAAATTTATAAATTGCTCAGCAAAAAATGTTTTGGATGTATACTTTAAAAACGCAATTTTTAATAAAATTTTTGTTATTTTATGAATGCTAATTATTTCCACATTTAATTCATCATATTTTTCAATTTTTCAAAATGCAGTTGCATTTTTTTCCACAAAGTTGACGATTTTAACAGGGTGAAAAACAGTAGCAAGGATTCAAGCTGAGTCGAAATATAACCGAAGAACAGAGAGCAGAAAAGGAAACCCAATCCATGCAACATAATAATTTGCTGATCTATGACAAAATAAAAAAAAAATTGAACTCAAATCATCATCTAGCGGGCTGGATGGATCCGAATTAACAATTGCTGTTAAAAAATAAACAAATACAATTCGGATATAGGAAGAAAACTGAAAAAACAACGAGGTACATCGCCAAGAGTAACACTAGAGAATACCAATTTATCAATATTGTAATGATTAAGAATTTAGATGCCATAGCAAGCAAAGATGATGTTGTTGGGAATGTCTTGGGGATTAGACTCAAAGCACAAATTAAGATACCGTAATAAGAGCTATAAGCGAAACGCTTAGATTAGAAAATCAGTATGACAACTGCCTGTAATATGAGAATGTATCAGCGCCAGCGGCGTAACAACCGGGTGTTACGCGTGTTCAGAAAACATGGGCCCACACAAAATCAACGGGCCTCGAAAGGGCTCCCATAGTACATCCATATATAAATTTTTGAAATAAATAATATAATATAATAAAATAAAATTATTAATATTAACTATAGTTAATATTAATACTGCTCCTCCTCCAGACCTCCACGCAGGGCCGTAACTACAGTTGAATTTAAAGTAAGGCAGCGGTGGTTACAGGTAAGACGGAAGTAAAAATAATACTTGATTTGTATTTGGTCAATTGATTTTCATCGTACTTGAGTTGTGAGTGTGAGTGAGTGAGTGAGGTACTAATTAATTGTCAGGAGGGGGTGGTAGATAGATAGGAAAAATTCATCTATTCAGGATTATATTATTTCCCCAAACATATTATTATTACATTACTACAGTTACTAGATAGATACAATACCGCAAAGTTCGGCCATATTGGGGCCCTAATTTATGCGGGAAATTTAAAAAAAGGTTGCAAAATTGTAACTGGGGTTATAATTTTTCAATAATGTCAAGTTAAAACAATACATTTCATCTTATGTATGCATTTTCCTGCATATTTTTGTTTATTTTGATTTTTAATTTTAATAATTTTAAGGAATTCTGGCGAGCCGCCACTGATTTAACCTTAAAAATTACAACAAATGTCGTTTGACATTTCCGAATGACGCCATTTTGGAGCCCTAATTAACGTTCTCTCTCTAACTCATTGACCCATAGGTTTGCGGTACTGTATCTATCTAGTGACTGTATACATTACAGTAAGCGAATGCCACCACACGGAAAATATTAAGTTAATCTAGTAATACGAATAGTTGGTTTAGAAAGTTTTGTTTATAAAACAAACATTTGCATTCTTTTGGTACCTATTCTATTTTGTGACTTATTATTTCACCGCGATTTTACGATGAAATAATTCAGAATTAAACTCAAAACAACATCAAGTGTACGTAATAGAGCCACCATGTTGTTAGCCTTTAGTAGCATCACGAGTGCTACCAACTTAGTTGGGCATTGACGTCAATGACCATGAATTTTGGACAACGTTCACATTTAAAATTTCATATGTGGTTTTTACATCATTGTCCGGGCAATGACGTTAATGTCCAATAAAGGGTGGACAATGATGAAACTACTATTCTACAGATTCCATATATGCTATCACTCTTAGCGATGGCCGTCACACACGTTTCGTACTTTGCCGAGTTCGGACTTCCCTGGAGAAGTCGGGCATACCAATCGAGGTGGATTGATTTCAGTGATGTTTTTAGTAAGTATAAGCGCCAGCCAAAACGGCCCGGAGCGCAGTGAAGGTCTGCGTAGGGTCAGTTTTGGCTGGCGCAACCACGGTAAATCACGGATCCACCGTAAAATAAATTAATTACATTAAATTAATTTTTCCTCAGTTACATTAATTATATTTAATTAAAATGTTTGTATGTATTGTCATTATTGCTTATTGCCAAAAAATCAAAAAATCTCGGAATATTGAAAGTAGGGCCCCCGTGCCAAGTAAACACACAAGCCGTGGTCAAAGTTGTTACGCCACTGGCAATGTACCAAAGATGTTGTTGGTTTACGGACCATGACACCAGAGAATGTAATGGTAATAAAAAAGACAAGTGCGACAAATGTTGGAATTGTTGTAAAGATGGACACTTTGCAGACCGAAAATTATGGTAACCAATTATAAGGAAGCAAAAGAACGAAACATCATCCTCTGAATTGGAATTATTGCATAAACCAGATTGGCAAATTATCTCGGTGGTTTACCTTTCGAAAAAATGACATCACAATTTAATGGTTACGACAAATCGACAAGTGGAGTCCTATGATTTAACGATGTTCCAATTTCATTTTACCAGTATAGTGTCACAATAAGGAGGCAACAGTTGTGGTTGAATTTTTCCGCACAAAAAAAAAGAAATTACAAGAAACAAATTTCTGTTACCAGTACCAGTAAACTTTGTTAGTTTTACTCAAATTAATTGTAGGATAAGTTAGCGTTCTTTTCTGGCTTAGTTAAGCGACCACACAGTTTTAAATTAGCAAGCGCTGATTTCGACAAAAATGCTATGCGATATCTTCGTAATTAAAATTTAGAATTAATTTTAATTAACTTTTATTATGTAGAAAAATGTGGTGCGCCTGTCTTGATGGGTAACATTCTAACGCAGCGTTGTGGTTTTATAATTACGCCAGTTATTCGGTTTTCATTATGGAATTTAAAAATGAATCCAACTCCAATTTTATTTTGAAGTTTTCTCTTAATGCGAAAATCAGAATTCAAATCGTACATCGATGTTTACAAGAAACCTCATTAGTGTTAAACGACCTTAATTTAATTATTCAAATTACAAAGCACTAGCTTGTCGCTCACAAGCTATTATTAATCTCCATTGTTTTAGCAACTTCCCTTGTGCACTTTTCCAAAATAAATTATTTATTACATTAGCTGCAGTATACAACGTAAAAGATAGATTAAGTTTACTAATTTACCATCTTCAAGCTGAAAGTCTAAAACTGACGTGATTGGTAATTTTCTATACAAATAAAAGAAAACATGATTTCGTAATTTTTCTCACGGCAATGCGAAACTTCAACTACGACGTGTGCAAAAAAGAAAACTTAAGAGTTTACCTACACCATAAAATGAAACAAAGGAAAGGATCTCTTTAAGGATAAGTTTTAAATAAATTCCACTTCTGATTGCGGATGTTTTCGTCAAAGCATATTATATTTTGATATTTGAAATTTTGTGCGTATGGGGAATGTTTTATTTGGCATTAAAAGTTTTAATTATGTTATCCATCAAACGTAGAAGTCTCTTTAAAATTCAAGTTTGAATTGCAGGCTCACTCAACTATAATAAATTACGGATAAGTGCAAGACTGAGTAGAATGTGAATAAAGTTTAAATGCTTCTCGAGTGTCTTTTATAAGTTTAACTAGAAATTTATACAATCGAAATTGACAATCGCATTACTTATGATGGAGTTTTGTTGATATTCAACCATTAACATCGATTGAGTTAATAATAATTCTTGGGGAATAATTTAGGAATGAAATAGTGGAAACAATAAAAAAAGAATTTTTAGGGCGAAATTGTTCTTGCACACCTTACCCTATCATTAAAATAAAAAGTTACACAACAAAATAAAATGTGCGTGCTGCACGACGTGTCAGCTAATCTTAAATAATTCAAAACTTGATCATCAGATTATAACTTCATACGCAGGTATCCTGTAATTTTGTAATGATTACATTACATTATGTAAAACACAAAAGTATGCAATTATTTTTCAAAACCACAATTTCTACAATGGCAGTTACACTTGAATTGCTAAGTGCCACCTAAATGCATAAGTGCGATAGTAACACTTTATCGTAAACAGCAAATAAAGTACGACTTAAATATTAAGTTTCACTTATTAGTATTATATTTATTTTATAAAATAATATTGTATAAATTAATTAGAGCAATTAGGTAATTCGAAATATTTGATAAATTTTTAAACGGAGCTTTGAGTAAGAGCTTTATTAAGTTACAAGTAAGTGACTTTATAAATTCGTTACTTTTTAATTTTCTTGTTTCCTTCCGTTTTTGTTGATAAAATAATTTAAAATGGTTTTTTTCTTGATTTATTGCGCAAGTTGAGTTTGTGAAAAAGAAATAATTTATGAGTCCTTGTTGGATAGTTGCGTTTTATCACATTTTGAAGAAGTTAGGGGTTTTTGAAAAGGACTTGTTGTTTATTCCCTTGCGTAATGTTGGTATGTATTTTCTTGTAGAAAAGAGCCGAGTATTAAACAGAATAAATAGGGATTGCAATTTCTCTTTGGTTGTAAATATTTAATATTGTTCCAGTAACGTGAAAGTGTTTGTTTCATTTTGTTGAAAGTTAAGTCCCTCTTTAACCAAATATAAATTATAATTTAAAACTTAATTAAACAGGTTGTAGTTTATTAGAATTACGTGAATCGGATCTTTTTATAATGTAGTTAACGAAGTTGTAATTGCTCAAAAAGTTTTAATTTATATGGCCTTTTGGTTAAATATGGAGAAAATTTAATTTCTGTAAAAGGATTACAATCGTTTTATTGTAAACAAAAATTTTGATTTATTGTCTCGCATATATACCAACTCAACAAATCTAATTTACTTTTGTTTGAAACGTAATTTTGTATTCATTGTTTTCATTTTACTTTGATAGACACCAGTATTTACCTACCATAAATAAAAAAGTAGCAATAAAGTCAAGTCGATGGAAGAAACATAAGAAAACAATGAAATATATGATTTTTTTATTTTATCTTTCATACATGGATCGCTAAATACACATTTTTACATACAGCTTCAACAAACTTATAAATATACTATTTGTAAGCTGCATTGTTCCATTTGCCAATTCTTGTAAGTTTGGTCGAGTTGTATTAATTTTTATTACAGCTATTCCAAATATCAACCAGCTCCTCTCACACCAGAGCATTATCAACACTCTGGGAGAAAATTATGTTCTGCGAATTGTTTTGTTATCTACTTGTTATGTAGTGAATCTTTGTATCAAAGGTGCTCACATCCATTTCAGTTCTTTTATATAAGTATATAAGTCACAAAGTCACTTCTCGTAAATGTCTGCATAATATTTATATTGTCTTCCAAGAGTCCTGTAGTGTTAGGATTCTAATAGTCTTACAGTTTCAATTTATAACTACATATTTAATGTCAACTAATGTCCATGCTAAGAGTTGATATATCCTGTACTAACAATATGTTACAGTCAATGATGACAATTCGGCCATTAACGTCAATGGCCGGACAATATTGACCGGGCATTGACGGCAATGACCATGCATGTTGGGCGATGTTGACATTTAAAGTTTCATATGTGGTTTTTACATCATTTTCCGGGCAATGACTGCTATTCTACAGATTCCATATTCTATCTTAAGGCTAATCCCACCAGACAAAAAAAATCGAGTTTTAGACAAACCTTATTAAAATTACCTTGGTAACACATGCAAAATTTGTTATTTTATTCTAAGTATTGTCTTAAACTCGATTTTTTGTCTGGTGAGATTGGCCCTTAGCCGCCACACAAGTTTCGCACTTTGCCGAGTTCGGGCTTCCCCGGAGAAGTCGGGCCTCCCAGTCCAGGTGGATTGATTTCAGGGATGTTTTTAGCAAGTAAGCGCCTGCCAAATCGGCCCGGAGCGCAGGGTCAGTTTTGTTGGTGCAACCACGGAAAATCACGGCTCCACCGTAAAATTAACGAATTAAATTAAATTAATTTTTCCTTCGGGCCGTTTTAGTTGACGTAACCACGACGAATCACGAATCCAACCTAAAGTGAGTTTGCGTTTGTGTAAATTAAATATAAATGCACTTATGATGCCTTAAAAAGGGCCGAGTTGCTATCATTCACACGGAAAAACGAATTCACGACAAATAATTGTCCCAGGTTGAAGTGCATCGCCATTTTGCTGTTCCTTATAGTATTAATTCTATAATATTATTATTGTTCATTTTATCATTGGCCATTTACGTCATTGACCGTAACATATTGTTTAATTGTATTTACTGTTGAAAATTTAGTTCTTGCTTCTAATTTGCACGACTTTGTAAATATGCTTTTAATAATACATCAGTTTTTGAATTACACGAAATTTTACTTGTAAAGTAATTTACGATTGAAATTTAAAACTTTTTTAAATAAATACAAATAACAATTTTATCATAGAATATTTTATCCTAGATATTAATATTGATTACAAATATGGAAAAACAATTTCCTTTATAAAATAATTAGGTCGGATGCAAATAATGAGTACAACATTTAATTTAAAATGTCAATTATATTAGCATACGCATATTGCATAAGTAGGCATCTCTGTTAATTAACAATTTTGTCAAAATAATTTAAAAAATAAAGTAGGTACTATATCTTTTAGTAATGGAGTTTTAGTTCTTACCACAATCATCCGTGCCACTTAAAGCTCCTGATGTTATTTTCATTGTACATCTATTTAGTGTGATTTTGTAAACTCCAGTGCCATCAATACAATGTCAAACCCAAATTGGTTCTACGTTATCCTTCGGTTCATTTACGGAAATTTAAAATTCTTTTAAGTTTAACTCTGAAATTTCTCGAAATCTTCCCATTATTCAAATTCACATTTTTTCCGTTTAAATTTCTTTTTTTTTTGGAATTTTTAAATTCCATACATTTTCTTCCTGCTCCCTATGATTTATTCTTACAACCGTTTATTGTAAATCTTCACTATCAATAATTATTTCTGAATATTTTCAAATTTAAAACAATAGTATGATCTGATGTATAGCTAATGAGTGATTATTATGTTCAAATTAAATAATAACTTCTACATATTCAAAGTTAAGATTAAACCTATTAAATAACTTGAATTTAATAAATTTATTATTTTCATTTAAAAATAACAAATCAATTTTAATTTTTTGCTATTATGCCCAGGGGGAAACCGCAAACCAAATTTTTGTACACCAGATTTCCTTTTATGAAATTTCCTTGGATTTGGCGTAATTGTAATTTCTTTACATATTTTCTTATATTTTTTGTGTTTATTTTTAAATAATGTTATTTTTATCACTTTTATCAAAAATATTTTCATTGATGAAAATGAAAAGTGCTAGAAACATTAATAAAATTTTTTTGCAAATTTAAATTGTAAAATGAATAAATCTCCTGCAAGTTGGTATAAAAAGGAGCTTTCCATTTGCTTTTCCACTTCATTCTTAAATAACTCGATTGATTTCTAACAATATAATTTTCTCAACTTTTCGGTGGATTTTCTAACTGCCTAATGTATTGGAGAGGGATGCTTCTCCGTCTATCCGCCGCGCCGCCCCCCATGAATTTATCCCTAATTATCAACACTTCATAAATAATATCTGCAACCACCAGTTTATATTTTTTTCGGGAGGCAGTTAAAAGTAAATGAGTTATTTAATTTTCATTTTATTTTGCACTTCTATACATTCATTTGTTTCAATATTCAATATTCAAAATTTTAAGAGTTACGTCTATTGACCTATAGAGTCGTTAAGAGTAGTCATAAGGGCTCTCATGGTCCCCTCCAAGCCAACATATTATAGTGTTTTAAAGCAATGTCCTTACAAAATACCTACGTATTTTTTAAAAATGGCGCCCCCCAAAAATTAGAAATATGACCGCTCCTGAGAGACGTTAGCTTTTAAATTCAAATTAAGCAGGCGATAGCGTCACCCACAGACACTTTTATGTCGTCGGCTAAATTTAAAAATATTATAAATTTTATTCTGATGAACAAATCAAATAATATTTCCAAGGAAAGTGGATCATGTAGCAACCCCTATGTAGGAAGCCAAATAAGTGCAAAGCCAGTAATGCGCATGAATGGATTAACGAAATACAGATTAAAAAAATTATGTGCAAAAACATGTTTACTTTTTTCAGCATAAATCAATTAATAGTAGCTCCCTCTATCTTGATTTATTTTTCTTTTTAACTCTTTTTAATATTTTAATTTTGGAATATTTAATTAAAAAAAATTTTTTGGCTGCCATTGTTAGCAGTTTTATTTTAATGAATTTTATTTTACCGGTCTCTACAAATTAGCCATAACTTCCGCTTATATTATGCTTACAACATCTAGATTACTCGTAGAATATCAAACAGATTACATGCTTCCTTTTACATTAGGGGACGTCCATTAATTACGTGAGGCAATTTTTCGACCCCCCCTGGTGAGATGTCGTGAAATTTTGTTCGTGCCCTCCTCCCTCTAATCTCACGTGAGATTAGTTCTCTCGCAATTTTACAGTTTCTTGTGGAAAAAAATAAAAGAACCCGCCTCTCCCCCACGTGAGATTCGGTTCGACAACCCTCTCCTCCCTAAACGTCTCACGTAATTAATGCACGTCCCTTGCAACGTCCCTGTCACTTGATCAAGTAACATTCAATCCTTGAATGTACATAATCATGTTATAAGTGTTTTGTGTACTACAATGGCGGCTGATATGAAGAGAGCAAACAAATATTAACTTTTAAATATAGAATTCAATACTTTACAGACTTACCTACTCTTTCAGTTCTTGATGTGAAATAGACGGTTATTTATCCGAGGGGAGGGGGGGGGGTTTAATTCACCAAATCACCTCACGTAATTAATGGACGCCTCCAAAGAAGTTTCGGTACCAAAAACAAGCAACAATATGTGTTGGTTAGCGGTTCAAGCGTCTCGGCAACATTGACCTCCGCCTTTGGGTCAGCAGCAATCGGCTTGGATAGCTGATTATTAACTGATCAGACAGATAACAAATCAAACAGCAACAGGCGACAAGGAAGTCATAATTCTACTTCGTTCCGGTGGAAAAAATAAAAGACATTTGTAAAGCCTATAGGTTAAATATAGATACCGCAGTCGGAGACGGAAAGTCTAAATTAGCTTAAAGCCGGGATTCCGTACGTTAGGGAGTACAAAGTAAGCACCACAGCGAGGTCTACTTATGTAAACTCAGCCGGGTGACTTTAAACTAAGCACTAGTAATTTGGTTAAGCCTAATTAATGATGGTGGCACTTTGACGTACTCCCTCTATCAATATCCGCGCGAAGATATGGATCGGTTATGTAAGTTAGTTTATGATTTTTCTAATTTAAAATTTAAAAATTATCAAGCGGAAGGGAAACAGTCGAAAAAGCAAATGTACGGTCGAATAACAAAGTTCTCCCCCGTAAAGCGTAGGTAAAGATTTAAACTGTAACTCCAGTGGGTGATTGGATACTCATTTGATTAGTTTCCTTCAAATTTTAATTTGTTTAAATTGGTAATACTATCAACTGTAACAGTTTATTTATACGAAGTTGTTCATGTATGTACTAAAAGAATAAACTTCCAAATAGCTAAGCATTCAAGTTCAGTTATTTTTAATTATTCAAAGTTAGTGATGAAAATGTGTTTAAAGAAATATGGTAACTTCGAAAGTTATAGTGAACGTGGAAAAGAAATTCTAATTGTGGAGTTGGCAAAATTTACCAAAGCAAAAGTGCTACAAAGTAGTGAAATTTGGACCAAAATGGTTTTTAGGGTGAGCGTAAAAGATCGAATTTCGCGTAGTGACCTTTAACACATATTCACTTGATGAACGTTAAGAAGTTGAATCGTCAAATAATAAGTAAGTAATTAATAAATTAATTGATAAGTAATATCATAATGTATTGCCATTGTTACCAGAATAATCAAAATAAGCAAGATTTTCTTGACTATTTTATTTAAGACTACTTTTTTAGTCTTTTTTTTATTTTTGCGAGCATCTATATAGCTTAAGACTAAGCTTAATCCGCAAAGATTAAAATATCTAAAGCGGCTGAGTTTACCTCTGCCTACCCTAGGCTGATTATGCCTTTTAATGATTTCTCCCGCACCGTCAATTAAAGAGTATAAAAATTAAATTGCACTACTAGCAGAACTAGGGTTCAAAAGTAATTTGTCACGCTAAATAATCCATGTGATTGGTTAGTTATTCCATTAACCCCCCCCCCCTTTTGTGTTCTTCCTTCATCTGCAAATATTGGTAAATTCCTGATGGTTTATCTCTTAGGATGGTTACTTGTTCTTCCGCTTTATCGCTCCTTCCGTCATTTTTCGCTGCTAAGCTTCAGTTGGTATTAAAAGTTAGTAAAGTTTTGATCAATTAGAATAATAATTCTTTAATATCTACTTTTTGTTAGATAAGCAATTTCTGAGTTGTTAATAAAAGAACAAACTAAATTTTTGTAAAAATGATACTAACTTTGTACATTGTAATAAAAAATAACAGCCAAGAAAAAACGCATTACGTTTCAGACACGCTGTATATTAAAAAAATAAAATATTTAATTTTTCCGTATAATATGACAACTAAAGTACAAGTATTTCACATTTGTGGTGATAAATGACTAAATTTTTTTTTTTGAGAATTTCATTTTAACTCACTTCAATCTTTTTTCGCATTACAAGTAACTAAATAACGTTAAAAGGTCATTTTCAGTAAGACAAATGATTTTGTTTTTGCAAACTCATATACCATAGAAAGCTCGCGATCTTTTTACCTATTTAACAAGAAATGTGGTAGTATTCTATATGTATATAAATTATAAAATTAAACCTTTTGTGATCACTTCAATTTATAAAAAAAATAATAAAAATAAAAATTTATTATAAAGCTCGGTTGACTTTATTGCACAAACTTAAAATTTTGATGAAGTATAAAAAATAATTAACTATTTAACATTTGAGTGTAGAAGGCGACGAATCAATTAAATCCAGAGCTTATCCAGAAAGTATCTTCACCACAACATTTTCCACTGCATAAATTTTCTAACTCAGTTACTTTCGCCTCGCACATCAGACTTGTATCAAACTCTTTGGGCCTTTTGGTGAATTTTTTTTATGTTTACGATTTCTTTTTTTTTTTTTCGTAGTCCGATTAGTACTCTCATCAGCCAGTCCAAACATTTGTTCAATCTTATTATTAGTATTAGTTCTTCTTCGATTTCTAAGACGATTACTAACAGGACGTTTTCTTTCGAATAATTCGTCCAGTGCACGACAACTGACGGGACGCTTTTCAAATATTTGACAAGCCTCTTTACATAAAGCTACAAATTTTTTTAAGCAATCGCTTTGAACACGAGAAGTCACATTATTGACATGCTGAAATGGATCCTGCAAACAAATTTCCGATACCAGCTGCAACGGTTTTCTAATGGCAGTGTTAATTTTATAGAGACGAAACTGCGATTCCAACGAATCAAACTGAATGAACTCGTCTTTAGTAATGGGACGCCCCAAAAACGGACAGATAATATCCAAATCGTAATTAAAATAAGCGTAGTAATCAAAAAATCCAAATAGGATATCTTCGGCAATAATGTCATTCAAAGAATTCGAGGTAAAACTGAGCGAATAATCCATACCCACGTTCCAATCTTCCTGCACATTTATCGAATTAACAGTTTGCAACGCTATGACCGGAGGTAGCGAATGCACGTGTTGCAAATAAAATATGAACAAGAGCACAAGGGAATAATTAGAAAAATCTGCAATTCCGCTGAGACCATGGATTTTCGCCCAATATTTTATTACCAACATTAAATGTGCCAATCTTTGGTCTAACGACAAGAAATAACGAACCAACCAGCTGTTGTAAACCCCTATGACGGATTTGAAATTGAAATCGCAGTGAATATTGGTTGGTACATGTACAAATTTGCAAATTGGTGTTCTTGCAGATGGAATAGCGGTTATTTCCTTAAAAACTTTTCTATATTTGTGTAGCAACGTAGTTGACCTGATAATGAATTTTTTGGCACTAGTCAATGCCTTTTCGCCGAGTTCGACGAAAATGTCGACGTCGCTGTCGGTGAAGTACAAACCGGTGACTGTTGATCCAAACCTGTGTACCTTGCATCCCGGAAAAATTATTTGCAATGTATTTTCTAAATCGATGCAAAGGGATCTGTATTTAGGTTCCATATGTTTATATTGCGGTTGCCATTTTTTAACAAACCTCGAAACTTGCGACTCTTGGCCTATATAAAAATTTTGGCCTCTCTGACTTTCCATTCTTGCAATTATTAAACAATTCAGAGGAGCCTTTGTAATCGATCTAACATTGAAAATTGTTTGTCTTCCCGTATATCCTAAAAAAATTAAAAGAGAACAATTTAATATACAGGATGGTGTAGAAGTCAGATAAGTTTTATAAAACCAATGTCTAGTATGAAGAAATTCAGTATATCGGTAGGTTTTAAGAGCTATGATGGATGGATCATCATTCAAGTAAATTATATTGGGATATAATATTATGATAAAGAAACTTTACAATACTCGAAAACTTACCAGTTTAAAATTATAGGGAAGGGACTGTTTTATTTTGCATTTAATAAATAATATTACTATATTACAATGGCCTCCTGTTACCAACTGCAAAGATTCAATATAGAAATTGTCAAATTTGAAGTAAAAATTTTGTACAAGCTCACTACACCTCCCAGTGTAGTAATAGTATATTGTTTTATTAGGACAGAAATCAAACTTTTTCTTCAAATCCAAAATTTAATGTCAAACTTTCAATTTAAGCAAAGAAGTTTTTTTAATAACGTTAAGTTGGTAAGGTGACGTCTTTACTTGTAAGTCAACCCTGAACTATGAGTTTATTGCAAATTTGTGTATTTTTAAAATAATTTATTGTATTCTGTTTGTGTAGTCGTGATATTGTAAAAATTATTCGTAATATAATACATATAAACTGAATAAATACTGAACCATGGTTTTATACCGGGTGCTGAATGAGTTAGCCGAACATAGGAAATTAACATGTAAAAACTTATTTATACAAATTCCTGCTTCCCTAATTATTTTAAAGAAAAACTGAAAGACACAAATATTATGCAGAAATATAAACTATGAATGATAACACCATTAAATTTCATCTAGCTTTTATTTAAAAGGTCAAAAAATGCTTTCGAAATTGTTAAAATTTTCATTTATCGCACTGGCCATGTAATAAATTCAATTTAATTTCTATTTTCCAATATAATTACCATGGAAACTTATACCATGGCCAGTGCGATAAATGAAAATTTTAACAATTTCGAAAGCATTTTTTGACCTTTTAAATAAAAGCTAGATGAAATTTAATGGTGTTATCATTCATAGTTTATATTTCTGCATAATATTTGTGTCTTTCAGTTTTTCTTTAAAATAATTAGGGAAGCAGGAATTTGTATAAATAAGTTTTTACATGTTAATTTCCTATGTTCGGCTAACTCATTCAGCACCCGGTATAACCAAAATATGTAATTTTAAAACAATTATTTATTAGTGTTTACTTTTGTAAAATTTGTGTATATTATGATGAGTATTTGGTATTTGTATTTTAGTGTAATTTGTTGTTTTATTTATAATATTAAATTTTGGTTTGACGCAGCAAATATTTTGTTGGCAGCATTGTTATTTTGATATAGAAAGTTCAAGTTTTAATCACTTCGCCTTAGGTATAAAATGAAGGAAATGCAAGTTATAATGTAATTCCGATTTTTTATACCGTATTTGACGGTATAAGCAGTAAGTGGAAGTATTAGCGGAGAGGGTTTGTTCATAAATTAAGTCACACAATTTTAAGCATTTTTTACCCCCTCCCATTCCATCGCCACACTTCGTCAAAACACCTAGACTGAAATACAAGGACTTGCAGATTTGTTATATTTCTTATAATTATTATTTTATTTTAATAATATATTTTTTTTTCTTTTTTTTATCAATAATATTGATACCTCTTCTTATCAAAATCGTAACGCAGATCTAACATTAATATAAACGGTATTTCAAGTTAATTTAAAAAACACTAAACGTTGTGGTGGTAACACTTGTTCATTTTTACTTTACCCCTAAAGGGATTAAACTGACACTATTTCGTGAAAAATTAGGAATAAGGTAGTACTTTTACGCACCGAAGTGCAAAAAACTGTTTTGCTTTTTATAAAAATTTATTACAATTATGCAAAAGTATTATCTACCTACCGAGTAAAATTTGTTGAATTTAGAAAAGAGCCGCTAAAGGATGCGATGATAGACGTCATATACACTTATACAGTGAAAAATTCGGCCTAACATTCGAATCATTCGCAAGAATGTATTAGTTTTTGTTTTAAAAATGCAATGAACCGAATCGTATCGATAAACCCCGATTGCAATAAATTCAAAATATATATAGTTACGCTATCTACTCAGATAATTTCTCGTCCAAATGATAAATCATGACCTTAATAAATTAATGTAGAAGAACGCATAATCGGAGTTCTACTATACCTACTTCAAAATAAATTATGTATTTACAAAATAAAAGTTTTCTGCATTTTGCTAATTATTACATTTTCATTTAAATTTAAATTATAACTTATAAGTAATGTCATTACAAAAATTACCTTAGTACGTAATATGTATGTACATTTGTTTCCCCATAGAATTAGCAATGACCAATTAGCAAAATGCATGAACTTTTTAAATTAAATATCAAGTTGTAATTTATCTAGTACATTATCTAATTTAAATATTTTAAATTTAAGCTACTATTCTACTTTGATGTCCTGACAGACGATGGGAATTTTAGGAATTCATTATAAACAAATGCAAATGCGATTTAATTTTCTATTAGTTAGGTATTTATTAGTGCACACCTAATAGATATAATTTAAAAATTTTATTATAAAATATTCACACTTAATCAAGTTATACAATGTGGATTCGTGTCAAAAATAGAACAGCCTGACGGTGTACTTCATTTCACCTCCCTGGGGTTGGTCTGAAATAAAATTCAAATTTCATTCATATAAATAATTATATATTATATCGTCGAAAAGTTCGCAGCAATGGAGTCGCTAGCCACTTGAATTTTTAATTCTTAATTAAATTAATATAAAACACTCAAAACAGTGGTATGACGTCAGCGCTACAGTTCAAAAACACTCAAACAAAATTTTGATCATTTGCTAACTTTCTTCATTGTTCATTTTAACAAACATTCCAACATCTTCGAGTGATGATATTTGATAAGCAGCTTCCAGTAGTCAATTAATAATTTAAAAATTATATATAATTTGGTTAAATAAAAACTCACAAAAACAGGATATCTTCCACCTAAAACGCTATAACAAATTCACAAAAATTATACATATCTAGATGATTTTTATTAAAAATTAAATTTCCTGGAAAAAGTCCGAGAAAGCATATATTATACTTATCTTCAATAGTTTAGGTTTGAAAGACATAAGTTCGTGCAGGGACAAGATTTATGATAAAAGCAAACAAATTGTTTTCTGATACCGTTATCGTTGATGTCACAACCACTTATTTGAGCATATTTTATAATTACAACTTCATAAATTAATTAAAAACAATTTTTAAAAATATAATTTTACCATTTTCACCAAAAATCAGGATATTTTAGAAAGTCACATTTCGATAACTGTTAAACTTGCTCGAACTTGCTACTCAATTTCTTTTTTTTTTCAATAATTAGGAATTCAAATGAAAAAACTTGTTAAATTTATGAAAGTAACAGGTATTTATTTAAATTATTTAAAAGTTTTGGGACACCCTGTATATAGATTTAGAGATAATTGAGTTTAGTTTCACTTATCTCTGCACCACGTTTTCGTCAGATGAACATAAAAAAACTTTTTCTGGGTAAAAATCGAGATTCTATAAAAGGCTGTGGCTCGGAAATTAGTTATTATATAGGCAATACAACAATTTTTTTCCGGTTCGAATCTATGGCAGGAAACTTATAGAAAAAAAGGTTTGTTTTATGATACCAAAGTAAAAGGCTAAAGTAAAAATATAAATAAAAATAATATTGGCCGATAAATTAAATTAAAATAACGGCCACTGAAATAATTAATACGAAATCTTGACACAAACAATATTATTTTAAATTAATTATGGTAAAGTAAATAATTCCAATGATTTAATTATTCATAAAATTGTCTTAACGAATAAAACGCTTGATGAAATTTTTAATGAACCATTTTCATTAGAAAATAACTCATAGTTGCTTTAAAGGTAAATTCACTCCATTTTCCAATGCAGATCTGCTTATTTTCTAATCAAAATTGTCATGCAAATTTGATTTTAATATTATATTATGAAATAATAATAATTATTATACTAGGATTTGTTTGATGAGAAAAAACATCAAACAACTTTTTTTTAAAACCGAATAAGATTATAAAAATATAATTAACCAATAATTTTTTTTTTAATTTCAAACCAAGCAGGATAAAGCGGAAGCGTGTACACCATCCGGCCGTTTGGGTAAACTTTGCTAAATATTATGAATATTTCATAATGAAACTTTTAACATATTATATAATATGATGTATTTATTAATACCTCTGGGTATTCACAGTAAGATAAAATACTAACTATAGACTGAATCCACTTCAAATAATGCAGACTGAATGGAGCTCATGTTCCTGAAGTCGTTTTCGCTGAAGTATTGTTAGAAAATGAACTTAAAATACTAAATTTCAAGTAAATTTGTGGTGTATGTTACGTATTTGTAAAGTATAATATTAAATTAAACCACTACCTTCTCCCCCAAGGTACGCCAGTGTATTTAATAGATCTAAACAAAACATTTTAACGGTAAAGTGAAGAAATACAATACATACAAAATCATTAATTAAAAAAAAAGACATTATTAACTAGGTACATAAACAGCAAAAAGGAATAGTATTATTTTTTTCATTTTTCATTATTTTATTCATTATTAAAAAATAAATTCATTTATCTTGTTTTTCAAATATTATTAGTCTGGACCTATCAATTAGTTATTAATTTTTATTTTTTGGTATTTTTAAATAATGATTTTCCAGATATTGTATTTCTTCACTCTGTACTGTTAAAATTCTATTACTTTAACGTTTTGTTTACATCTATTAAACATCATGAAATATTACTGTTTATATAAAATGAGGAAACCCGTATTTCTTTTCACCCAAAGAAATTCCATTTTAAGATTTCGGAATAAATAATGTTATTCTCAAAAATTAGATGAAGAAACTTCGCTGCCAATTCGATAATTTTGTAGCTTTAATTAATTTTTTTTCTTACGTAGAACATCGTACTTGATTTTTTAAAATATAAAAATCTAAAAATATTGCAATATTTCTCAAAACCCCTCGTTTTTTCTAAAAATTTTATATGTTTTGAGAGAATTAAGTATTGCCAGAAGCTCCAAATTATCGAAGTGGCAGCAATTTTTCTTATATTATACACCCAATTTTTAAGAATAAAATTATTTACTTCGAATCTTAAAATACCGCTATTAAAAATCAGAACTTTTTTTAAAGTAACAAAAAACAGTTTCCTCATTTTCTATAGCGAACAACACATTTCATCGAAAAAGAATTCTTGAACGTGTGCCCCGCCAGCCTCTCAAAATAAATTGATATTGAATTTTGGTAGACATATACGGTAAGTGCCCCCCCCCCCAAAAATTGAAGTTGTAGAAAAACAAATGTTTATTTTAAATCAGTTTTCAATTTTTTTTTTTAAAACTGCAATATTCTGATATTTTTAAAAAATTTTTAGATTTTTATATTTTAAAAAATCTAATATAATATTAATAAAAATCCAAAAGATACAAAATACAAATTTTATTATGCTATAATTTTTGAAAATAACATTGTTTATTTCGAAATCATTATTTTGACAGACTTTTTTTAGGTTTAAAAAATTTTAGTTTCTTCATTTTGTATAAACGCCACACAACATATTATTTCAACTTAAAACGAATGCCTACTACAGGAATATTTGAGGTTCACCCAGCCTGCATGATTTGAATGAATTCAGTTCATACAGAAATCTTTTTATTTTGAAAAATTAAAATAACTAGTCGTTTCTTTCAGAACCCTATTTAAAAAATTTTACAATTTTTAATGTAGTATCAAAACCGTAACATCTAATGGTTATCATTTTCATCGAGTATTTTCATATTCAAACGACCTCACGTTGAATTGATAATTTTAGGTTATAAACAACAACACTGTATTATTTTGGTTATAATCATATTACTAAGCACTATGTTTTGTTTAAAAAATATAATTACCACGAAAATAGTAAGGTTGCGTTGAATTTTATAATAATCATGCTTTCATAAAATATAACTATTTAAAAATACTTACATATGAATTTGACACAACATAGCAGTTAGTCGCCTTTCTTGTCATAATTATCGTTACTTGAGTTTCAACGCCTCTCGCGTTGCTTGCGTTAAGTAAACAACACCTCTGCTTATTGAACATAGGTGGCCGCGATGTGCTTGGTTTGTTGCAGAGTTTTAATCCGCGTGGACTCGCGCCTAGATTTGTAACTTGAAACCTCAAACAGAAACTGGAAATGTTAGAGTTTTTCTAACAGGGAGAGTTTAAAGGAATTCTACTTTTCAAAAATATCTGCGCATCGTTCATTGTAAATTCACTCTTTCTGGTAATAATAAAAATAATGTAGGTACACTTGAAACCAGTTCCTTTATTATTTTAAACCAAATTAACTTTTAAAACAATATCCTATCAATTATTTACTTTTTTTTTAATATTTGGATTTCCTTTAAGTACCTACTACTACTGGTAAAAAAACTAACTGTAATTATTTATTTTTTAATTATTAATAAAACTAACTATCAGAGTAAATTATTATTCGGATATCCGGAATTTCATCAGATGTCTTAGAATTTACATCATAACTTGATTTCAATTATTGCGTATCTAATTTAGATTTTACTTCAAAATATAAATGTTCAATTTTATATTTAAAATTATTATTTTAATTTTTTACATGCCTCTACAAATTCCCCGAGTGGGGGGTGCACATTTTGTAGTTTCCAGGGGGCATTCCCCTCCGAGCTTCCCCTGGATTTATCTAATTTCCTATAAGAAAAGGCATCTTTTCAGTTCTCAAAGCAGTTCAAGAAATCGTTGAATAATGGAATTACTCAACGATTTGCTCATTAATTTTTAATTATTTTAATGACAATTTTTGTCACCAATGGTAAAGAAAGTTCACTAAACTCGTCGGCTTCGCCCTCTTTCTAGCAGCTCGTGCTTAAATTTGTCTACTAAATTATCAAACTCATTAAACAAAAAATTTGTGTTATATCTACGTACATACAAGACAATTATTTACAAAGTAACATTAGTAGCAATTAGTAGATAAACAACTGTGAAATTAGATCACTTTTCTAATTACGTAAAATCAAATACAATTATCATTCGCAATTTAATTGGTAGTTTTATTCCCGAATCAATTTGGTTGAATACGTAAAATATTCGCTAAGGTTTTACTTCAGTCGCTATGTACATTTACTCATTTACAATAAATTGCATTAATTCAATGATTCTAGAATTTTCTTATCTAAACGTTGGCGTTGAGAGGGTGGTAGCCTAAATTCAGATTTTCGGGAATTTCTTACTGTCGCACGACAGAGTTTTGTTTTTATTAAATAACTAATGTTTTCAAAAATCTTTGTTTGCTCTTATTTAAAAATTTATTTTATTTTTTACTTTTCAGTGTACAATTTTTAATTTTAAATAAAAGGTTTTTTTTAATTTTTAATTTAAATTCAACAATTTTTTTGAGAGTAAGTATTAATCAAGTTGTAGGTACTTCGACAGAGTTCCCAACCAATCAAGTTGCACATCAGTCAAGTTTCCAATTAATCAAGTTGCACATCAGTTGAATTCCATATCAATCAAGCAGTTGTACATCAATCGAGATTCCAACCAATCGAGTTGCACATCAATCAAGTTCCACTGTATTCACTATTCACTTATTATGTATACTATAATTATATAAACAATTGCTGACTTAGCTAACTTATTCTATTCTAATAAATAATTGAAATTTTAATGCATAGTATTCTTGACCTAGTAAAGAATTTTCGAGGACGGTCATAAGGGGAGGGGGGAACCATTGATGATACGATCCGATCGAAACCAACGCAATGTAGTATTTTAAACCAATGTCCTTATACCTATATATATTTTTCAAAATTTTGGTTATTTTTCAGAAATGCCCTTTCCCATAAATTACAAATGACTGCTGTATAGTAATTTAAAGAATGTGTTTATTCGAGAATTAATTGAAATTGCAATGAATGTTTTGTGGCTCGTTAATGTGACATAGTTATTATTAAATGATGAAAACTGAGTTTGTATTGATTATATTAATTATTTCAATTTTGTAACGGAAGAATTCCATGATTAATTTTGAATTATACAATCTCGTATATTTTAAACTTTAGCGCATAAACAGAGCCGTAACTAGCGGGTGGCGAATGGGGCCCCCGCCAAGGGCGCAATAGCCGACCGTTTTTTTAATAGGAAATTTTTTTAATAAGATAAATTCCACGAAATTGGAAAAAATTTAATATTAATTTTTCTGGGGCGACACCCTGACCATCCCTGCAGGCCCATTATGACGGGGGTTGGGAAGGGGGGCGCAACTTTACAGGTTTGCCAAGGACGCAGCCTTACCTAGTTACGGCCCTGCGCATAAATAATAATCGACTGTGCATAAAAATAAAAGGATTAAAATATGTTGGTAGGAAATGCTGAGAAAAAAACAGCGAGAGATTTTGAGTGGAAAGTTTATGAAAATTATTTTCTAGCAAAATGATTTTTAAAAAAATAATCATAATTTAATCAGCCTAAATTTTTTTTTAATTTTGGCATTTAAATTCTCGCCGTGACTAGAAGTACATCAGATGTGCTTACATTATTCGCGATTTTATTCGTCGATTTCGCAACGATGATGGAGTTGTTGGGGAGATAGATTACCTAAATTGTCATTTGGAAAAAAATTGATAAGGTTGCAAGATTTGTTAAATAATAGGATCCACTGTATAATAATTTAATCCAATTACATGAATGCAAATGAAATTTTCTGACAAAAATTCGTAAAAACCACAGAAAATGTAGAAACTTAAAATTGAGCAACTAGACTTGCTTAAATCGCTACAATGAAACAGACAAATTTCATTGCATTCTGTTCAAAATTAAAATTCCATCTTAATTACTTATTTAATTTTGTTTTTCTGGTTATTAATCTTCGTTATTTTTATATTTTAGAAACGTTTTGTTACGTGGCAGGTATCCGGAATGACAGAGTTTTGAATGAAAGCAATTAAGTTGTCTGTTTTTAATTTATCTAATTGGTTAATTAATGTTTGGGTTATCAATCCTTCATATTTCAAATTTTACTTTAAAATTTCTGCAGCGATGTGCTGACATAAAGCACATAAAAGTTACAAATAATAAAATAAAAGTTTGGCATTTTGTTTGGCATGAATGCGGTACGAGACAGACTTGAATCCATTAATAAAAATAACACTCGGATACGAACGGACTGAAGATGTTTATCGTTGTTTGCTATGGACGGATATGTGCAGCGCAAAAGCTCGACAAAAGGTGCACCCGCATAAGAGCTTTCAAATATTAAACTAAAGAAAAGAAGCTTATATATTATTATACTTCAACTTGTTGAATTTTACTAAATAATGTACAGGATCCCAAATAAACTGTACGAGCAATATCCATTTACTCGACTTAAATTAATTGACACGAAACTGTACAATTTATCATCCTCTGTAATATACATGTCATCCGTCAAAACTCGAACCTGTATTATGTCAACCATATTGTATCACTGGTCTTTAATCATATTAGAGCAAAGATCGGTTTTAATCTCAATTTCATATACAGGTTATCGGTAATGTCATCTACCTAGCATACACAGCTTCCGTCAGGACGAATTTCCGTCAGGAAACGGCAGTGATGAGCTAATCAATTATTTCAAAATTTATAACTGAAAATGTTTAATATTTAAACGTAAATTATATATTGAGATATTGAAAAACTAGTCATTCTTCAGGAATGTTTTTATCAAGTACGTAAGTCCAGCAGAGACCTCTGTCTTTCTAGATCTGATTTATATAAAATTCGGTTTTATATAATACATCCGCATAAATTCTTCCATTGGAAGTGGCGCTCAATCAAATATCCGACAAAATACCTCCACTGAAAATAAAAACTTTAAACGACAAGACAAAACGATTTTCACGTCAAGGAAAGAATCTCATTTTAATTTTGCCAAGAAAAACACATTATATTAAATACCTACAGTAATTGTTATTGGTGTAATAAGTAATATCAAAGGTTGGTTTTAAATTATTTTATCTCGGGTCGAAAAATGGGTGACAATATTAATTCTTCACGTACGATATTATATTTTTATAACTTGAGAAATGTCGGGTAGTGGTAATCAAAGGCCTTTGTCAAATCAACAGAGATAGCTTTGTTACATAGTTCTATTCTAGTTTATTATAAATAAAGTTTGTCTGTTACGGCATTGCGTCAATTGTAAAATTATTTTACACCAAACTTAATTCATTACATTTTCCGACGGTGCAACAAAGGAAATTTTAAACTTAATTTATTTAAATTTTAAACAACAAAAATTCATAAAAATTAAATTTAGTGAACGGCTGATGCAAATTCTAAATTTTCTGCAATTTGAATAATAAGTAAAAAAAATTACTAATTGTCCGCGCAACAGAAGAGTAAAACCGGCCAAAACGTGATATACCTATAAAAACACTCATGCTTTTCTGTTTTAATTAGCCAGACGTAAACACTAATTTTTTCTAAAAGGAAGAATGCGACTGAAACGAGTAAGTAGTGTAGGTATATCCATATGGAAATTCATATAAATTCTAGATCAAAGCAAAAATAATACCTGGTAAGCGACACCGATGAGGAAGAGCAGCTATTAATGTAATTAATTGGTATGTTAAGCAAAGTTTGTTTTACAAGTGGAATATTCTCTTTACCTTGTTCATACGTTGTCCTTTTTGAAACATATCCTTCGCCTCTAAAGCAGAGAAGGTGAATACATCATCAGTTGAAGCATCAGTTTGGAACAACCCATCCAAAACTTTTTCAACTAAACTAATTTACAACAATAAAGACATTCTTATCGAAGATAGAAAACACAATTGGGAAATATTTTTCCCGGACAAAACATGAAAACGATCTGCACTACAATAAAGAGGATAACTCGGACGTTAAAGTTAGTGAAAGATCAAAGAAACCCACTTTCATCTTTGCTAATATCAGTAATATATTGAATTGGATGCTTACGAGTATGCTGAGAATTGAATTGAATGTGGGTTCCAACGTTTAAATAATTCTCGATTATGTCGTAGAAATTGCAAAACTTTATTTAAAAGTGATCAAATAACTTTTCTTATTTATGATTTTGGTTAATTCCAATATTTCACTTTTATATCAACCGAAATAAATGGTTATATGCAATTTAATTCACTCAAGATCTGGATGAGTGGTTATTATTTTTACTTGTTAATAATATCGATGAGCGATGACCATTGCCTGAATATTCTTTTTACCTTCAATTGTGTTAACTTAGAAAGAAAAGTTGCAAGAATTGTTATTCTTTTTAATATTGGTGAATTTCTGCTTTTAGCTAAATTACGAGTCGACAATAAGAAAACCTATTTGGTTTCATTAGGAAGAAGTTTTCAGGAGATGCTTCATTTGAAGCTGTACTTGGATGTGGCTTTGCGCTACTAAATGGAAAAGCTTATGCTTTAAATAAATTGCATTATTTTTATAAATTAAACTATTTATTATGCATTAGCAACGCCACCTGTTAATAAACATTAATATAATAATAATAAATGTAATTAGTAAATTCAAAATTTAATGAATATTGCGAAAATTATTGCATTATTATAAAGTTTGTTCAACTGCCCTTTGCTAAGTACAAAAGGCTTAACGGAAATGCAAACTAATGTGAACTGCTCATGAGGTAGATGCACCCACAAAGCACAAATGTAAGAGGTATTGTTAACTTAGTAATTTCTTTATAGTCCCTTTTGCGGTCAATCCCGTAAGTTGGTTCTGGTCCAACTAAATGTCGTTTTGTGCCATTGCCGCTAGCGGATAGAGGCAGTGTCTTACAACTCCAGTTTGTGTTTCCACTCCTTCCAAGGCTCTTAATGCTGCCTGGCTATCGATCATGATACTCTTTTCTTAAACTTTTTCTGTCCACTCCAGAACAATTAGCCAATTTCTCTGTCTCTGAGAGAAAGGTTTTAGCATTTAGTCCCTACCCAAAATCCGGATTGGGGAATGCCTATAACCCTGTTTTTTTAACAGTTGATTGTGCACAGAAGGACCTCCGACTTTACGTGCCCTCCGAAGCACGGAGACGATCATATGAAACTTTGAGACTCTTCCCGGATTTGAACCAAGTACTTTCGAGTCAGCAGTTGTTCGATTAATCTGCTACGCTAATGACCGATCATGATACAGTTTCGCTTATTTGCATAAGCCTTCCATATCATTTATTCTGCACGGGAAGTTATTGCAGTTATTTCTGCCTGGAAATCAGTGCGTTTCTTATTCTACGTCCGCTGATCCCTGCTCAAATGATAATTTCTGTTTTAGATCCATCTGTATGGATGAGACTATGAGAACCTTAAAAGCTTTTTGGTAGTCCCTTACAGTGCTTATTCTGACAGATTAAATGTATAACATATTATTACTCTTATCAAGATCATGGTATGTAGACCCACTTTGAGAGTCTGCTGCTGCCAGGAGAGCCTCTATTTCCACTACCAAATGCAGTGGAGGAAGCCCCAAAGGCACATCCTTAACGGTGGTAGGCGTTGTTGCCTAAAGAGACTTAAAGAGACTTTACCCTTTACCACTCGATTATCAGTCCAAAGGTGTCCTGTTGAAGCTGGTTGCTCATTGGTCAGATTAAAGGAGATTGGTAGGTTGTCAGCAATAAATTAAGATGAGAAGAGAAACTAACTAAAAGAGGATATTTAGAGATCCGGTGGAGCTGGGATACTCAGTGGTCTTCTGTGGAGTGGGAAGTCTTCGATGTTGTATTGCCCCAAATTAGAGACCAGAGGGTTGTTAATGTCTTGACTTCTGATGCAGAGTTTCTCAGTCAGCTTTTTGATGAATTCGCTAAGGAGTGCAACGTTGGCTTCGGAATAGATGTATCGATTTGGCTGTATAAAGGCGGAGATTCACTTGTAACTGAACATTGTGATGTAATGTAATGTAACACGAGCATTCGATAGTCAGTACCGATAAACGAGCGCGAAGCGAACACGAACAGCGAGCGGCGAGCGAAGCATCCGTGCTTCACTCGACTGCCGGTTTTTTAGCGAATCCCTTTGATTGTTACATTACATGTCAGTACCCATCGCGACGTGTTCATAAACTGGAGCACAGGTTGAGCCAAGCATTCGAAATGAGCATTCGCAGTGCCAAAGAAATTGCAACGTTCAGTTACAAGTGAATCTCCGCCTTAAAGAAGGCACTTGTTGCGTTACACAGGTACATATTCTGGATGATCTGGATCCGGTTCATTTGATTGTCAGAGGCGAAGGCCCACGTCGGGGCTGCGTAAGTAAGGATTAATCTGACGGGGGCTTTGTACGATCGAATCTTAGCGTTAACTTCCAAAGAACTGATTTTCCCGATGACTGGTGACCGAATCGATGTGCTTAATCCAAAAGAGGTTCTTGTCCAAGATGACTCCGAAGACACATGGTGGACGTCACCCAGAGGATCTTCTTTACGAAGATAGTCATATCTTAAAGAACCTTACGGCACTTTAATACCATAATAGTTGCACTCTTGTCCGAATTAACTTCGATACGCCAAGTGCGGTAATAGATTTCCAGAGCATTAAGGACTTCTTGAATGTGTCTAGTAATAGTCAAGTGTGGATGTTGAGTGAGCTGATCAAGACGAAGTTATCGTAAGCATCTAAGAGCACTATCGTTCTAAAGTAGATCGTTCACGTACGAGTTAAATAGGATAGGCTACATCAACTTCATATTTATAATAATTAATTATATTTGGATGAGATTCTAGTTCTCTTTGTGAATTTTATATCATTTTGTTTTGACTCTTTTAGTCAGCGATGTTTTATATTAGAATCTAAAATACAAAGATAACACATAAAATAAAAAAGTAATAAATTGAAACCAACTGTTGCTTGCTAGACAAAGAAACCAACGTATTCAAATAATGCAGCAATTTAAGAAACCACACACCAAGATTAGCATAAAACCATTGATTCAAGCACACAATGCCCTAACTAATATGATTGTCTCATTTCCTAATGAAGACTGACTACACGGATAAAACCAGGATTGGGTTGCATCAACTGACCAGTGCAAATCACATATTATTATTACCTCTTAATCACATACAAACTACTGCCATGACAATTTACTAATCCCGGTAAATCTACTCTATAATATAAAAAGATAAGGTTTTTTATGCAACGCTGAAATGCAACGCTAAAATGCAACGCTCAGTTACGTGGGGCAAAAGAGCAATTGTCCCTCCCCTCCCCCAATTCGACCCCCCAAGTTTGACTCGGATTGTATCCCTAAAGCTCTCCCTGATGTCTACTCTATAATATAAAAAGATAATGCTTTTTATGCAACGCTAAAATTTAACGCTCAGTGGGGTGGGGCAAAAGGGCAATTGCCCCCCCAAGGATGACTCGGATTGTATTCCTGAAGCCCTTCCTGATAAAAATAATGTTTTAAA
This sequence comes from Cantharis nigra, assembly GCA_958510845.1. Lineage (NCBI taxonomy): Eukaryota > Metazoa > Arthropoda > Insecta > Coleoptera > Cantharidae > Cantharis > Cantharis nigra. The sequence continues at coordinate 24,493,677 of OY294032.1, read as the reverse complement.
TAATGGATTAACGAAATTTTCCTGAAAATTATTTTTGGTTTGTCCAGTGGCGTATTTACAGGGGGGACTCATAATACCCCATTGCAACTAATCAATACATATAATACAAAATAATAAAGCTTTTTATTCAAATTCTGCTTATTTGCCAACTTAAAAGTTTAAAGGATTAAAAGTTTGAAAAAATACCCTGTAATATAAAAAGATAAGGCTTTTTATCCAGATTAAGATTATTAATCCGTTAATTATTTAATTGGTTAATTACCAACTAAGAAATTTTACTATTTGTATGAAATATTATTTTTAAAAAATTAACCTTTTCATTACTCAATAAAAATTTGATATCTAACAAGTAATCCCAACACAAAGTCAAACTTTGTTGTTATTTGGTATGTTGTTACCTTAATAGAGAATATAATATGATCCGTTGATCATCATATCATATCGTCTTGGAGAATATATGATCTATGACTATAAATAAATCTCAAGGGCAGAGCTTTGACAAAGTTGGTATAAAGGGTGGCAGTCTGATAACGGAACAGACGGGATTGTGGCCAGCAGAATTTTTTTTGAAAAATGCAAAAACACGTCAATTTTACTATCGAAGGGGACAACTTTTGCGACCAAGGTCACTCCCGTATTGTTTCATCCATTCGCGCTGTGATGACAACCCCTGAAATGTTAATAGGGATGATATGGCAAGTGATACCTCATTTGAAAGGTCTTGCTTCCCTGAATTCAGTGCAATAATTTTTTTGAAGTTTTATCAATTATTCAACAAAAAAATTGAAGCTGCAAAAATGCGAAATAAAGGCGATATTTCAAGATATTTAAGAAAAAAAAAGTGAAAAACGCTTCCACAAGTTGATTTTAATTTCAAGGGGGCTACTTTTACTGCTATTCATAAACATTGACAGTTCAACCCTTAAGGTCAAGGGCAAACCACTCTTGGAATTTTGAATGAAAAGATGGGCCTGATAAAAAAGATCAGTTTAATCAAATTAGATGTTTAACAATTTACAATTTGAAATACATACATGGAATTACGATCGGGCGAAATCGTAAATAGTTGTGGAAAATTGGGCAGCGAAGCGGCTCAGGGGGGCGGAGCCTCCTAGTTTATATACATAATGCTAATATTACAACTTCTTCAAAGGTAACGGGTTTCATCGGATTGGAATCGGAGTTTCAAGAAAAATCTTCACGTGTTTGTTGATCTCAGCAACATACTTAGGGTTTGTCTACTCTTTTGTTCGGATTGAATTGGGATTCTAAAGTGTCGGCAAACGCTTCAGTTTTTTCTTCATCCGAGTGGGCCATACCGTAAATGCCGTGGATTGGTGAGTTCGAATTGTGCTGTTTCCTAACAGCTTTCACCATAGGCCACATCAGGGCCGGATTAAGGTACCTTTGAGCTCTTAGGCACATATTTATAGCATCCCTCTTTGATCGAAAATGAAAAATAAAAATAAAATTAAGAATATGGAACAACCAACTGTCCGTAGCATACAGAGTTGTGCAAACAAAAGGAGCTATTTAAAAATTTCGTTAAATTGAAAACATAAAAAAAAATGAACTATGACAAATTTTCATATTGTGGTTTCTCTTTTAAGTAAAGCAAGTTTAACTAATTAGTTTGCTTATCTAAGAAAAACATAAAATTAATCTTACAATAGCTTAGCTTGAGAACAATTTCGCGCTTCTATTAATTTACTTAGAGAAGATTATTAAACCGTAAATTGGCAGTTAATGAAACCAATTGAGGTGTTGTTTCCTAACTATGATAAGTAATTAAACGTATATAAAGTTAGACATAATTACGCGATAGTAATATCGAAGTGAAGTGTTTGCTGCAGCGTAATCGTAAAACTTCCCCTAACAAAGAGCCTTCCGCCCCTAAACTGACGTTTCATTTCATATCTTATTTAATCTAAAATTAGAATTACAAATTATTATACGTTTGCTATTTTAAATTTTTGACACCCCTCATGCTACATTTAAAACGTTAATATATTTTTTAATATTCCACTTGAACTTTGATAATGTACATTATTTATATTCGCGTATCATGTTGACAAAGCTCCAATGTTTGTTTGTTTGTTTGTTTCTTACTTTGTTTGTTCGTTTATTCTTTTGTTTGTTTGCCTTTATTATAACTTTCTTAATAATCCATGTAGAGCATTTAAATTTTGAACACAGATTCTTCAGAATCTCATGCTGACGAAATAGAGATAATAAAGCATCGGCATATATTCCTGAAATATTTTTTCAGATATCTCGAAACAAAATATCGACGCAGGGTTTTCTTTTTATACTTTTACACATATAAGCTTCCACTTAACTTTCCTGGAGCTCCTATATTGTTTTTTATTGCGCGCGTATTTTTTCGATGATTTTTCTTTAAAATTTCAAATCCTGCCTTTCGCATTTTTAGAGAACGTAATAACTAAAATGTATTTTTTATAGAAGTAAGGCAGTAACTGCAAAATTTATTTTCTCGGCATCGACAAAATAGTGACATCCTAAACTGAAACATGAACGCTGCTAGGCAGATGGCTATATGCTAGACACCGGGGCGGCTATTCCGTTGGGAAACAAATGGAAACGTACATGCACATCCTATAAATATTTTAATGCATCAAGCAAAACAGTGCCAATCAGAAATGCTAAATTGAGGTAAAGGCAGAGTAGAGAAACCCAAAAATCATCTGTTAATCAGACAGATGTAACAAAACGTAGAAGTAAAACTTTTAACAAAAATACAGGAGACGAATATTTTAACTTTATCCTCGCATTCAATTCATAGCCCCAGGGAAAATTTAAATAAAATTATTTTATCGGTACTACCCAACTAGAACTAAGTAAACAAATTTTATGCAATATAAATGCAATATTATAATGGCAGCTCCCATATGCCGTTAAATCTTTTCAGATCTCGCTAGATGTATGCTCAATTTTACATTCGAGGTAAATTTTAAAGTTTTTAAAAAACAATCTTGTTCTTGTATAGTATATACGAGTATTTTTAAAATTACTACACTTCGATCCATTCAGAAGCAGCATTTTAAAACTTTTCGCTGTCTAAAGACTAAAACTCTCAAGTGGCGTTCGGCTCACTTAATTTCTTATAGTGTCGTATCAATACTTTCAAAACAACCCTCGTCAGCCTTTATTTAATTTTGTAGACTTTTAGTTTATAGTTCTTTTTGTAAAATTTATCGAAGCTTTCGTTATCAATTCGACAAGAGCCCGACTATTTAGTATGATCAGAACAACGTTCATCAATCCTTTAAACTGATTTAGTAGTTGCACAGCTCGTTCAAACTTCAACAGAATTTAAAGTTACTTCTATCCAATCAACTATTTATGTTTCACGCACAAAAATTTTAAGTTGAACCTTTTCGTTTCTCCGATAGTTCCTGATCTTTTGTTTTAATTTGCAATAAAGAAAAAACTAACGTTTTAACATTTACGATACAGGGTTACTTACAAATTGTAGTTTTATTCGTGGAATTGAAAGAAATCTTCGCCAATAGCTTCAAGCAGTGCTATTAAAATGATATACCAATCGAACTTGATGATTAGGGCGGGGGAACACCGAGTATGGCAGAAAACAAAAATTAGATTTTTGCTTTGTTCTAACCAGAGTGCCTCAGGAGTTAAAGTTGAAACCAGAGCTGTTTCATAGCATACTCTTTACGCACTGTATGTAGTTCCTACGCTTTATTCCCTGGGGCTCTGAAATCTACAGATTTCAAGATGTAATCAATGTTTACATTGTGATATTGTGTTTTGCTTGTTTTTTTTTAATTGACGACAAGGTTCAAGGTTATAGGGTTAAGTTAAAGTTTTATTAAGTGACGAAGTATTCGGACTTGACATAACATAAGGTGTATTTTTTTTAATGAAAACCCTCGAGAGTTAGGCCTCTTCAAAGCATTTTTTTGAATTCCACCTTCACATGGTCATAGCTCCGAAAATATTGATTTTTGAGTAAAAATGGTATAGTACTTTTTTAAAGAACGTGAAAAAATCTACAAATTTGATTTACACCTTTTATTGTCTAAAATCAACAGCTTTCGAGTTATGAATTAAAGTAAGTACAAAAATGTTGAAAAATTCGAGCTAATTCCTTTTTGGGTTTTTTTTTCAAAATTCAGTATCCTTTACACAAAACATTTTACAAAAAATCTGAAGCCCCATTCCGGATAGAAAATTTAAAGGACTAAAACTTTGGTCTAGTAAAAATTTTTGAAAAACAAATTCATTTCACAGAAAATCAGGAAATAATAAACAAGACACCTACAAAACAAAAAATTAAATTCACAAAATCTGAAAATTTTTTAATTTTTATTTATCAAGAAGAAAATCATAAAAATGTAAGAAAATGTTAAATTTTAAAATATAAAATCAAATACGTATATGAGTATCGCAGCGAACGTGTGCTGATAAGGGCAGCGTTCAATAATTTTTGTTGCAATAAAATACAATTTAATAGCAATAATTTTATGGCAACCCCAAGTTATAAAGGTAAATCATAGCAATATATTTGAATTTTTTTATAATGCAGTGTTAGTTTATAGAATTTTATTCATTATCTTGATATTTTAAATCTAAAATGTGAACGTCAAAGTCACAAATTAAATTGAATCGCAAATTTACAATTAATCAAGTTAATTCTAGTTACAAATAGACTGATAAAACAATAAAGCATTCTCAAAGAGAATATAAATTCAATATAAACATAATTAATATTATTTACAAATGTAAATCTGTCATCAATAGCAGTTTGTCGAAAGATAATTTACTTGTTAACGGTTAATAATTTCCAATTGGGAAATAGTTTCTAAAGAAAATTTAAGGTAGTTATCCGATGATTATACATTTAATCTAAATGCTGTTTATCATATAGTTCAATGCATTATAACGAAAATCTATCAATATTCCATATAAATTTACCATTAATGTACACAAGTTTAGATAATTAATTATATAACAACGACAATAATTATTGCTAATTTGACCATTTACCCAGTGACGTATTTTAAAATTTGGCGCGCTGGGCTCAAAAGGTTTGCCGCCCCATAAATTAACACAAAAATTAATTTTTATTTGTTCTCTCAGTATAGGTAACGTTTATAAAATGCGCCCCAAGCTGAGCGCGAGGGACGGCTTGCGCCGCCCCTCGAAGCCTTCCGCCCTGAACCATGGCCCTTTTTGCCATTGGGTGAATACGCTACTGCATTTACCCATTTATTTTTTCCTTTTTCTTTTTTTTTTAATATTAATATATTAGTATTTAGTATTTTTTTATTAGGATTTATTTAGTATATTTTTTGGTATTTGATTAAATATTTATTAACTTGTAAACAGGATTTCCTCCACGATTTTCCCTAAAACCGCTATTAGGTTGATCACAAGTTGGGTACCGTAAAAATCAAGCTCTAACTAACTTAATTCCGAAAAATACCTAATTTTAAATTATTTATATAAAAAATTTTTTGAAATTTAACGCAAAGCTACATATAATTTTAGTAAATAAAGTTAAGTATATCTTAATTAGAGTAAGAAAAAAACATAAAATAATCATAAAATAATATAATATCATTCTCTTAACTAAATTGGCGGTTAGTTTTCCCATGGAGAAAATCTTTGAAATTTGTGATCCGTCATCTTTGCATGACACTTGACTCTCCAAGATCTTAGCTGTGCTTTGTTAATTATTTATTTGGAACTGATTCATTTTTAATTGTTCTGATCAAATAGATTGAATATATAGCTACATAGGTACATATATCTAAGTTAATTAGCTATTGATTATTATATTTTTTAAAACAAAAAAGTGTTTTTGGTTTCAGTCGAAATAACTCATCTTCAGTAGCGGCTTGTGGCTTTTTCATTTGAGGAGGCTAAAGCGTTTATGAAATAAAAACAAAATTTACTTGGATTTACGGTCCTATTTACGATTTACAAAGGAGACTGACGCATAACTATTTACATCACTCAAAAGCTATGTTGGGAACACGATAAGGAACTGCGTCCTTCTTAGAGCAGTGGCGGCTCATAGATGTTTCATTTGAGGAATCTGATCTTAAAGTAGGTATATATTTCTTAATATTTTCTTGAATTTCCTAGAATTTATTCCATTTTCTAATATTTCCTCGGATTTCCCAAGGTTTCTTGAAATTTATTAAGATTTCTTAGTAGTTTCTAAAATTTTCCTTCATTTATACAACAGATTTTCTCACGATTCTCCCATATCGGTCCCATCCCGATCGATAGCGGAATTTTTATAGTTTCAGTCAATGCATAGTCACTTCTGGCGGATACAGATTTTGTTATTAGGGAAGGAGAGAAATATTTGTATGATTTTTCCTATCTTCCAGAAAATTCGTTAATTAACAATCAAAAATCAAGAATAAACGTCGACAAAAAGTAAAAGGTGTGTTTCATTTACCATAGTCCAAATCCCAATAACTTATATTATACAAAAATAAAGTGTTTCGGTCGTAAGTCAGGGAGGTGGAAAATTCTTCAAAGCAATCTTGAAATTATCAGCAGTCGAGTAAAATCCTGCTATAATCATTTCAGGGACGTAGCAAGTCAAAGCCGGGCCCTGGTGCAAGTGGGTCACAGGGGGCCCCCTTCTTCATTTTAAAATGATAATTTAAAAATTTAAAATAACAGTTTTATTGCACAAAAAATATAAACTACGAATGATAAGAGCAATAGATTTTATCTAGAGTTGTTACTTAAAGGGTAAAAAAATGTTTTTGAAATTCGTTAAAATTTTCATTTATTATACTGGCCATGTAATAAATTCAATAATTAGAGACTTACCTGGCCAGTCTAATAAATGAAAGTTTTATCAATTTCAAGATCATTTTTTGACCTTTTAGGTAAAAGCTAGATAAAATCTAATGCTCTTATCATTTGTAGTTTATATTTCTGCATTATTTTTGTGTTTTTCATTTTTTCTCGAAAATTATTAGGGAAGCAGGAATTTGCATAAATAAGTTTATTAATGTTAATTTCCTATCTTTGGCTAACTCAGTCAGTTAACACCCGGTATAATAAATGGTAACAATCGTAATAATACAAAACAAACAAAACAAAACTAATCTCAATTTATTTATACAGAAAAGTCTACTTTTCTTGCCCTTTGATTGTCAAACAACGAAATTGTTTTATTAAGATCTAAAGTTCTGGCTGTCTCATTTTCTATTGATTGATAAAATGCTTTATGACATTTTATTTGTCAAAGAGTTCTTTACCAATTTCAAGATCAAAAATGATCTCTCAAATGTTTGTACTGGTTCATATTGTTTTAATTTTTAAATTAGTGTTTCCGAAGATACAATCAATACTAGTAATAACAGTTGAATATTCTGGATTTTGATTATAAGCTCCTAAACATAAATTTTTATTTTTTTGTGTTTTTTGTTTTTTTTTTTTTCTCTTTTTTTTTTAATTTCTACTCTATAGATCGCATAAACTTTAAGTGGAGTTGAAAGCGATGCCGGATCCCTTTTGGGCCCGGGCCCTGGTGCGCGGCACCACTAGCACCACCTGTTGCTACGTCCCTGAATCATTTACATACAAAGAATATCTATTGTAAAGGCTCATACACAATTAGTCTGTAACAGTAACGAGAACAGTAAAAAGATAAAATACATGTATTCGGGTGGCTCTATTCACAATTAGCGGGAACGGGAACAGAAACGATTTAACTTTCGTTGCTATGGTTATGCGCAAGCGTAAACTGTCAAAAGTTAAAACTGTCAAAAGTTTAGCTAATAAAATATCCTTATATAGCTACCGTTACTGTTCCCGTTTTGGTTTATTGTGAACCGACGATTCATTTCGTTTCCGTTCCCGTTTTCGTTACTGTATCAGACTAATTGTGTATGAGCCTTAATCGAGTAAAAAAAAATTTTTGAACTAGCATTTTTCTTTTGATAGTGCTCACAATCGAAAATCCACTTTTTCACTTTTTTTTAAATTTTAATAGTTTAATTATTAAGTCCGGAATTTCAAGAGATATTACAATTATTTCCATATTGCTGATGAATTAAAGGTAATTTTTCGTGATTCCAACTCGAAAAAATGCTGTTCGAAATTAAAAAAAAGCATTGAAATGGTATGAAATTTTGGGTGTTAAGCAAACAGTGATGAGAATGCGATTTGTTTGATTTTGAATGGTTGAAATGAACAATGAATTTAATACGTTTTAGTATGCTTTCTGACACTTGGGTTGTGTTTGTCCAACCTTCAAATAAGTCCATTTCTCTGCAATATCAGTCATCGCGACTCCCTTTATTTGTCACAGCCCTACAAACACCCCTCTCTAGTGTGTCAAACATTATCAGAGGCTTGCAGAGTGTAATATGGTAATGTGTATATGCCACACCGCTAATATGTATTTATGATGTTATCTAAGTGCAAAATCCACGATGATCTTTGCAATATTGCAGATTGCAATAGGGATTATTAGACTTAACAAACAGATCGCAGTTAAATTTACATTGCCTTTGTTTTCATGCAGATGTGCCTAACCATCATCATCCTTCGTTAACTAACATTATTAACGCATCTGTGCGTACGGTTATGTTTAGCAACTTACCTAATTAGATAGTTTAACTTGCCTTTTGTACAAAAGACATTTCAAAATCTAACTTTTCAAAGTCGAGGTGATATCCACCACTATTCACTATATGGATATCATTTCTTAGGAGTGATTTACTTATTCCACTTAATATGCTCAAATTTGAATTGCTAACTAACTTGAATTTGCAGCGTTAAACTTTGTTTATTTATCAATTATTTAAAATAATAAATTCGGCAAATTTTAATTGTCAAAATAGTTTCTACTACTGCTTCTGTACTTCAAGCCTCGAGAACAGTGGTGGCACCTAGCTTTTTCATTTGAAAAGGCTAATAAGAAATGCTTGATAATCCTGCGTTAAATATGCAGCATTATATATTTATTATGCGGATGTTTCAGTCGATACATAGTCACTGCGGGTTAATCTGTGCTTGATGAAGAGAAATCTCTTTAGAGTAATCTCGAAATCATCATAAGTACAGTAAAACCTTGCGGCTCATGTAATGGGCCAAGAAATCATCTTGGCCAAACGTATATCTACGCTGAGAGTGCTAGTTTTGTGATAGCCTCACGTTACTTTTTGAATATGTATTGTGAAAGAAGTATTTATCCTTTGATAGATCTCACGATCGATAATCCACTTTTTTTTAATTTTAATAGTTTAATACTCCAGAATTTTAAGGAAACCTGAGCTTCCCTTGCCCACAATCATTTAATGATCAAACTAACGTATTTTGTTGCCCAAGTCACGTTGGCATCACATTCTTCTGACTCAAAAAGAGTTTCACTTGGTGACGATATCATTCGAACAATATTTTGAAAGCTCCGGTCCTGCCTCTTTGAAGGTCCTTTCTCTGCTAAGAATCCCTATTGAATTTGCTTGTTGCGAAAATTGCGACCCCCCTCCCCTTGGATTTCCAATTACTCAAACGATCAAAGTAATGCAACTTGGTTTTGACTTGTAATGACTCAACTAGGTTTTGGTGGAAATTTGATTGTGAAAAGGTTGTTTGGCAACAGATCATTTAAGTTGCTAGCCTCTTTGGTTCTCAATCACTTGATTAAGAAAGAATGGCTATCTTTAAGTTACTTTTATTAATCTTGGAGCTGCTTTTCTCACTCAAGTTAAGAATCTCTCGAGTCAGGCTTAGCTACAGAGTAAATTGGTTTTGCACCAGATCGTATAGGTTACCAACCTCTTTGGTAATAATGACATCATGCAGAAAAGTATCGTTGTCTATAGGATATTTACATGCAAAGGGCCTATGTTATCTTCCGGTCATTTTCAATGGCTAACATAGCACCGTCCTAGTTTTTCCTTCGATGGCTCTAATTTGATGACTATATCTAGAAAAATCCTGTCAGATTCAAGACGCAGAAAAGGTAACTTCGCAGAATAGTCCTATCCGTATATGACCCATACAGTTCCTCTCCTTTCTTTCTCCAGCTTCACAGCAGATCCTTCGACGCCACGCGAAAACCATCCTTTCTTTTCAAGTTTTCCTTGAGATGGATTTTCGTTTCATACACTCATAGAAACACGTCTTGTGCTTCAGATATCATTCCACCAGTCGGTCCTCCCAACATTCTATCTACTTGTAGTTGGTAAACTTGCAGATCGAGTCTGGAATATTTCGGTACAGTTCTGTTACCATCGTTTCTGCTTCATTCACCGTACTGGTACCCTCCGAGATCTTGACCTCGTTGTCATTTTCCGGGAATACATAAATACAATACCAATAGCATTAATTCGCTTTATTCTAGCATTAGAACAATCTTAATTATATGATAATTATCTTTTGCTTATAAAATCTAAGCTTTTTTTATTAAAATTATATCAATAGTCTTCCGGAATTATTCAAAAAGGATAAAAAAAACTCCATTTAGATGTGGGTACGTTCACCTCTTTACTGTACGAACGGAATATACATATACCTAATTGATCATTAATTATAATGACTACAGAATATTAAAGAAAAACTTGGTATTTAGCAAATAAAACTTGAAGAGCTCTAGAAAATCGATTATCATTAAGAAATTGGAATTAAATATTTATTTCTCAAATCCCAACACTTGGAAAATATATTTGCATGAGTGCGCACAGCATAGTCCTAGTGCTTATTAGAGACGACAGCATGCAATGCAGAAATTTACGCAAATTTTGCATAATTCAATAGTAGCAAACCTTCTCGAGATATGGTTAAATTAGCAAGTTTAAAAATCTTTAATTAGGGAAGTTTGAATTGGAGAAAATGTAACAAAACTTAGATATTGCTTAAGTGGCTATTGCTTTCCTCAGATCTTCCGCATGCAGCCATCTTCGGTCCATCTTCTAGACCTCTAGATTACAAATTTCTTATTATTAATTACCATAAATCAATATATCGATCACAAAGTGAAAAAGACTTCTCAAAATATATTATGATGTTGTACATAATTATTTAATTATTTTTAATCTCAGTCCACAGAATAAATTAAACATTAAATTTGCGTTTCTATGGTGAGTAATTGAAAAGCTTCCATTGTGTAGCTTTATTTAATTAATTTAGATTTTAGTGTAAATAATTTAGCGTAAAAGCAAGCTGATATTAAAAAATTTAAAATAAACAGAAACGAAACAATTTCGACTTCATAAATTTTAAATAATGGAGAAATCTAAATAATTTTTTTATTTTTCCTTCTATTATAATACTTCACTTTTATGTGATGGCTGGCTTAAATATTTAATCAAGTTTATAACTAGCGGTAACCACTACAAGTATCTGGTATGTTAATAATTCCACCACAAAGTTTAGATTTGCAGAGGGCCCGCGAGAAATTCATGCAAGTGACTTTAAGTATTTAGATAACCAACTATCCAACTCTCTGCAATTTCATATGAAGATTAATTGGGATCTTGCATATATAAATTCGGATACTTTTTTCTCTGAGGTTTAGTGGAAAACCTCATTCTATAGCATGAAAGTAAGGAAAACACTTCAATATTCATGATTATTCATGTACCTACATTAATATTTAACTTGGGATACTTCGTTGCCCTTAAACAATCGAACTAAAGAGGTTCCAAATACAAACAGACACCGAAAGCACAATTAAAGCTTCGGGATATGTTTGCATAATTCTTACCCGTCATTATTAGATCATTTTAAATTTCAATTTGACCAAGTTTTGCTGACAGAGGCGCACGATAAAAGCTAAAGTTGGTTTTATGTGTTGCTTATGCTCATCTTGAATAATATGACGAGTTATTTATGTTTTATGCGGTTTGTGGTGTATTTTCAGAATACATATTACAAAAATTAAAATAATGGCTCTTTAGCGTCATACTTCATGACTTTGTTTATACAAATATTCTAAAACAATTTGATTGACTCAAAAGAATATCACATGAAACGAAATTTGGTAAAATATTTCGTCCGATTCCCCAAACGATAAACTTATTTTTACATGACATTCCTTGGAATAAATAACAATTTTCTTTTACATTTAGATAAATAAAAGTTTAAAAAACACAAAATTTCATTTGACAATTTTTGAATATTAATTGACAAATCTGAATTACAGTTGGCGATTTCAGAATGTCAGTTAACCATTTCTAAATTACTGCTGGAAAAGATGTAGAATATTATTCGAGTGCTCGCAGAACCATGAGTACTAAGTGAAAACTTGATAGATTAATGGTACAGGGAGAGCTCGTAGAAGTTCTTTGGGGAGCTTTGCCCCCTCCCCATACTTATGCTACCGTATATACATTTGAACACAAAAAAGTTGGTCGACAGAAGGTTTAACCTCCTGACCCCCATGGGTTTGATAAATATGGTTTTCTATTTCAATGGGCTTGGAAACATTAGAAACCGCATTACTCCGGTTTATATCTCTTGGTTGTTGCAAAATCACTATATAGTACAGTGTGTTCACGATAAGAGGTAACAGTAAATAATTCTTATATCTTACTAGATAGAAAAAAAAGTTTAAATAGTTTTTTATTCAACTCAAAATTTACCATCGGAAACTGCCGAAGTAAATTTTTCTGTACTTCAAACTCAACCGGAAGTAAACATGAATATATTTTTTCAAATGGCAACATGTCATTTTTTTAAGCATTTTCGTAATCTGCAATTTTTTCTCTATGTCTATACAGACATAAAATTAACATAGGGTTACATAAGAAAATTTTTGAGAAAAATGCAAGATAAATTTATGAATTACTTAATTTATTTAGTGTGCTAAAAAAACAAAATGATACTATAGTATCATGTCTTGAACAAAATGGTAGCATTTTTGACAATGTAACAAACCACCCTTTTTAATTTTAAGTGTAATAATTAAAATAATTCAACATAGCTCAACTCTGAAACATTTCATTGAAAATATTATAATTTAAACAAATTTATTTTAAACAAGATCACTTTCAAAGAAAAACACCACATGTTCAAAAGATCCAAAAGGGTCCAAATTATTAAATAAATATTTAACCAAAGGGAAATATAAAATGCTAACTGTTGACACTTAAACATCTGTATTCTAAAAAGGAGCATGTTTAATAACGAAATAAATGTAAATTGTTATGACTTATGACGAAATCAAGATACAAAGATTGACTTAAAATAAATAGTCTACCCTCGATGTTTATAAAAAGGGCTAATTTACGAGTTCCATACTTGAAGACTCTTGAAACTAAAAGTTTGTCTCGGGGAGGAAAAACTTACACCCCCCAAACCTACATTTTGACCTTTTCAATTTACATAAAAGGCAAGATTAGAACAATCAGCAGTCAGTCAGTTCAGTGCAGTTCAGTTTTACAGAGAGTCGTTCGTGCCGTTTTTCAAACAGCCGTCTCCGAGCTGTTTTTAAACTCATTAACATGCAGTCGTCTTTTTTGAGCCATTGTGTTCTCTTCTTGGATTAACCCAAAAGAGACATTGTTTTCACCTCTTTTTATTGTCATTTTGTTTTAAATTTTTCTAAGTTCAACTTCATTTTTTTTAAATTAGTCTTTTATTTTTTTAAACTAATTCAATCTAATTAATTTTTAAATTCATTACATCAACTCGTAAATAAAAATATTGTGTGTGCATCAGCATCAATAAAAGGTAATATAAACTTAAATTTTGCAAATGTTTTATTTTACAGTATCTTTGTATCTTCGAAATAAACCAAAATTTATGAGTCGAGCTTAAAAATCTACAGGTCAAATTAAAATTATAATCAACATAATCACATTTTATTTTATTTTTCTTTAATAAACTGGTAATTGAAGTCTTAAGGGTTTTTATTTTGTTTTGTGCAAAGATAAGAAATTCTAAATTATTGGTTTAATTCCCACAACCTCCAAGTTTTTCCACGTTACCACAAGTTTTGTTAACTTCTTGTTTTAAAAAAAAGTTGACTGGTGGCCGCTACCGACAAAGGAAAATAGAAGAGAAGGTCTACGGAATCATCATCGACAGCCGTTATTCAAAATCAACGTAACCTCTTGGTTACAATTCATGGCTGGGTGTTACAACAAATTTATCAAATAGGTTGTGTTTTCTGTACCGTGATGTTGTTTTGTTTTCATAGCACATTAAATAAAATAAAATAATTAATAAATTTATCTTGCATTTTTTTCAAAAATTTTCTTATGTAACCTTATGATAATTTTATATGTATGTATAGAGGAAAAACTGCAGATTACAAAAATTTAAAAAAAAACATGTTGCCATTCGAAAAAAAAATTTATGTTTACTTCCGGTTGAGTTTGAAGTCCAAAAAAATATACCTCCGCGGTTTCCGATGATAAATTTCGAGTTGAATAAAAAAACTATTTAAACTTTTTTTTATATCTAGTAAGATAAAAGAATTATTCACTGTTACCTCTTATCGTGAACACACTGTATACATTTGAAAACGATTCGACTAAGATTGCGCTAGGACCTCTTTAACCCCTACCCTACATTATTCAAATTAAAAATAGCTTTTTAAAATGTTTTCTTTCTAATTTCTCGACTTGAATTTATCTTTACGTAAAAAAATATCACTTTAAATTATCTTAAATTTGAAGTGTCATATCCTGTTAATCTGAAAGTGGAGATGTGTCCTAGCGCAACGCCAAGTGCGCAGTTTAGTCTCCCCTTTTATATCTAAAAAAGTTTGTTTTGTAATTTTTGATATACCTTCTACACCTTTTCCACCAGTAATTCAGAAAACGTGGACTGTAATTCAGATCTGTAAACTGATCAAAAGGCGTCAAATAAATTTGAAATTTGACTATTTATTAAAAATTAAGTTTAAAAAAAATTTAATATCATTTGACAGTTTCTGGATTTCATTTGCCGATTTTTGATGCAAATCTGAATTGCAATTGACATTTTCTGAATGGCAGTTGACTATTTCAGAATTACTGCTGAAAGAGATGTAGTCAAGAGATATTTAACCTTTCGTTCCTCGCGTGAGGGAATCCCAACCTTATTTTTTTAACTATTTAGAAAACTATTCATAATTTACCTCAAATTATTTAGCTATTCCTATATTCAAGTCTTACGAATCGATCTAAATCATTACTATAATTTATTGTAGCTACTTGTTTTTTGTAAAATTTATTTTAATACAAGTAGCAGTGGTTATGCTTGGAACAAAAGGTTAAAATCACCTTTTACCAAATGTGCACGCTATAATTGTAATGTTTGGCCATAAATAATAATGTCATCTTTATTATCCCTAGCCTGGAAGAGTAGGATTGTTGCCACGAGCACACTCGCAAATTCATTAGTTTAACCCGTCGTTGGTACACTTAATTTCGCAACGTGATTGGTACACTGTGAGCGACGCGCTCACACGTTATTATTTTTATATCATTATTAATAGCTCGATCAACTTAGAACGTCCAATCGTACATAGAAATATGTATACTTTACACTTTATTAAAAATGTAAATTATATTTTGTATGTACTATAAATAATTTTGTGCTGTTCTCCAACTAGATGTTTGCGGAGTATTTGATTGTTGTGTACTAATGCTAGGTGTAGGTTCAGAAATATCACTATCAGACTCTCAAAAATTGTTCTTCGGTCTCCTCCCTAAAAAAATAGAAACACGTGTACGTACGGCGGTGATAAAAATATTGCGCGGTTAGCGCGACGCTCACTATTCATAATTGTACTATTTTAACTTTGTAAGACAATAACTATGCGGGAATGACAAATAACGTTATAATTTATTTTTGGCAATATTTGTGGACAAGTCATTTGAAGGTATTCATAATATCAGATTAATTCGATCTCATTTATACGATTGACGTTCGTAATGTTATTTATGTGAGCGGCGCGCTCACATGTGTAACAACGACGGGTTAAAAATTATTTTGAAAAACAATGAAAAGTCATCGGTGCATTAGAAATAAAATTCTTTTGTGCATTGCACACGCCGGCATAAAAGCAAACGATGAATATTTGTCATTTTAGTTCACAAAGTCGGTAAAAGATATTTTGCTGAAACTAAAACATCCACTAGAAAAGATAAATTTAAAATTTGAAACTAAGTTAATCTAACTAACTTATATAACATTATAATTTATTAATGTTAAAAAAATGATGCAAAATATTGACCCCATAGTTAATATAACTATTAGATGGAAATATATACAGTAGAAGCTCGATTCTGAGAACACAAAAATCCAAAGGTATGTTCAACTTAACGCAAGTGTTCACACTAACGGGGGTGTAGAAATACTAGTGTTATGCATATATTTATTCCTTATAAAATGTATAGTGGGTGTTCACAGAACCAAGATGTTCATAATATCGGATGTTCACGTTATCGAGCTTCTACTGTATTGGGTTTTTTGGGTCCTTAAGGGGGGCAATACATGTAACCGCCTGAATTTTGACCGTTTTTTAGAGGCTTATTTAAATTGGATAATAAATGAATCGTTTTTAAATTCGGTTCGTTTATTCATTATATATTAAAATAAAAGTTCCAAATTTTTTTTATTTTTTTTTTCAAAATGGCCGCCGTAGTAACTAATTTCCTATGACCCTAGCGGCAAAAGGCATCAATCGGCAGGATTTTTAGCTTCTGTTACAGCGATCTGAGATCAAAAATTTTGGTTTGAGCGTGTTCATAAAACATGTATCTTCTAGTTGAACCAATAAAAAAACAAAAAAGTCAAAAATTCGTAAATTGGCACGCCTTAGAAGAAAAAGTCCAATTTTTCACCCTTTTTTTCGATGGTTTTTGGGTCAAAAATGGTAATTTTTTAAAATTGTTTTTGGCATTTTTGAGGTTCAACTAGAAACTAATACTATAGAGAAGACGTGTGCTAAATGCCATAACAATTGGTTGAGAACTTTTTGAGTTATCTTGCCCGCCAATTTGAAAAATGTAGTTGCGAGAAAAACGCGTTTCAAGTTTTGGCACACAGAAACTCTATGATTACAGCGACCTACCAACTAGTCAGCGATACTAGGGCCATACATTTGAGATGTTATTTAACTATTTATGCATTTATTTATTTTACATGTATCGCCCCCCTTAAAATAAAAATGGCACTAAATACCGGTTTCAACCTTTAATATAGGCCTTCATCAGAGTCAACAAGTTTACAGCAACACTTAAATGTATAACAGTAAACCATAATAAAAATTTAAAAATTTTAAAAATATTAGTAAAAAATGTAGTCAGAAACTTAAAAACATACAGTGAGACTCAAATACAATATTTTCAATTTTGCACGCAATCATTTCACTACATTTTTTACTAATGTTTTTAAAATTTTTATTATGTTTTACTGTTAACATTTAAGTGTTGCTGTAAACTTGTTGACTCTGATGAAGGCCTATATTAAAGGTTGAAACCGGTTAACATGCATTTAGTGGCATTTTTATTTTAAGGACCCAAAAAAACCAATATATGTATATTTCCATCTAATAGTTATATTAATATAAATTTAAAATCTCCTTTAAAATTAACCAATTTTGAAATTAATAGAGATATATTATAACGAATGAAACAAAGGCAAGAGAAATAAATTATTCAACAGGTATTGCCTATAATTCTCAAAAAAATGTCAACTGTATCAGGTACATTGAAATATCAACATATAAAAGGAAGGAATTTCAAATCAGAAAGTAAATAATTTAGTGGGTTAGGTTTCAAGTTGTGGTGAAAATAATTACAATTTTTGCCACTACAGACCCGCGCTTATGCTGAACTACAGTGAGATTAGTGACAATAAATGTTAAATTTTTGATCAGCTGCGATTTTTTTATTTGACGCAAGGTTCCAACCCAAACAATCTTAGAAAATCATTGCAAAATACTTACTAAGTATCTGAAACTTGCAGTGAACTCTCTGGTGAATGTTTGCTTCTGCAAATCCTGCTAATTGTATTTCAAGAAAAAGCACTGCAAATCATTTATTTCAATAGGTCCAACAAGTCTAGATCAGCCACTGAAACAATTTCCTTATAAAATAAAATGTTAAACAATGCCGTCTTGATCGTCTTGTTCACACTACACTTCCTTCAATAAGCCACAAATTGTGTAATTTTGAATCATAATAATTGTACTTCTTGTGAGAAGGTGAAACATTGACACATCATGCATTGCTGACTTAGCTTTAAGAGTTTAAAATAGCCATAAAGCCAAACCAACAACGAAAAGTGTGTCATCCGCATAGAAAACCAGCATCGGTAAAATTCCTTGGCAGAAATCAAATCTAACTCCTTGCGAATGTTCGATCTAGTCACACCAGCAAAAACATGAGACTACAACGAATCACCCGCAACAAGAAAAGATTTTTAACTTCTTGATAAAATTCGTAAACGCAGACGTTTAACTACCTTTATGAAGTAACTACTGGCTGTGATACGACAAAAACAACGTAAACACAACCGTAGTTACTTCACAACGATAGACAAATTCAAACCCTCCAGTCGAGACAAAATTTTACAAAAATTATACAACATATAGCAGGCTAATTCATGCATTGTACAATTGGTAATTTAACCGTGTGAGGTATAAAATAAACTCACACGGCTAGATCACCAAAGAGAACAACACACCAAAAAACAATGAAAAAAAATTTACAAAATGCGTGCACTACAACAAACAATGAAGCACATGTAACTCACCTTAACAAAAAAATTTATAAAATTAGAGAGAATCCAACAACGATGTCCACACAATTTATTTATTTAATCGAAATATACAACACGAGAACGTGAATTCTTTACAATAAAAAAAAATAAAAAGCATTTAATAATAAAATTAATAAATTATGTAGATCAACAATTTTTTTTTAAGTACACAAGTAATCCACCCCAAAAGCTGCAATATGTGCAACCTACACTTGTCAAAATTAAAGAAAAGAAAAAATGTTTTAAACTAAAAAAATATTCGAAAATAACTTTTTTCTTCAATTTTGCATCCAAAGGCATAAAATACTTTTGCAAACCACTTGTGCACATTTTTGCTTATTATAAATCACAGAAGCACTCAATTTTAGAAATTGATTTCTTTATTATGTACATTTTAATTAAAAATTATATTAAATAAATTTTATTTACACAATAACAACTTTTGGTAATATGCACAAAATATTTACAAGTATAAACTTGCGGCAAAAACAATGTCCCTTTTGATTATCCTTATGCAGTCATTAAATTTTTCTTCCATGCCGTTACCCATAGTTTTTGAAGCTTGGACCATCTCTCTTAACAATTCTTCTAAGCGTCTCATACAACGTATAATTGAACCTTCAAATATGTCGGTCATTTCGCACAATTTACTAAAGCTAGCACCGTTACACCAAGCGTACACCACTTCCATAAGGCATGGTCTAAATTTTTCCACATACGAGTCTTCGTCTAAGGGGAGTTTCGATTCGGTACTAACTTTCGCGATTTTTCTAGCCAAATCCTGACAAGAAAACGTAGTTATTTGTATTAATGTGTTAGAGAAAAATTTTTCAAGGTTTTTAATGTTTAAAAAAAAAGTTGAAGTTGAAAGTAGGGAAAAAACATGCAGACCAGCAGATATTTCATTAAAACTTTTAAATTTAATTTTATTGCAAGAACCACAAATAGAAAATCAAGAACTAGAAAAAATGCCTGCCAAACTATACAATCGAAGTAGATGATTTTACATAAAATAAAAAGTCATTTTCATATTCCCAATGCCAAAAATAGATAAAATAATAAAATAAAACTTACAAACTTATGTACACTTACTACATAAGCAACTACAGAGAGGTAAGCAATAAGATTTATAAAATCATATTTATAAATAAATAAAATTAAAGAAAAACAGAGTATCTACAAAGTGATACTGAAAATACTTATAAAAAATGATTTAAAAAACATGAGAAGTTGAAAGATTATAATTTAATTTATAGGGACTTTTTATTCTGGCTTCTGAAAAAGGTATCAAGTAATCTAAAGAGAATTCGAACTACAAACACTTCATTATTTGCTCTATAAAACGCTTCTAAAGAAACAGTAAAAAGATAGAAAATAATAATAATAATTTTTTGTTTTGCTTGGCACTTATAACCAGAAGTATGCTGTAAGCATACACAGACAAACTAAGAAATGAGAAATGAGAAACTGTGATTCACGTTGTAATCATGTTGGATACATTGTTGTGATCTCAAGTCCAAAACCAGTCTGTGGAAAAAGCATCAAAAAACCACCCCTTTCTTGGGTTCCAACTTGAGGTGTATTTTCGCGAGGTACCAAAAGTAACCGGTTGCAACCGCTGCTAGTTTGGCGACAAAACGGTTGTAGGGGAGGTAGTTTACGTTCAAATATTTACGTAACCGGAGCAACCGCTGTCAGGCAGTGGTTACATATAGCAGTTGTAGTGAAGTGCCTGCCACATTTAAAATTTGAATATTTCTTGAGTACTTCAACTACGATGAAAACATTATTGAGAACATTTCTTTGTATTTATGTTATACTTATTACTATTACTTATTACATTTATCTAGATTGTGAATGCAAAAAAAAATTGAAGGTACAATAATAGCTTTTCAACTAATCTAACTCTTCAAAAATATATTAAGTTAATAAATTACAAAAGATAATCACGTGGTAGTAATCACAAATAGCATAGGGGCCGTCCTTTAATCACGTGAGGTTTTTTATGCCACTTTTTTACCCTCCCCCCTGTGGTGATGCATCGTGAGGTTTTAGGCTACCCCTACCCCCCCCCCTTCCCAACATCACGTATTTTTTTTTTTTGAAAAATGTTTTCAAGTAGAGACGGCGAGACAGAAGGCCGCGGGCAGCGGGACGACGAGTGGCGTCACAAGGTCCAGTGCCGGAAGCCAGCTGAGCTAAATATTGTTGCTTTTTAGGCATAAATTTGCTCGCTCGAGATTTCACGTGGTAGCAAGAAAATATACACGTGATTGTCACAGCATCCCCCCCCCCCATCGTGATCAATCGTGATGTTATTCGAACCCCCTCCCCCCCTGTTAGAACCTCACATGATTAAAGGACAACCCCATCAAAGGTTGCACATTACCATCCGACAAAGAACTGTAAAATTATTTATTAATAATTACCACTATTTTTTAAATTAAAAATTTATTTTCATAATTAAAACTCAAAAATCAAAAATTCTAAGGTAAAGGTAATATGAAAAATTATTAATTAAATATTGAAATGATAAAAATAAAATTAAACAAATCCAGGAAAGCTACTGCTTCGGTTCAATTGCTTTAAAACATTTTTTAAGTTAGGTACACATCGTATTAAAATCCAATTCTCTTTAAAATCTTAATTAGAATGAAGTTTTTGTGAATTCTGATACATAATTTACATTATATAATATAACAAAAAAGTAAATTATTTTACTTGTTTTATTTTTAAAAAAGTATGGTTGGTTTTCATTTTCGCGGTCGTTTAAAATTAGTAGTGGGAGAAGTACCAGTCGTAACCGCAAACAACCAACAGGTCCCTCGCGAAAATACACCTCTAATTAGGATTAGGAATGACACTCATTCACAAATACTCAGCATTAAGATACACAAACAAAATAAAATTAGAATTTAAAAACTAGAAGACACAAAATAATACAGAAAGGTAGAAAATGTAAAAAAAAGAAAAAGTGAAAAATATATAAAAGTAGATAGAAAATGTTACTTACAAGGACTACTTCCAGGTGTGAAATTTTGTTTTGCTTTATACTTATACTACATAAAGATTACACCTACGGCATTACGTGAATGAAATAGTAGCGCGCCATATTCAGTCAATTTTGAATAAATCGATTTTGAAAATTTTTGATATTACGTTTAAGTAGCCGTATGAGATCACTTAAGCAAGGACAGTTTCATAGCCTAGTTCTGCAACAGCTGGACTAGCAATAAACCATACAAAGTAAGTATGGGTTCGAATCAGAACTCAACTAATTTTTTTTTATTATTTACGAGTAATTTTTTTTATTTAGTTGTATTATTTACGTGTAAAATCAAATCAATCAAATCTATGTCAAGTATCAGTAATATAATAATTATTTGTAAAGATTGAAAATTTATGGTCTCGATTGAAAATAATAATTTTAAAATAAATTAAAATAGATATAATATATTATATTATTTATTTAATTTATTACAATATTAAATTACTGATAATTGGCATACATTTAATTGCTTTTACACGTAAATAATACAAATGAATAAAAGAAACCTCCTAATTATTAAAAAAAAATGTAGTTGGGTTCAGATTCGAACCTGGTTTGTATGGTTCATTGCTAGTCCGGCTTTTACAGAACTAGGCTACAAACTTTTACTGGCTGAAGTGATCTCACACGGTTAGTTAAATGTTATCCCTAGTTCTAAAATTTTCAAAATCGATTTTTTCAAAATTGGCTGAATATGGCGCGCTACTATTTCATTCACGTAATGTCGGAGGTGTAATCTTTATGTAGTATAAATATAAAGCAAAACAAAATTTCACACTTGAGAAGTAGCCCTTGTTAGTTAACAATTCAGGTTGTTAAGAAGGAAATTGAAGTATAATATGAAAAGTTTTTCAAATTTCTACAGTAAATTATTTGCATAATAAAGAAATTTCAGGCGAAGTTTGAACAATCATGTTTTTAGTTATTGAGATAAAAAAAACGTTCAAGTTCCATTGCGTTAAACGTCATTATCTCAACAATCAAAAATGTCAGCATTACCAACATTCGCTTAAATATTTATGAAAGTCTTATAAATAAGTATACCAAACTTCAAAAAAGTCATGTTTTCCGTTTCTGAGAAAATTATATTATTATTCTGAAACAAAGTAAAACCTTCTTCTTCTTAACAACCTTATGCCTCGCCTTGAATCCCCCCAAGAGTCAAATGATAAAAATAATAGAATATAATAATTTTAAAAAATTCAAACTTTTAAATGTTGAACCAAATTTTATATAAATTTCACTTCCTCAATAATAAAAAGAATTGTTCTTACCTGCATTTGCCTCAAAGGTCCAGACAATTCGTCAGACACTGTAAAACTGTTGCTCTTCTCGTCACAAATAAAACAGCTTAACAATGCACAACACTGAGCCGAATTTAATGTAATAAAAACACCATTTAATAGCAACTCCGTTAATAGAATTTCATCCGAGCTGCAACAAGAAAAGCAATAATTTAATCTAACTTAACTTACAACAGTGATTCTCCAAGCTTAATCAGAAAATCACAATTTCCAAATTACCAGCTTAATTCGCAACCGACACGTCCTTTCAGTTGAATAACGTCTGTATTGGTACAATAGCCCAGCCGCCTCAAGACACGTTTTCTTCGTTTCAATTCATCCAATTGTAATACCGATTTCGCATCGGTTAATTTTTTTGTTGCCATGTCCAATTCCATTTCACTGTTTTTCTTCTTTTCATATTCTGTGTAGATAGATTCCAATTGAGGATTATCTTTCATCACATGCCTTTCCAGCCTAAAAAACATTTTTGTCAATCTAAGCAAGAAGCCTTTTTATTAACACAAAAATACCTCTTTTCTAAATTTTCAATTTTTTGTACAATATCATCAAAATCGGGATCGTTAATTTTCATGTCTTCTTTTGGTTTGAGCAGAAGTGGATTGTCGTTGAACTGTTTTTTCACTTTCTGTAATGTCCGATAAGCCAATTTTCTATTATCAACTGGTCGTAAATCGTAAGGAGCACTAATGCGAATAGATGATAAGTGTGTTATCATTGAAGAACAAACAGTGACAACTTCAATTTCGCCTTCTTTGTCTGCTGGGCACGGTTTCGGAATTTCACCTGCTTCTGGATTATTGCTATCGCCACTGCTGGGTAAAATCCGTAATAAAATATCCACATTGACTTTAGTAGAACTGTCTGTTGGACTCGGTCTACCTCGAGGACCTGCTTTATTGACTTTCTTAAAGGTAACAATCATGCCCCAATCATACTCATCGTTCTCCACTTTGATCTATCAAAATAAATAAGTAAATAAATATTGATATCTTTGAAATTATAAAAAGAAATTCTTTAGAAAGTGCATTGCTTACCTTGACCAAACGTCCATTTTGTAAAAATGGAAGTAGGTACTTAGATTGGGTGATGTAGCTCCTGAATTTTAAAACAAAAGAATCCAAAAGCTGTCTAAGGTCATAATAAGACGCAATTTCGCTTTCATTTTCTACCACAATGTTCTTATAGTCCAACAATGTTTGCTGATATTCTAGATTTAAAAAAAACACATTTAACTTGAATTACGAAACAAACTAGCATTACTTACTTTTGTACAAATCAGGTATAGAAGCTTGATTTTGAAACTGAAAGAAGGAACGCTCCAACAAATACTCCGGATTAATATCCTCGATCCTCAACAAATTCAAAACCATGTTGTACGTCAAGTGAAAAGAAGAATTGATAGGATCCGGCAGTCCTTTGATGATGTCTCTACCAGCAGCTGCAGGCATCTTTTCATCCACCATCAAAATTACGATTCCTTTACTATCAATACCTCTCCTTCCGGCACGACCCGACATTTGGACGTACTCACCAGGAGTAATGAATCTATAATCTTTACCATCAAACTTCCTCATGCCCGTAAAGAGTACGGTTCTCGCCGGCATGTTAAGACCCATGGCAAAAGTTTCGGTCGCAAATAAAACTTTCAGCAAACCCTCACCAAACAAAATTTCTATGGTCTCCTTCAAGATCGGTAACAGTCCTCCGTGATGAATTCCAATTCCACGTAGCAAAAGAGGTAAAATATTTTTAACTTGCTGCAGATTACGATCTTCTTCTGACAACACATTAGTTGCGTTCGTAAAAACTTCGTTTACCAGATCTTTCTCTTCCTCTGTAAACAAAATTTTTAATTTCATACAAAAATTAACATTTGGCAAGTCTTACGGGTATTAAAATCCAATTTGGTCATTTGCTTTGCATAAATTTCACAACTTTTCTTACTGAAACTGAAAACAATAACTGGGGCAAACTCTCGATCCATTATCATCTTGACCACTTTAAAAATATCGGTTTGACCTGGATCTTTTCCGGCCATACCGCCTTTACGACCTTTCTGATCGCCTTTAGCCGCTTCCCCGGCGTTTTGCAACACCGACATCGCCGTGTTATAATTATCCTCCTTGAAAGTGCCCTACAAACAGCAAACAAAATATTATTACAGCCTGAACGTAACAAATTTTTAGAACTCACGTTTAAATCGACCACCATGTGAATTCCTTGACCACCAGCGGGAAATATAAAATGTTGAAGTGGAGTGGGTCTGTAATCTGTATAAACCACGTGACATGGTTGTTGATGCAAGTGTGCAACCCATTCGGCAAATTGTCTTGCGTTTGGAATCGTAGCAGATAAAAACACGAAATGTGCGTTACGAGGTAACAAAATAATAGTTTCTTCCCAAACCACACCACGCTCTTTATCTCTCATGTAATGAATTTCGTCAAAAACAACCCAACCGACTTCTCTCATTATTTCGGATCCCCTATACAACATGTTACGCAAAATTTCTGTTGTCATGATAAGACAAGAAGCGCTCGGATTAATCGTAACGTCTCCGGTAATTAACCCAACGTCTTTGAACTCATCGTAAAATTCGCGATACTTTTGATTGGACAAAGCCTTAATGGGCGTAGTGTATATCACTCTTTGTTTATTTTTTAAAGATAGGGCGACGGCATATCTGCAAGTTAGGAAAAATTGGTCAAACAAATGATTTTTATTTTGTAAATGTAAAACTCACTCTGCAACCACAGTTTTACCAGCTGATGTATGTGCAGAAACCAAAACAGATTGATTGTTGTCAATACATAAAATCGATTCCTTCTGAAACGGATCAAGAGTAAAAGGATATTGCTTTGCTGGATCTGTCACTCTCGGAGTCAAAGGTTCGTATTCTTGACCCGGAGGACATGCAACTTCGTGAGTACATGATTCAAGTGCTTGAATATTGTGCACTACAATTCTGTTACGAAATTCTTCAAATCTGAAAGAAAAATATAATATAGAGATAAAATTTAAACTATTAAAGAAATTAAAAAATGAAGAAAACAACAAATTAATAGCTGAATTCTATTATAGCCAACTTCATTTTAGTTACTAGTAACCGAAATGAAGTTAGCTATAGAATTCATGTGTTAGCTTATTTTAAATGTAACACCACACCTATGGATTTTTCAATTAATAGTAATAATAATTGATCCGGTATTATTTATCTTTAAAGAATTAAATAATGTGAACTATAAATTAATAATAAAACTAGAAAAATCACCAAAATAAATATGACAACCAGGGTCGCGTATCATAATACAGTTGAAGCTCGATAACGTGAACATTCATTTATGAACATCGCGGTCCTGTGAACAGCAAATTTTTCTATAGCTACATAACGTGAACTTTATTACTTATTACACTCGGTAACATAAACAGTAAAAGTTAAAAAACAAAAACAATATAAGATAACTACGTTTTTTCGTGAACTTTAATTACCAACATTTGCATTATACGTTTTATAAGAAATAAATATATGATAACACTAGTTTTTCTACACCCCCGTTAGTGTGAACACTTGCGTTAGTTTGAACATACCTTTGGATTTTTGTGTTCACAGAATCAAGCCTCTACTGTAGTACTAATACTATTAGTCGGAAAATACAAGTTGAATATTATTACTATTGAAAACTAAGCTACGCTTAATATTGCTTAATATGCAAATAGTGGAACTTGAAGAAGTGGTTTATACCTTCGAAACAATTGTCGTTTATTTATTTATGTTTATTTAATTTATAATAAATATATACCAGTGTAAGTTTTTAGCCGATAATATTATCAAAATTTGTTCGCTTAATTGTACAACATGCTCTGCACAAAAAGTGTTACTACCAGTTTTATTAGTTATAATTATAAGCTATGCATTTAGCTATGCTCGTAAAATAGGTTATTTCATGAATAAGTACCAAAAACCACACAGCTAGGTGATCAGATTAACGATTTGAAGAGTATTTCAAGTTACTTGTAATAAATAGTAAATTTTCATTATAAAACAGGGTCCAGCATGAGTTAATTTGAAATCATCAAGCTTATATAATTATATAATAAATTCTATCTTCCACCCATATTCATAGATGACCCGTTACCTATACTTAAAAAACCACTTTTAACCTTTATCGACCGAATGAATAAAGTTGCAATAAAAGCAAATTCGATCTTATTGGTCTTACTTAGCACTTGAAACTTGTGTATGAATCAGGGCGTTACCATCCATTAAATGATATTTTTGAATATTCAAGCAAAAAACTACCTAGTTTTTTCATCAAAATTCAATTAACCTGGGTAATATTAAACAAAGAAAAATCTTGAATATATTAAGAAAAATAATTTCGATAACTGACATATTGTTGATAATTGAAAATTTACCGTCCTTAGGAGTCGTCCAAAATTACTCACACAATTTGTGAGGTTTTTAGATCCCTCCCTCCCCTATGTCACATTTTCATTAAACCCTTCCCCGCTTCTACCTTATAAAATTTAATTCGTAATTTTTTTTTACTTTAAAATTTATGAATGAATAAAAATTATTAATTTTGATAAATGAATTTTAATAAAAAAAACGTAACTAGTAATATTTTTATTTTGTCAAGTTTCAAAAAACTATATCTGATTTTAGCTCAAGTTTTCCGGGGCTTTCTCTAAAAATTTTTTTTTTAATTTTAAATTCCCTGACTTTTCCAAGCAAAATGAAATTCGGGCGCTTATATGTTAACAAAGTAAATTGTTACATTTTGAAGCCTATTTTCTCAAATAAAAATCGATTTTACAGCAAAACTTTTCTGACTTTTTTTGTTGCAAATTTCATTGCCTTCAAGTTTGGTTCCAACTTTTTTCTATTTTGTAGAAATTTTTCTATTTGCAAATGCAAAAAAAAATGCAAACTGTCACCAACATCGAATTATAAGGGGTCAGAATAGAAGTGAATCAAGTCCATATGAGCTTTTTAAAAATTATTGATGTTTAAAGTATTTTAATCGTTATTAAAATATATAAAGTAATCAATTTTACCAAAGAATTACATCCAGTGGTTCTTAATACTCAATATGTGCTAATAAGAAACATAAAAATTATATTTAATAATAAGAAATTTTATACAAAATAACCTTAACTCCAAAAATTACAAATATGGACTTGATTCACTTCTATTCTAACCCCTGCAAATATTGCACTGACCTGAGATCACCGGTGTGTTCATGAGTAGTGAGAATGATTCAAATTGTATAGATTAATAATTTTTTATTTTGAACATCACCTTACCGTCAAATTTGTAATTTTTATCGATAAAAATTAACTTAGCCAACGCCAAGATGACTTACTAACGAATTGAATTAATGAGTTGGTTTCCCGATGCCTTCCCCATAGCCTAAAGATTGATCTTTGGTTTTAAATCTCAGCAGTGTATCCGACACCCAAACCGAGTAATAATTTGTCCCCGCTTTCTAATTGTCCGGTATAGGATTTATGACATACTGGTGGTGGTTTCTAGTGTAGGCTATATAAATTTATTATATTTTCTCACTCAAATCTCTTTATAGACAAGTTTCTTAAGTTGCTCTATATGTATATATATAAAATCGAGTTCTATTTAAATATATAAATTCTTAACGTATAAAATATAATAAATTGAAACTTTTTGACGAAAGTTCTGACGATAGCGATAACCTTCGCTGAAAGTTTAAAAATAAAATGGATTTGAATTAATGTTTAATTAACTTGTTATATTGATGTTTTAATTTATTATAATTGAGTTTTGATATTCTTTTTTATAATGTACATATAGCAGAGTACCCATATAAGCATTTAATTGTACGTAACGGCTGTATGCAACTCCTGCGCAGAAACGTGTTTGAACCAGGTTTGAGTGCTGCACACTTTATCCGTTCCTGACAAAATCTGAATCCAGTACGAACTCGTTTATCCGGGGTAATAGTGGGGATGGGTCGCACAGTTAATGAAAAGCACGCTTAATTGAGATGCTTTATTTAACTAATTACATATATATTATGTGTGTACAATGTGTGTATATTAGCATGTTATAATTTTCGGAAGAGTGAGAACGGTTAATCGCGAATACGGATAATCAAGACAGTTACTTGAAGTTCTACTGGAATTTTAAATTCTCACTTTTCCAGGCATTCCCTTCGTGAAGAAATTTTAAAAAATTCAATGAAATCCGAGGAAATAGAAAATCAGACAACCTTTGTTTTTTTTTTCTTAACTTTTCGAAAGAAAATCTTATAGCAATCCAAGAAAATCTTAAAACAATCCAAGAAAATCTTATAAAATCCAGGAAATTTTAGGAAATCTGGGGAAATTTTAGGAAATCCAAAAAACCTCTAAAAAAAGAAAATCTGATGTACAAAAATTTGATTTGTGGTTTCCCCCTCGCCCAAGAACTTACTTGTGAATAGTTGGTTCAAAAGTCAACGTTTTTAATTGAAGTACTTTTGAAACTAATTTAAAAATACTTGGTACTTGAAGTACTTCAAAAAAGTACTCGAGTATTTGGTAATTGGATTTAATAAAATTTGAGTAATTTAGTGGTACTTGAGAAAAGTACTTTTAAGAAAATATAGTATTTGATACTTGGCAAGAATTTTGGCATTAACAAAGTACTTGTTATTTGAATTACTTTCACAAAGTACTTTGGACAGTTCTGAGTACAGGTGAGTGTTTAGGATTGAACCTCACTCATAAATAACCTTAAGGTTATTATGACTTTGCTTCTTCTAGCTACTGAGAATTGTAATAATTCAAAGCTAAATCGATATGATCAAGAACCCAACAATGATAGACAATGTTTCAACAACTCTCATCAGACCTTATTTTGCGAATAAAATGCTATAGGTATAAGGTAAACAATCAAATCAATATTTTCAAGAATCTAACTATGTGATACTAATGAGACCTAATAAAGTCGAAACAAGTCTATCATTGTAGGGTTCTTGATTATATTGGTATAATTTTGTATTATAACGTTAGGAATGCTTTTTTGACCTTGACGTTCTGTCAATTGGCCAGACTTATGTAAGTATAGAAGCAATTCTTAAATCCACAATGTGTTGATGCACACCGAAAGGCTAAGCTAAAAAATTCTGTCAAATCTGAGATTCGGACCCAGAATTTCCGCTGCTTTTTTATGCTTTTAATATCTTCAAAAGAAACTATTATGTTATCCCAAGGTAAAAATAGTGATTCCACATATAACATTATGTATATCTTCACCAACTTTTAAAATAGCAATTGCTGAAAATGAACGTCTTCTCTTCTGGTCCCCCTCTGCTGTTTTCTTCTTATTGGTATAATTATAATTTAAACAACTTGATTAACTCAAAAATTGAAAAACAACAAGTATAAATAAATACGCTCATAAGAAAAAGATATAAAAAATGTATAATGCTAGACATTTTGATTTTAATATGCGGTTTTTCATTCAAATCAGATAGCAAGGCTATTCCCTTCTATTATGTTATACAGGGTGACAATAAAATTTGTTGCTAATATTAATCGTTTAGGGCTGGTGCATCACAAATAATTTTTTCTTGCCTATTTTTCTAGCACACATGAGTGTTGTGATGGGTGAATGCCCGCTTCGACAACTCAAACCGACACAATTTATCTTTAATAATATGTACCTACAACTGATCTATAGTTTTTACAGTAAAAAACATCGGTAACTTAATTACCATGAAACCATCCATCATAAAAAGTTTTTTTTTAATTATAATGGTTTATACAAGACAAAATTATTATCACAGTAATAATTAACTTTAGCACTTATTAATCGTAGAGAAATCAACAAAGCTGGTGGTAGAGGTCTTGGAAATTTTAAAGTCACATTCAACAATGTCGATGACTTAGAAGCATTTAAGACATATATTTAAAATACTTATATTTTTTTCCTTTCACTTTTGACTTTACAATAAAGGTGTACCTACACTGTTTACTATAAATTTAATTTGTCAATAATGTTGAAAAGGTTTGTCAAAAACTGTGAATCAGTTAAATTACATTTAATAAATAAAAAAAAGAAAGTATGTTGATATTATACTGTTCTATATTTATAATAACATAAATGTATATGTTTACTTTTTGTAATGCTAAACAATATGCAGTCAACTTAATCGAAACTAAGGTGACTTAACTAAAGAATATAAAATGATACAGCTTCCAGTGGTTTTCCCCATAACTCACAGTTTGATATCACAACAAGCAACCAAGAATTCACAAATTTTGTGCCTATTTTAAAATTCAACTGATCATAAATTTGATAAAATTAAATGCAAATTATGTGTCCTCATAACCCGGTTAAATAAAAAATTATAAATGTGTAAACCAAAATGTAAATATCGGAATAAAATTTAAAAAACTAGAAGCAGCTGCAAGTTTGTGGTTGCAAGATGAATAATACCTGAGCACAAAAGATGCCCAGGTAAATGATTAAAATTCTAATAGACAGAGTGAGAAAATGAGAGAGATGTTGAACTTGTACAAGACAAACAATTTCTGAAAAATTGCTAATTTTCCCAAGTGCATTGCCCTAGCAGTTTGACCTCTTAGCAATTTATATATGCATATAATAATAAAATAATTAATTTAACAATAAAACTAGCAACCTTTCGTCAATGCAAGACTAATTTTCAAGGTTACCCTTCTCCAGCTTGTAAAAAAACAAAACAAAAACTTCGACCATAATTACCCAATATTTTTTAACCAATAATTACGTTCCCACCATTACACACAACAAGATGGCATTTCATTATTAACACAAAAATCAAAATATAAAACTTACTTGATGCCATCAACATTAACTTCCTCATCACTTTTGAACCGTTTTGCGGGGGAATCGACGGCGCCCTTGTCCTCGTGTTCCCGCTTTGAAACTTGCTTGGCGGAATCATTATTGCTGAAACGATAAAAATTTAGCGTGACCAAACATGGTTAAATTTACGTCTTCGTTACCTTTGCGTTTCTGTGCATACATCTTCCGACTCATCGGCATCGTCCATGCAACTAAACAAATCGTCTATAGACACCCCGTCCATTATTCAGTGAAGCTTTTTGCAATCACCAATCGAACCGACACAACACCACAAACGATCACGCCAAAATGGAGATACTTGAATAAATCTTCAACGAAAGTAACCAGATGTTACTAAAATCCCTAGAATTTTAACCTAGAAAATGTCACACTTCTTGGAAAAAATTATATTTAGAAAATCAAAAGTAATTAAAAAATGAAGCTGATTTTTGTTGTTTTTAAAATATTAGATAAAAATTAACATTATTTAAGCGTACGACAATTTTATTAAACTACGTTGGAAGGGTTATTGAACTCGGTTTCGCAGAATGTGGTTTATACAGGTTGTTGCAAAATTGCAAAAGAATTCACAGCAAATCACACCGCTATTTCTACTTCATGGGATATTTCTAAAAACTTCCAGAAAGATCTCTCAATTGATAAGAGATGGGAAGGGATATGATAAATAGGGTACCAATAACTTGGAAACACCAAAGAAAAACTTCCCTTTTTCTTTCATTCCAACTTTTAAGGTTCTCTTAAAAACGTTTACTTTGCAAGCGCCGCCACTGGATAAACTACGACAAGAATGAATTCTAACCTTAAATATGACATTCTCCCGCGATTCCATTATTTAAGATTTCAAAACTTTTGCGTACTCTAATAATCCTACTAAGTATAATCTCGCCCATACACAATAAATTCTGTGATATAAAAATGCAGGCTCTTAGTGAGTTACATCTAAGATATTTTGAATGATAAAATGAGTAAATTATTTAAATTTTAGAATTAACTAAACGAAAAAGAAGAGCACAGGAGGATGGCAACAAACCCTTATTGGCTTCAATTTGTATAGATTTGGCTGATTTATATATCCAAAAAGGAAAGTATGAAGATGCTATTGATGAATACTCTACCGTAGCTGAAATTTACCAATCACTGGGAAAAGTGATTGATTATGCTCGTGCAAATAGAATGATAGGGGAAGCTTACGCACATTTACGCGAATTCGATCAAGCTTTGCATTATCAAGAAATATATTTAAGTAGGTGTTACGGTTAAACTTAAAATTGAAATTAACTTGAAAGTGCTTTTTTAGAAATAGCCAAGCAACAGAACGATAAAGTTGAAGAACAACGCGCATTGGCAACTATTGGACACATTTATTTAACAAATTACTTGGAATCAAATGATAATCCTGATAAGGCTTGCTTGAAATTAGCTTATAAATCTTTCATAAAAAGTTTGACCGTCTCCGAAAGGTTAGCTTGATATATATTTTATTATTTGCATAGATTGTTTTATTGCTTTACATATTTTGTAGCTTGGAAAATGTAATAAGCAACAGAGAACACAAAGATATGACTGCACGTTTATTTGCTAATTTAGGTGTTGTCGAAGAGTGTAGAGGAAACTATAATAAAGGAGTCGAGTTGGTACAGCGGTCTATCAATATTTGTAAAGCTCACGATATATATGAACAATTAGAACGGAACTACACATTGTCAGGTTCTTTGTACGTTCGTACAAAAGAATACGATAAAGCTATACATCAATACAATTTAGCTATAGAAGTGGCAGGTATAAACTGAAGTTTTTAGTTTTTTCACTTGGATTATTGCGTTTTTCTAGGGAGGTTAAAAGATAAGATTTCACTTATATGCTCATCATTATCTGCAAAAGCTAATATATTGATTAAATTGAGTGATTTTCGTGGTGCCAAAAGTGTTTTATTAAAAGCTCATAAGTTAAATTGTCCTGTCGATGTTGAGAAAGAGAACATTCAACAAAGTCTTAAAATTGGTATGTATCTACACATCATTTTATTTATTTATTCTATTTTTAAACACATGATTACAAAACAAAACTTAAACCATAAAAAAAACTAGATCATCAAGTGGTCCAATCCAGTCGCTCAGCCGTTTTAGAAAAGAAAAATTTTATATATAATTTTGTAGTTGTAATATTTGTTTAGCAAAGTGCAGCATTTCTTGCATTTTAAAGAGCTAAAGCGCTTGTTTGCAAGCAACTAAACTAGCCGCACCTAGAGTAACTGCTCATGTGTAATATCTGTTATGTGGCTGACTAGATGTTGCAATTGAAGTGCAGCACCGTCCATTAGGTATTGTACTTGCCGCCAATGCCTTCCATAACTGTTTGACTGCTGGTGAAAGGTGCAATCTTTGCACCTCTTCGGCAATGACATACAGAACTTGGACCTACAGCTTGACGCGTAATCCGAACCCCGGAGGGGGTAGTACACATTTTTCCAATTCCACATTCAAACCCTTGTTGAATCCCATGTTGGCCAATCGTGAACTACAAACTGGATGTACTCATATGTACTACCTCTAGTTTAAGGGAATACTATGGATTTTATTTCTGTACCTAATAGATACAACAGATTTATTTGTTAAAAATAAATTAGAAAATAGTAATTTTGATGTAAATCTATTTATTGATGGGCAAAAAATTCAGCAGGTTGAAGAAATTAAATATTTGGGTGTAATAATTGATAAGGATATGAATTTTAATAAACACATTAGCGCATTGTGTGCTAAAATTGCATTGAAAATTAATTTACTGGCAAGGATACGGTGTAAAATATCTATGGATTGCATGGTAAATGTTTATAATACTGTCGTGTTACCGCTATTTAATTATTGTAGTACCATATTGTTCATGTGTAGGGGAGGGGACATCGAGAGATTGCAAAATCGAGCAATGAGAGTGATTCTGAGATGTAATAGATATACGGCAAGTAGGGATATGCTCAGTAGTTTGAAGTGGTTAAGTGTCAGGCAAAGGGTAAATTTTCAAATCCTGATTTTTGTATTTAAAATGAAACACGGTTTGTTACCTAAATATTTGTGTAATAGTCTAAATTACATTAGAGATGTGTGCAATGTAAATCTAAGAAATAAGAATGATTTCAGGGTTGACCGAGTCAGACTAGTGAAAACACAAAACATTATTTTGAATAAAGATGTGCTAATGTTTAACGAAATGCCTAATGACATTAAAGAGCAATCTAACTTGTGTTCGTTTAAATGTAAGCTGTCAAAGTATGTTTTGGAAACTTTTTGAGGCTGGTGTGTGCAATTTATTTTTATTTTTGTGTGTTAATTTCTGTTTGTTTTGTATGAGGGTGTACATATGAGTAGATGTTTAATAGCTACTCCATAATGTGTAAATTTATTGTAAATATATGTACAAAAGTTTTTTTTCTTAAACTAATAAATTGAAACAAACAAACAAAAAGAAAAGAATAGTAGGGTTTAGTAACAAGAAACCAAGAGGTTTCAAAGTGAAAACAGGATCATTAAAGATATAAATGAGAAAACAGAAAATGAAGAAAATAAGAAAGCTTACTTTCAGCACTTGATAAGAAGATAATACATAAAACAAATACTTATGAACAAAATGCTGAAAAATTGTAATGCTATTAATATAGCAAAAAAAAATCCGCAGGGATGACGCGCATGAATGGATTAATGAGTTTTGCGTTCTGTAGCTGCCGAAGATCGAACCGCTATATCCACTGGTGTGCTATGAATATTATCTATAACTATAACATTCTATAATGTTTTATTAATAAAAGTAATTGTACAAATAGATTATTTTAATGCTTAATTAAATGTGATTTTGAGACAGTCAATGAAATGTAATTAATTTTGTGTTTTAGTTGCAGCAATGTGTTACGCTGAAGATTCTCTTTTAACTACTGGAGATTTAGATTACAGCGCAAAGAAGCGCCTATATGAAAAGTTAGGAGATGGTGCATGCGCTCTAAAAAATTACACTATCGCAATTGATTATTACTACAAAATGTTGGAATCTGCTAAAAATAACGGCGAAAGTGGTTTACAACTTAGTCCATGTTTAGTAAGTTTAGCCGAAACTTATCGGGATGATAAACAATTCGAAATGGCTATTAAGTTCTTCAAAGAAGAGCACAGCACATGCCAGGCTAATACAAAAGAAAGTGTCACTACACTATTAAATATTTGTGATTGTATGGAAGCGGCAGGAAAAGATATTACCGAAATTCAGACTTTTTACAGTCAGGCTAAAAATGAATCTAAAAAAAGTTATGATAAACAATTACAATGTAAAGTATTGTCGAGGTATTTGGGAATGTTACGAAAATATAATGAAACTGCTCAAATGGCCGAAGTGGAATGTGAACTTATAAAAATTACTGGTAGTACTTATGAATCCAATAGCGAGCCTTTAGATGAACAAGAAACTCTTAATATTGGAGATGACATCTCCATAAGTAATATAACCGGTAATTATTTGAATCTATCTTTTTTTGTCATTTTAGTATAATTATAACATTTTAGATGTGTCTGATGATAGTGATACTGAGAATTTGAACCAGCGGTCTGCACGTAAACGAACAAAGGGTTGTGTCGTTCAACGAAACGATAAAGGAGAGACCAAGTTACACACTGCATGTATAAATGGTAATATGACTGTCGTGAAACATTTATTAGATCAAGGACATCCTGTAAACGTGCGGGATAACTGTGGATGGCTTCCTATCCACGAAGCATGCATATGTGGGCATGTAGAAATTGTTACCATGTTGATCAACAAAGGAGCATCGCTCAATGATAGGGGGGGAACTTTATGTAATGGTAAGTATATTGTCTGATAGATTCTGTCTTAAAAAAATTTTAAAAAAAAACAGGAATGACGCCGATGCATGATGCCGCAACAAATGGGCATTTAAAGGTGATGCAGCTTCTGTTAGACGAAGGTGCTTCAACGACTTCTAAAAATGATATGGGAGAACTACCATTACAAATTTTACAGAAATGGAGATCGAATAATCAGTTGGACGAGGAAGAGCAACTAGATTACGACAGGTTGTTGAGACGACTCAAACAAGATGCTGAAAGAATAGGTTTCACTGGAGATGTAAACGTTAGAGATACAAGTAATTCCGCGATTGTTCTAGACGAAGAGCCAGAGTATAGGCAGCGAGTCAGAAGTGAGGTAGTGGAACCTAAAACTAGAGAGAGACCTAAACCTAAGATAGGCAATCTAAGAAGAAATATTAGTTTTGATGAAGATATTGACAGGATATCTAACAATTCCAATGAGGAATTACCAGTTGAAGAACCAAACTGTGTCACATATGATTATAAACGACTCATGGAAAGTTTGAAACATCCTAATAGAACAGAGGTTGTTCAAAAACGAAAGTCAGGTGAAAATAATCGACAATCTGCTTATTTAACTTTGCGCGACGATGGGGATGATTGGCTGGAAGATGACGTTTGTAATCAACCAAAAAAGAAAAAATTGAGTCACGATAATGTGATTTCGACCACCACAATGAGAACAAATCCTAGCAGTAGTTCAATAAGTCGTCGTTCTAGTTCGTTAAGTTTAAAATCAAAATCTAGTTTTAGTGAAGATTTTGATGTACCTGATGACTTTTTAAATTCAGATTTTAATGCAGTAGAAATACCGGATAGCGTTGTAAATGTTGTATATGATAGCGATGATCAATTTAAACCCAATTCTTCATCAAGAAAGAAGAAAACCCAGAGTTCTCTAATTCAGCAAG
Source organism: Cantharis nigra (assembly GCA_958510845.1). Taxonomy (NCBI): domain Eukaryota; kingdom Metazoa; phylum Arthropoda; class Insecta; order Coleoptera; family Cantharidae; genus Cantharis; species Cantharis nigra. The sequence continues at coordinate 24,455,950 of OY294032.1, read as the reverse complement.
GGTTTACCAGAACTCACAATTTTAGTTCCTCTAATGTGCCTTCTAATAGTAAGACTTCCACAAAAGCAAAACATCAAACAAGAATCGATAATTTTGGTCAGAGTATAGATTTACAAACAAATTCAAGAAGTATACAGCCTACTTACACAGGTCATGCGACCAGTAACATGTTCAACACTGTGCATACACTGTCGGTAGATGTTAGAATTGACGGAAAATTGTATCGAGTACCAGTACCTGCATCTGAAATATACGTTCTCACCTTTAAATGGTTAGCCGACGAAGCAGCTAAGAGATACGGCAAGTAAGTTTGAAATTTTTTATCATATAAATAGTAAGTCGGGCGATCTTACAGTTGTTCTGACCCAGTACTATAAATATATAATCAAATTGGAGCTTAAAAAGTTTCTGTTAGGTATTTCTTCTGTTAATTCTTAATTTTTTTATTTAACTTAGAAAGGAATGTTTAAAACCAACACTAGAACTGGAAACAAAGAATGGTGCAGTTTTAGCAGACGACGACACAATAAGCATTTTATTTTCGGGTGGATCTTTTAAAACCGAAGAAATTCAATCCCGAATATTAAATTGGAATTTACCATCACTTGCAGACAGATACAAGGCAGCTTGCACTAATGCAAATACAGGTAAATAATATGTTTTTTTACGTTTTTTTATTAACTACTGCTTTGTAGAACACAGTGAAAATATTACAAAAATATTAAATGCATCATCAACATCATTAAGTTTGGCAAACTTAGGTTTAAGAAGTGCAAGCTTAGCTCCCGTATGCAAAGCTATCAATAGGCAAAATAATTTGCACAGTTTAGATTTATCGGGAAACCTTATACAAAACGATAGCATTCAATTATTGTGTCTTTCTTTGCCCTCATTAAATAACTTGTGTTTGTTAAATTTAAGTTCAACTACTTTATCGTATAATAATCTGGAATTATTAGCCGACATGTTTAATCGATCGCCAAATACAATACTAGAAAATCTAATTAATTTAGATTTAAGTTATAATCCACTCAGAGATGAAAGTTTTAAAAGTTTAGCCATCATAACTCGATACTTGAAGTTGCAAGTTTTGACTTTAATAGACGTGGATTTTTCGAGTAACATTTTTAATATATTATCAAACAAAAATATTGAGTTATCTTTGGATTATATTGTAAACTTGAATATTAGTTACAATAACTTGAATAAACAAGAAATTGCGACGTTTGTGTCGTGGTTAAATCCACAAAACGTCGAAGTATTAAATGTTTCTAATAATTTGAATTTGGAAGCGGGCTTAACCAAAGAGGTGATTAATTGGATCACCAAAACGGGTAATGAAGGATTAAAATTGCAAACTTTAAATTTATCCAGATGCGAGGTAACAGACTTGGAAGTGTACGAACTTTTAAGGTGGTTAAAAATTAATTTACTTATTATTTTGTACTAATTGGAAATGTATTTTAGAGTTTTGGAAGGTGTGAGAACCTTCGGTACCATTAATCTTAGTTACAATCAAGATTTGACTGCAATGTCTTTGAGACGTCTGGTAAATCATTATTCTTTGCAAAATTTGGATTTAAGTGGTTGTCAAAATATTTCTAAATATTTTGGAGATTGCACCGAAAATACGTGGAACTTTACAAATTTAAAACATCTGAAAGTGTCTTTCGAACCTGATAATAGTAACTTGAGCAACGTTCTTAAAAGTGCTTGGAAAAATAAATACCAAGGAGAAGCTTCTATTATGGATCTATTACGTGGATTTTTGCAACTTAGCACAAGTAAATGATAATGTAAATTGTTAGAATAATTAAAAATCTGAATGGAGGTGCCAAATAAATTTTATAAAAGCACCAAAAGATAAGAATTCTCATTTCAAATGATAATATTGGGCCATCCAAGAACTCCTTTATGATTGACTTGTAAAAGTGAAGTGTGCAATGAAAATACCGAATAAACTGAAGTTAATGAAACTAAAATGTTATGTTATCCGGACAAATAATCATGGCCTGGACGGCTTAATCTTTTCATTTGAAATTCTGATCTCCATTAATTTCTTTTTTTTTAAGTGAATTGTGTTTTTGTTAACTTATTTATTATTTATTATCATATTTGATGGAAGAAATATTATTTTTGTTGAAGTTAATAATACTTTTATAAAGGAATAAGTTTGAGTTTACCTATATGTAATTTATTTACATTTTCTAATATCATAAAATTTTTGGGATTTCTAAAATTTTTCCGGATTTCTTCAGATTATCTTTCCCTTTTACACCAGATTTCCCCCTCGTTTTTTACTAAATGGAAAACCCAAGGGAAATTTAAGAATACTATTTCTGAGGAAATCCTAGGAATTCTTAAGAATACTATAGATGATCTTTATGTTTGCCTTTTTAAATTTTCTGAGGTTTTGTTGGCTTTCTTAAAATTTCTTGGATTTTCCGAGATTTCTTGACATAGTATTTTAGTAGTATAACTAGGTGGGTATGACTCCAAAGCCAACCCCGATAAGAAATACCATAGGCTCAAAATTGCTGACATTCATTTCCAGTTTAGCGTTGACTAAAGGGGATCCTTATCGGGTCCGGGAAGTAGCAGTCGTTTTTGCTTCTAATTAAAAAAGACCGTTAGGCTTTATCAGTTCCGGTCAATCAGGAAAATACCGTTAGGCATTATTGAGTCCAAAATGGGATACAGCTTTCCAGTCTAATTAAAAAGGTCTTATCAGGGTCGCGGGCAGGATCTTATCGCTTCTAATTAAAGAATGCTCCTTTAGGTATTATCAGTTCAGGTCAATTAGGAAAGTCTGTTAGGTATTATCAGTTAAGTATAGATTTTGTACTTAATATAAATAAAGGTACAAACAAATTTTATGTAGGAGTTAGTTAGGAGTGCTATGATTAATTCGCTTAATAATACCGCAGAATTAAATAACTATCAATCAATGTTCCACCAATACTAGGTTACCTCTTAGAATCGGGCATTGGAAAGATTAAAGGTAAACAATTAATTTTTATAATAATAAAATGTTATTTATTATTGATTTTAGGATATAGGGTGACGAAGAAGGCTTTGAATTACCAGGGGGGTGGTGGTACCATTAGGATTCGCAGGTGCAGTAGAATTAGTTGGCAGGACATCAATTTCTCATTTCAAGGACGTATTTGTACAGGCGCCATTGTAAATCTTAAGCACACCGACCTGGCAGAATTCTTGGGGGATGCACAATTCTTAATATTTTTAAGAATTAAAAATATCCTCAAGACCGAATTGATGATGAAAATCAATGTTGCCTTTTGTTGACAATATGTGAAAACTTAGAAGCAAAGAAGTAGACTTCAAATATTTCAGGTAAATTGTAGTGATTATTATAAAATAGGGAACGGATTTATATGTATTTTTGTATATTTTGATGACGGTAATTCAATATACCTGTACCTTTTAGGGACTTTATATTTTTTTATTTTGGATATGATGATATAATTTTTACGAAAAATGTTATGGAAAGCCTAGAAGGCGACAGATTGCGAAATTACCAACAACGAAAAATGCAAAAATACACATAAATCCGTCTCTTAATTATAAATATCAAATTTTGATTATAAATTTTTAGCGTCACCGAATTAGATTCAACCAACGATTTGAAAGAATGTTGGGATGAAAACGTGGAGAGCCACATCTTGGTTCAAATGGAAGAATTCCAGGATAGGGATTCCAGCTGGACATTTAGCACCGTAGTGAATTTCTCGTCTGGAGGCTTTAAATGGTGTACGAATATTGATATAAATGTTAATTACATCACAGATGATAGCAAAATCGGGTATATTTTAAAAGTTGATTTGGAATATCCAAATGATTTACATGATATTCATAATGATTTACCATTTTACCCTCAAAAACTTAGTCCTCCCAGATTGAAGCAAACTAAACTACTTACGATACTCCACGATAAAGGGCGCTACGTTATCCATTACCGTGCACTCAAAATTTAAAAAATTCATAGAATTGTTTAAACAATCGGCATGGTTAAATCGTACATTGACTTGAATACATTGATGAGAACAAAAGCATGCATTAATTTTGAAAAAAAATTTTACAAGTTGATGAACAGCGCCACTTTCGGTAAGACGATGGAAGATGTGCGCAAGCATAAAGTAGTCAAGTTAGATGGGAGGGTCGGTATGCAGTAAAGTCCATGGTATGCAGCAAAGATGTTAATTGCTAAACCCAATTGTCATAGTCATACGATTATCGATGAGATAATCATCAATATCAGATATGAATCTAAAATTATGTATTGCGATACGGATTCATTGATGTATCACATAAAATGTCCTGACTTTTATAGTATTATGAAAGATAATATTAATTTGTTCGATACCATAGTGATTATCAACCTAATAATTCCTATGGAATTCCACTTGCAAATAAAAAAGTTCCCGGTCTGATGAATGACGAAATGAATGGTAAAGTGATGAGCAACTAGGTAGGATTGAGATCTTAAATGTAAAGATTGTATTAAAAATGCCAAGGGTATTAAAGGATGTAATTAAAAAAAGTCTTAATTTAGTAAATAAGAATTTAGTATTAAGAGATCAAAATTAATTAATCATAATTATTTGAACAGCCTGGGGTCATTGGAGAATTATGTCTTTGTAATAATATGTTTTAAAAATAAAGTATATATTATCAGTAGCAGCTGTTTTTTATTCATTTCTAAAGTGGCGCTGGACGTATTTGGACGCAGCGGAACAGGTTATAATAATAATAAAGGTCAGGTGATCCGGGAGTAGGATTTCTATAAACCGAAGATGGAAATTACAACATGGTAAATAAGAGATAAGAGAATAAAATTCCCTACCTAATTACTCATTGCCATTCTTACGATAAACATGATAATAATTGAGAAAAACGTTTTTCACCCCTATTTGCAGTCTAACTGTACAAATATCGATCCTAGGGTAAAAGTAACATATGAACCAAACTTATGGGAATTTACATTTCCCACAACTTTGGTTATTATCATTTTTACTCTAAAGCTGAAAATAAGTGAGTTATTTGAAAAACAAGAAACCACCCTTTAAATCAAGATGGCGGCAAACGCAATGGGGGGTGATTTTCACTACCAAACACCCCCTCCTGAGTTTAAAACAAAAGAATCGCTCCCCTTAATTATTTCCAGGTGACCGATTTTTAGTCCTATCTTGACTGGACTATGAGGTAATTTTTTAAATAACAATTTGTTCAATCCTTTAGTCTAGTACCCTTAAATATTTTATCATCAATAGGTAGATACTAAAATCATCGTCTTCAAATGTAATTAATTTATTTCCAATTTTCCATCCATTAGTTTGAATTCTACTTAAGAAGAAGCACTTAATTGCTGAGATTTTCTTGGCTAATTTACTCTCTCCATGAACTTTACCTAGATCCACTCTTGTGCGCAACTTAAGTAAAGTATAAAAATTAAACCGATATCAAAAATGTAATCACACTCAGAAAAATCATTCGTCAATATGGAAATGATTTTAAAGAAGCTTACTCAACTCGTCATCTATCTACACTGACGCGCATGAATGAATTAACGAGAGATATTTTAATTAAAAATCAGTTGTTGAAAAATTCATCATTTTTGCGCCGATGAACAAAATTCATCGATTTCAAATTTATAAATTTGTTCATCGGCTCGAAAATTATAATATTTTCATCAATATGATGAATAATTTTTTTAGTATAACATGTAATCTCTGAGCCCACGCACTTATTGCTTATTAAAAACATCCCTGAGCGCAACCCAACTCGAAAATCACCGATAGAATCTCTGAGCTCGCGCATTTCGTAAAAACGTCCTTCTGCATCCTACAGGAAAAGGTTGAAGAGCATTGGGAGACCGAAAGAAATAATAAAAAAATGTATAATAATAAAATATAATTAAAAATAGATTTGAAACCATTTAGTAGCCAAATGAAGAAATTGGGTACAACCCCTGGCGACGCCGCTGATGGTTCACTGATTAATCAAATTGACACTGACGATTACGAAGTACTAACATAGTACTAACAGAACCTCAAAAAGTAGAAGGTTTCAGATATTGTATTATTTTTTTATTAATTAGAATATTAATAATGGGAACAGACGAAAAAAGTGATAAATGCAGTTTAGAAAAATCCCATCATCTAGTTAGTATCAAAGAAGAAAATGCGTTCAACGACTGCAACATTGAAATGGATTTTTCTTGCGAAGCAGAACTGCACCATTCCATCGATATTAAAGTAGAAAATATCGAAACACCACCTGCGGCGTGTAAAGTATGCAAGATAAAATTTTCGCAACAATCCAACCCACAAGTGCACTTGAAAATTCATTCTAATGAAAATATATTTAAATGCAAACTTTGTGACATTGTGCTTAGTACCAAGATATTTTTGAAAGCCCATTACAAAGTTCACGCGAAGAGGAGATCGTATGTATGTAAAACTTGTGGTTTGAAATGTATCACAACTTCAGTCCTAAAGGAGCATGTAAAAACCCACACAGACGAGAAAGAATTTCTTTGTGAAGTCTGTGATGCGAAATTTCAGCATAAATCACATTTGCAAAGCCATATTAGAAGTCATTCCGTTGGAAAACCAATCGGGTGTAATTTTTGTGATTTGATATTTTTGGACCGCTCCGCTGCCAACTTGCACTTAATAATACATCATAACAGTGAATGCCCTTTTGAATGTCGCATTTGCGATTATAAATTTCAACGTATTGGAGATTTGAAAGTGCACTTAAGAACTCACAATCCGTTTGTGTGTGAAGTTTGTAATACGGATATGCCATATAAGATGGATTTGAACAACCACATAAGAATTCATACCTACGAAAGGCCTTACTATTGTGAAATTTGCAAGTTGGAATATCAGACACGATGGTTTCTCAGTAAACATTTTTATAAGTATCACACAAGTGAAAAACCATTTTTGTGTAAAAATTGTAATTCTAAATTCTTAAATAAAAAGGACTTGGAAGTGCATTTAAAAATTCACAACGTTGTAGTTTCCGAAAATTCATAGGGTTTTTATTTTAAAGTAAATTATAAAAAAATATGAAATGCATTTTTAGTTGACCTAATTTCCCTTTATGATGTCCTATTGTTTATTTAACCTACTAGTTTAGAAAATGGAGCCGGAAATTTAAAAATTGGTTGCAATATAACAAAAAAAAATACAAAGTTTTAAATAAAACATTTCAATATTTATTTTCTAAATTTGTGGGGTCCTACCAATCATACAAAACAATTTGTATATTTTAAAGTAAATTAAAAATTAAGCTAAATTTTATTTAAGTATAACAATTAGAAACCGTTTGTTTCACTGAGTATTGAGTAGTTGTTCTTATTTTACGTATATAAAAGTATACAATGTAAGGCAAGTTTGCTATATTATTAAGGGTAAAATTAAGAGAAAGAAAACACGTACCTACCTATATACAAACAAAACAGACCAGAAATTGAATAAAACATTTCAAATAAAAACTAAGTAGGCGTACTGATACCTATTTAAAAAAATAACAACTTATGGGAGAGTGCAAAAACAAAACATTTCGCTATTTAATACTTTTAAAAATATTACACTAAACCAGCATCCTTCGCCATACCATAAAATATCGAATTTCTATTTTGTAACAAATTGGGAGGCGAATCAAACTCGACAATGTATCCTTTATCTAAAACAATCACTCGGTCAGAATCCATGATTGTGTTTAATCTGTGTGCAATAGTAAGAACGGTGCAATCACGGAACTCCGTCCTAATAGTGCTCTGAATCAAATCATCTGTTTCTAAATCGACCGCCGCTGTCGCTTCATCCAATATTAAAACTTTAGTTTTTCTCAACAAAGCCCTGCTCAAACAGATCAACTGTCTTTGCCCCACAGATAAATTTTCACCACCTTCGGTCACTTCGTGATTCAAACCAGATGCCAAACCTACAAACATACTAATTTGATTTTATGTTCAACCTAAACACAGGTCACTAACCTTTAACAAATTCTTTAAGATGAGCATGTTCCAAAGAACGCCATATATCTTCGTCGCTATGCTTATCAAACGGATCCAAATTCATTCTTAGACTACCAGAAAACAGGACGGCGTCTTGAGGAATAATGGTCAGACGCGATCGTAATGCGTGGAGACCTATTCCGGCGATGTTGATTCCATCAATCAAAATTTCACCTTGTGCAGCTTCAATTATTCTAATGGGAAAGTCAAAATTAAACGAGGAAAAATACAAAATTCCAAGTACCTGAAAAGAGCCAACGTAAGACTCGATTTTCCCGCACCAGTCCGACCCACGATTCCAACTTTTTCGCCGCCAGTAACGGAAAAATTAACGCCCTTGAGCACCAAATCGAGACCGGGTCGATATCGCACGGCGAAGTTATCGAAAACAACCGTTCCCGAATCGGGCCAACTGGGTGCGGGAGTTTTGTTAGGAATATCCCACGCCGCCTCTTGGGTGCTCTCTCCGTACTCTTTAATTCGTTCCACCGCTACAATATTCGTTTCTACGTCGGAAGTCATACGCACCAACCAATTCAAAGTTTGAGTTATCTAGAAAATTTTCCATTTTAAGGCTACGAAGACATTAAAATGTTTACAAGTTTACCTGAAGCGCGTACGTGACCGATAAACCCACTAGACCGGGATTTTGTTCTCGATCGATGACGGCAAACAAAGCGGCAAATAAAATGATCAAATTGCCTACCATTTCTAATCTCACAGCGAGCCATCGATTAGCAATTATACTGGGATAATAAGAAATTTGATTAAAATCAACTTTATTTTCGGATTCTGTTATAAAACGATCCGTTACGCCGTATGCTCTAATTGCGGCCGAACCAGTAACGGTTTCGCCAAAATGCGAATAAATTGGAGAACGAGACACCGATTCCAGTCTCTTTAATTGACGCGACGTGGCCACATAAAACCTTTGTATTAAATAATACACAAATCCAATGGGTATTATCACAGCAACAAATATAGGTGTCGTATAGCTTATAACAAAGAGAGTAGAAAATACCTAAAAATTTTCAAAAATTCATTTTCGGTGTTTCAAGTTTATTGTCGACCAATTTCTCGTGCAAACGGATGCCAATTTTGTGAAAGATATCTTAATTCTTTCATGCATGATGAAATATTTTGTAGGAATAGTCTGGGGATGTAAAAATAATCGAGACAGTCTTTCCTGTCCAAAGGGTGAACTGTGATTATTCATCTAATTAGATGCTCAAAATTCCAATGCTCTGAAGAATTTGTCATCATAAGTACATGTTGTCTTTGATGATTTGGTATTACCATTATTTAGAAAATCACAGCTTTATCTTAGGGGATGTCCATTAATTACGTGAGGCGTTTAGGGGGGGCGGTAGAGTAGAATCTCACGTGGGGGAGAGGGGGGAATTCGGCAAATAACACGTAATATTTTTTATTCCGCAAGAAACTGTAAAATTGCTAGAGAACTCTCACTAAGAGGGGTGGGGGGGTCGAAAAATCCCCACACGTAATTAATGGACGTCCGGAATCACACCCCAGTAATCACTGAAATTTTCTGTTTTCTTCTATATCTTTGAAAGCCCAAAATAATGGTAGTCTACCCCCTTAATTATGAATATTCACAGTTCAGATTACAAAACTTAAAATTTATACAGTTTGGATATTGCTGAGAGCCTAGTGGATCGCTCATTCGATCGACAAATATTAGAGAAATACTTCAGCCGAGGGAGGAATTGCTGGGGAAATCTGGTGTACAAATGAAAAAAAATCTACAGAAATATTAGAAAATAGGAAATCCAAGGGAGTGAAGACAATCCTAGGAAGATTTAAAGAAATCTTAGAAATACTATCGACAATTTTGTTTTACTTTTTCAACTTTTTTAAAAAGAAATCTGAAGAAATCCTAGGAAGTCTTAGATAATCCAAGGACATCTTAGACAAGTTTGGTTTTTTAATTTTACAACTTTTTCTAAAGGATATTTTGAGGCAATCCAGGAGGAAAACCGGGCAACTCTTTCAAAAATCTCGTAAAAGGATATCTACAAAAATTTGCATTGTGACTCGCCCCTCGGCTTCAGCATTTGCACTCCATAGCTGCATATGAAAAGTAGGGAAATCACGTTGCAGCATTTGGTTTTACCAGAAATCAAACCTGGTACTTTCACTTCTCGTTAATTATACCACGAGTACCTTTAAACTCCAAACAAGAAATTTAAAAAAATTCTGATATTTTACCAAATTGGCAAACGTTGCATATAAATTGGCCGACAAGTTAATCACATGTTGTTTACAACATAGACAAATAATGATGTAGCAACAACACAAACTAACATCATATTCAGATTTATCGTCACAAACTACATAAACTCGGCAAAAATTAGAAAAAATGCAGATTTATTTAGTTTGAGAAAATAATCTGTACGTAAAAGCAGTCATATTTAAATAACATTAAGCAATCTCCCAACATTTCAACCAATTTTTTTTAAACTCATGGAACACAATTACCGAAACCGCCAAATTTTAATTTATTTAATTAAAAAAAAACTAACCCCCTACTTTCTAATATAAAATATACCTCAAATAAGCAATAAACTCCATCAATAATGTAGAAAGGCAAACTTGAATCCAATACGTCAACATCTTTACTAAATCTAGACAAAATTCTACCAACGGGGGTAACTTCAAAAAAGGATAAAGGAGCACGCATCAACGCCTCCAGCATTAAATTATGCATTCTACGTCCAGCATTCCAAAAACCTAAACGGGGTATGAGATCGGTTCCAGCCGATAAAAGACCTAAAATTATTGATAACAAACGATCACATTCTACAAAATTAAATTAAGCAACTACAAAAACCAACAATATTTGGTGCTAATTTATTAATTTTGCGTTAAAAGTACATGAACTTTGATTAGCCAAAAGACAAGAATAAAAGATTCTAGTCGAATCTTAATATTAAAAAAGCATTAATTGATCGATTGTCTACATTTTGACTACATCTTTATTAATTTAAGAAATTAAAAAAAAAACAAAAGATTACAAAAAGAGAAACTCGGCTGAGAAAATTGTCCAACTTAAATAAACGGGGGCGACGCCTTGCGGTGCAATTACCTATAAAATAAAAATTTGTGTGTGATTCCTACTCTAATTCAATTTTGTAAATTCAAACTATAAGTGAGTGCAAAATCGAGGAGCTTTGCACGTACTTATACGTACTTAATTCCGTGTCCTTCATGTAAGAACTGTAATTGTGTTCCATACTTACACTTAAAAAGCAAACTTTTTCAGCACATAATTCAAGACACACTTCCACCACCAATGTGGAGTTTTATATGCTAAGAAGAAACTGAAAATGTTCTAAATATAATAAAAGTATACATAGTAGTAAAAAAGAAATTGCTAAAAAATTACAATTAAAGAAGTGGCTCCGTGGCAAAAATTTTAAAATTTCAATAAAGAAACTGAATGTTTCTTTTTTAAATATGGGCCTAGAACTTTTAAAATGCGAAAATTAAATAAGCACTTTGAGAGGGGGGAGGGGTCAAGTATGAACAGTCTACTTTGTGCAAAACAAAAGAAACTATCAGCGGTACGTTTCAGATCAACACTTACGTGCGATGAAAACAAATTGCAAATAAATATTTTTATAAAGATAAAGCAGATCAATTATTACTTACAACAGAAAATTAAAATAAAAACGTTTTCGTAACATACCCTAAAAAAAGTTGGAAAAAAATTTCTGATATTCTGAGGTAGACGCAAGTCAAGTGTATGCATATCGTTCGAAAAACGGGCTAAAATTCGACCAGTGAGGGTGACATAAAAAAATTTCATAGGTAATCGAAGTACATTATGAAGTAATTTTGAATGAAGTATGTTGGCAGCATCCTTTGTGCCTTTTGCATATAGTAATTCCCAGGCAAATATAAAAATTACTAAAACAAAAATTTTAGTACATTAGGGTCGTGAGAAACGCACTTTTAAGATGGATTCGAAATCTGAAAACCGGAACATTTTTCTATTAACGTATTTAAAATTTAAAAATCATGTAAATTATTACTCCTAACAAACATAAATTTAATTTGGATGGAAATGCATCTGGTAGGAGACCTAAGTCTCAAGCTAGAGTCGTAATGTATTGCACCATTAGCAAATCAATTCGAGGTTCCACTCAAAACCATTTTCGACGCGGCATGATTTGACGCGGACACGTTTCAACATGTAGTATTTCTTCCTCCATTTATGGGCGATTTTTTAGCAAATGAATGCCAACTGTAAATAGTTGCAGCTAAGTGTTTTAATCGGCTGATCCGGTTGCAGTTGTCTTCTTTCAACTTCTGGTGGCTTCAGAGATATTTTTAATAAATCCTTGAGCTTAAAAATCCCGTTTTTATAACCGTAGTTTTAGACTTAAAATGTTCTCGCGTCAAAACGAGCCGCGTCGAAAGGAAGTCAACCCAATTCTTGTAACGAATCGGCAATCGAATCGGAAAAAATCGAATTTTAGACACAGTAGTGGTTAATTCTGACTTCTAAGATGTTTAGTTAGATCAAATTTCAAACTTTATTTAATATTATGTTGTAATAAATTAATTTATAGTATTGCATTGTATCGTGAAAAGTTTCCTTTTGTGAAATGCGAGATGAACAATTTTTACGCCAACCCACCTCCTGCGTCATATTTAATTTAAATTTTTCGTAATTTCTTCAGTACTTGTTTCAGTAACAGTAAGTTCTTCATAAAATATAAAATGAAAATAAATGAAGTTTAAGAGGGAAGAAATATTAAGCAGTTTCCTTTGTGCATAAAAAAAATTAAAAACACAAGAAACAATCAGCAGAACGATTCAGATCAAGACTAACGTGCGATGAAAGGAAAAAAATGTAAATAAATTCTTTTAAAAGATAAAGCAGATCGATTTATTATTACCTACAACAGAAAACTAAAATAAAAACTTGTTGTCACATACCCTAAAAAAGGTTGGGAAAAAATTTCTGATATTCTGAGGGAGTTGAATATCAAGTGTATGCATATCGTTCGAAAATCGGGCTAAAATTCGACCAGTGAGGGTGGTATAAAAAAATTTCATAGGCAATCGAAGTACATTATGAAGTAATTTTAAATGAAGTATGTTAGCAGCTTCCTTTGTGCCTTTTGCATATAGTAATTCCCAGGCAAATATAAAAATTACTAAAACAAAAATGTTGGATTAGAAAAGTGAAAAACGCACTTTAAAGATGAATTCGAAATCTGAAAACGGGAACATTTTTTTATAAGCATATTCAAACTTTTGAGTTGTTCGCTCCGAAGAACAAACAAATTTTATTTGATCAGAAAGGCATTTTGAATCGTACTACATCTGGTTGGAGACCTTGTTCTCCCAATGGAAGTTTATTTTTAAATGGGGGAAGTTCCGAAGAGCTTGTTTAAATTAGAATTTTCAAATTTTAATATATCAAATGCGATGTAATTTTGATAAATCAAACAGTTTAAGTGTCATCGGTCGTGTAATCTATTATATTAAATACTAGCTTCATTCCAAAGCTTTTGTTGACACTAAACAAATAGTACCAGCCTTCTGTATAAGATATAAAAGCATATGGTTTGACAAAACCAAGAATCGAGTTAACCTAGATCAAGACTAGAGTTTCGACATTACTCTAATGAGATGTGTCTCCTCAGTTGATTGTTGGCAACCACGATACCATGCCGCCTGGAGTGGAAGTTTTGGGTTTTGCGGACGATCTCACGTGGGGACGACGGCGAAAATGGAAGATGAGCTGACAGAGAAATGCAACATGGCAGTGGCAAATATCTGAGCGTGGATAACCACCAGAGGGCTGTCTATTGTGCCCGAGAAGACAGAGGCGGTCCTGGTTTGCGGAAGGAAAAAACATTCGCCAATCAATATCCAGGTGGAAAACCAAAATATCAGTCTCCCACCGAATCGGTCAAAGTATTTGGTATCCCGATATGAAGAGCATATCCGGCGACAGCGATTCCAGGCTCCTTCCAAATATTGGCGGCCCATCCGAGCCCAAGAGACGGATCCTGACTTCCGTGGTGGAGTCTATCGTTTGTCAAGTACGCCAGCTACTCGGAAAGTTTTTGCCGTGTGCAGAGGAAGATGGCTCTTAGAGTGGCGAAAGCCTACAGGACTACCTCTACCGCCGCCATTTTGGTGTTGTCGTCGATGATCAAGAAAATCAAGATTCACACCAGAGTTCCATGCTGAGCTACGCACTGCCTCATTGTGCACAGGGCAGGCAAGATGGGTTGCTAGTGAAAAGGGAAGATGAACGCATAGGCTGATGAAATCACTGATGAGATATCCCAAATCATGACGGGCCATGGTTGCTTCCGCCATTACTTACACTGGTTCAAACGGGCAGAGTGCAGCAGCTGCCCTTATTGCGAAGAGGAAAATACTGCGTGCCATAGCCTCTTCGAGTGCCGCCACTGGAGTACGCAGCGACAAATGGCGGAAGATCAGCTGGTTTGCAAGTTAACACGGGATAACCTAGTGGTGGTCATGCTGGCCAGCCAAGACAACTGGAATGCGGTGGAAGCTCTTGCGAGGAAGATAATCTCGGCCAAGGAGATCGACCAATGCTGACTAGCAAATCCCGGCAATTTTATGGAGTGGGGTTTTAGTCAGTTTAAATCGGACACTACCTTTTCTTTTTTTCGTCTTTCAGAAGATTTCCCCACTCCCAACGCGTGCAAAATAAAACTACAATACCAAATTCTGTCAAATTCTCCACTTACACCGATCAACTGAGGAGACACATACCATTAGAATAATGTCGAAATTCGAGTTTTCATCTAAGTTTCTAAGTTTGTGCGATTCTTGGTTTTGTCGAAGAATCTGCTTGTGTGTCTTAAACAGTGTTTAGTGTCAATGAAAGCTTTGGAATGGTAAAAATAAATCTTTTTTACTCAAACCCTTTCTTTAGTATCAGAAAATAGACCTGAAACTTTTTTTCTGTTACTAAAGGGCTTAAGCAAAAATATATTCAATTTCCACTTCATTACCATTTTGCAGAGTCAGTAGATTTACAACTCTGCCATTTGTTCAGTCTAGAGTGATTTATGCAACACAAGTCATTTCAGTTTAGTAGTAATTTTGATCATTTGCAATAGTCTAACATCCGGTATAAGAAACATCTACCCTCATCTGTTAATTTATTTGTGATAAGAAATAAATGATAGATAATATGAGTCCACTAAATGCAAAAGTGTGTATATGAAAAATTTCGAAAATGAGTTATTGGTGGCGTTGTATTCGTTAATCGAATGCGCATCTTTTAAATATCAGTATATGCTTTTAATTACTATTTAGAAATCAGTAGGTAAATTCTAAGTAGGAGAATATTAAATTAATCCTAAAGCTTCAGTTGCAAAACTGTTCAATAAACATGGTTCAGTTGAAAAACTGTCTGTATGCAATCTTTATACTAAAATTCTACGGTTAATAATCTAAATATTGGTAAAAAAATTATCATTGTGACTTCAAAATGCAATACAATACAAGACAAACAAAATATACTGGAAGAATCTTTCATACTTTTCCTCATAACAGTTTCGTGTAAATATCTCAAAACAACTTGAATGTCATATACACACATTTGCATCTAGTGGACTCATATACAGATTGACATTATTGCACATAATATGTAGGTTGCCTAGTTAAATTGCGTGCGGACAATGGGAAATATGGTACGTACGGACAATGGGAAATATGGTGCGCAATTTAACTAGGCAACCTATTATCTATCATTATTTATATTTTATCACAAATAAATAACAGATAAGGGTAGATGTTTCTTATACCGGATCTCGTACTACAATTAATATTAAACTTTTCCGAAAAGGAGAGCCAACGCAAAATTAAAAACATTTTTACGGTACAATTGTAAAATAAATTTAAAACAACATAATTCAAAAAAAAGTTGATATGGCATATACTCGGGGGGGGGGGGGGGGGACCGACTCGGACGTACTTATATAAAACCTTTGTTCGTTGTTTTCAGCCTTCTTCACCATCCTGAAAGTGCGGAACACCTGGTATCACTAAGATTCTACAAATTGTACCTAATAATATCGATGCACATTTAAAGATTTAAGCAAAACACACGCAGGTAATAAATTGCTGAAGATCACACAAAAAAGAAAATTAACACTGTTTTCAGTAGGAATGTTAAATTAAACACACTTGTTTTCAAAATTCATAAAACGGCATGCAGAAAGGTTTAAGATAACCTAGCAGTTCTAATATTTTTTTATTGAAAAAATCAGGTTGCAAACTATCGAGCGTTTTTGATAATCTTAGCCCGACTCCATAATGTACTTGCAATAAAAATGTACGGACATGCACGATATAAGTATATTATAAAAAAAAATGCTGAATTTATTTCTGCCACTGAGCTTGTTGAAAATATCTTTTTAAATATAACTGCCTCTTTAATTTAAACAAAAAATAAAGAGATTGCACGTACCAAACATGAACTTTCAATGACTTCATACAAATTGAATGCAAGTTCATCGTCAATGCTTTCAATATCTCTGGCATATCGTGAAATAATTCTACCAATTGGAGTGCATTCGAAAAAATATACGGGGTATCTGATGATATTTTTTAATAAATTTCTATGTATATCTCTTGCAGCTTCTAATGCTGACAATCACAATATTAATTCGGAAGAACAAACTGATACGCCTAAAAGTTAAATCAAAAATTTTGTTTCATTTAAAAAACTAGAAAATTCTACCATAACACAATAACAATTTAGCATACCAAAAAAAGGAATTGGTTAATTTAGTAGTCATGCTTCAATTTTTGGAGAGAAAATCACAAACTTTTTTAGTCACGATGCAAATAAAAATAAAATCTAATGGGATCAAAGCTAAGCAAAATTTTTAAAAAAAGAAAATCTACACTTTTGACGATCAAAATTTAGCCTAAATTTGAAATTAGTTGAAAAGACAATATAGGTATTTTGGATTTTATTCTTCGTTTAAAAAGAAGGGCAATTCGGTAAATGCAGAGAATTGTTATCGTTCTTTCCGCTCCACCCTCAACCTTTTCGCTCCTTGATAAATGAAAATTAAAATCATGATTAAGGCGGCTCCAGGTACATCATCTGGTGTCGGAACCGCTCAACCATTTTTTAAATTTCCGACATAGTTTGCATCGGCATTGAACAAATATGTTTTAAATATAACTGCTTGGTCTCTTTATTAAAAGTAAATTAGTGAAATAAGAGAAAATAAAACATTACCGCAAAGAAACAACTCAACAATCCTCTCATAGTCATTGGTAGAACGTTATCCATGGTATCAACGTCTTTTGAAAATCGATTTAAAATTCTACCAACAGGCGTAACATCAAAGAAAGTATTGCAAGGTGCCTTAAGTACGTTACTTAGCAACAAATTATGCAAGAGATAAGATCCATCTAACGAACCAACAAATAATGCCAGAGACGACAAAAAAACTGTAACAGCTGAAAACCGACACAAAATAGTTAAAAAAATACTTTTTTATAGATTTCGCGAGTCAAGTTCCCGCACCTAATTAATTAAAAGTTATAAATTTGTGTTAAAACATAAAAAAAAAACTATTAGGTGTAATAATAATTTTTCTAATAGAGAAAATAAGGCAGTCGATAATTGCACACCATAACCAAACCCAAACCAAAATAAGAATGCAACACTTTTTAAGCACACAGAAAGCATAAAACGCAAAGCAAAAAAAATACATTCGCTTTAATAAGAAGTTTTAGTTATTTTTTTTACCATGAATACAAAGCGTATTAGTGTGACGAGAATACTTGGTAACACAATGTCCACGACTTGAACATCGCTAGAAAATCTGTTTAAAATGCGACCCATTGGTGTTGTATCAAAAAATGATAACGGTAATCGCAAAACTATAGTTAATAAGGATTCGTGTATACTTTTAGCCGCTCTAAGTGTGCCAACAGCATTAATAGCGTTGTAGGATATTACACTAAGTCCTATAATTAGAAAAAAAAATTAATTAAAAAAACTAATAGGTCAATAGAAAATTGAAACCCCAGCCGGCTCTAGCAGCTGTCCGTTCAATAATTTATTAGTCATTGTAGCCACTCTCTTGACATGTTTTTCAAGAAACCACACTGCTCACGTTACAGATCGCCTCAGATTGGCAACTGGCAATTCAGAGCTGAAGGCACACAATTATACTAAATAAAATATCTAATTTCGTGTAGGTTTTCTGCAAGCAATCTACAAGGGAGCAGCTACTAATAAACTACACCACTACCCAGGGGGGTAGTAAAGAAATTATGACGCTTTTATTAAATTCGTTGTACTAACAAAACCTAACAAGAATGAGTTTCAAGTTTGAGACAAGAGAACAAAAATGAAAAATGGAAGAAAAATGTCAAGTCCCGTGGTTCTTTATTGTGCACAGAGAACAGCTCTGTGATTAGACCACAACGTTTGAAGCGATATCGTCGCGGGGAATCACCGAAAATTTTTAGGTCAAACAAAACAATCATAAAATAAGAATTTAAGAAAAACTGCAAAAATACCTTAGAGCAGCAAAAAAAATTATTACTACAATTATTTTTTTAAGCATAGATCACATTAATTTTTTTGATAAAACGGAAATTTAATATTAACCAATTTACTCTACTCGACTACTTTTAATAAACCTATTTTGAAATGCTAAGATTAATAAAATTATTAGTTTGATATTATGAACACTGTCGTCAAAGCACAAACCCCTTCACCTAATGTAATTTTAATGTTTTATTATGTGGAATATGCAAAACGGCACGTTTTGATTTTTGAATGGAAAAAAATGAAATCTATTACCATAAACGTTTTAGTTATTAACATATACAATATTGGAAGCATAATAACGTCCAAAATGTGAACATCGTTGGAAAACCTATTTAAAATGCGACCAACTGGCGTCGAATCAAAAAAAGATAAAGGTAGTCGTAAAACAATTGTTACTAACGTTTCATGCATTTCCTTAGCCGCTCTAAGTGTACCTACGGCATTGATAGTAGATATAAACACCACAGAAATGCCTATAATTAAAAAAAAGTAAGATTAGTAAATGTGTAATGCGCTAAAACAAGCAGGGAGTTTACTAAAGTAATAATTAATTTAATTGTGAAGAAAAGGGAGAGAAAATATTAAAATAAAAAAATCATCTTGTTTTAGGATATAGAGCACACGAGCAGTTTATGTATTTGCTTCTGATCGCAAAAATTCAGGTCCGATGGGGTATCATCTACATTTGCACATAAAATGTTTACCTGCTAGTGTAGTCTAGGCAATAAATGCTCAAAACAGGGGTTTATAGGACAATGTCAAGATCCCAATTTTCTACTTCAGGTTTGTGCTTTGGACTAGTTGAGAGATAAAATATACTAGATGTCCCCGAACCAATTAAATTGTATTTTACAATTGCAAATTGCTCAATAATATACTCATTTTAAGGAAATATAATGCAAAGAATTTCACGAACGTAGATCTCAAAAACTGCAACAGATACATCAAAAATAAGTGATAACCTTCTTGTAGAAAATTTTGTCAGCTTTCATTAGTTTGCCAGTCCATTAGTTTTCGAAAGAACGGCATTTAAAGATCGAAAATTTTACATGTAAACTAGCACGCATAAATTAGTAGTAATTTAGTCAAATTAATTTAATTAAATTATTTCATTTTACGGTCGATCCGTGATTTACCGTGATTGCGCCAGCCAAAACAAACTCTACGCTACGGGCGCTCCGGTCCGTTTTAGCTGGCGCTTAACTAGCTAAAAACATCCCTGAAATCCATCCATCCATATAGAGAGGCCCAACCTCTCCACATAAACCCGCACTTGGCGAGGTACAACAGGCATATGGCGGAATCACTAACCCCTGTATTCATAAAATTTTTTGAAATTTACAACAGATTTAGAAACCCTTTTTAAGGAATGCGTCATAAAACACTAATCACAAATGTTCTATTTGGTTTTTGAACTTTCATCAGCGTTTTAACTAAAATAGCTTTTGACATTCTCTTAAATATTTGTATGAATACAGCGGTAAGACTATATTATCAGAGCACACGTAACGTCAACAGAGAATCCGTGACTTACAATTTCTATGTACTCCCATGTTAAACATCATGAAAAATTTCGATTTTCAAATGCCGTGAAAACTAATGGATAATAGGTCCGTAAAATTTTTTTTCCAATTTTTGGTCTAAATCAGCCGACAGTAACCGTGGTTTCTTATGTCTGCTTGATCAAAATTGAAGTTAAATTAAATGTCTGTAATTATTTACGATAAAACGTCCTTGCGGTGAAACCGTCTCCGCGCCATAACGGTGTCGCTCCAAACCGGTTCGTGCCGAATCGGTTGCACTGAAACGTCCCATCCCGTCTTTTTTGGGTAGGCAAAGATAAGAAAAATTTGTATGTTTGTTTGTAAAATCGTCCATGATCGCACAAAACTTAACGTTGGCCAGTACGTAACCAGGGCTATGAAAGATTAAAAGTTACTGAATTTGTGGAGCTTTTATAGAGCAAAAACCTTTTCAGCCTTCCCGGGAAGACAAATCGAGTAGTAAGAAATTACCCGAAAGGTAATTGGAAATGGATGGCTGAGAGCTCCCTACACCCTACAGAGTGTAAGTCACAGGAAGCAACAATTTGGAAATTATAACAAAATAATATTGGGTTCCAAATGTACAATCAAGGATATGTATTGAGTAGCGGCGCGGCGGTTCGTCAGAGGAGGCTTAGCTTCCTCTGAATTTCTGATTTCAAAGATAGAAAAAAGTGGATTTTCAAAAGTTACATAAGGCTACCATAGAAGTAGTATCCCTAACCTATAACATATATGCAGGCACAGAGTAATCCCCAGTGACTATACATCGACTCAAATCTTCGCATAAACATATGGTGCTATCAAATTAATAGGTTTTAAACGACGTAGTGGAGTGTCAGCCTTCTTTATCATCTGAGTTAATTTTTTTTGTTCAATATTATCCAGAGTACGTTACATTCTAGCACTGTACTTTATGATTAGCCTCCTCAAATGAAAAGGCCACAAGCCGTCAGTGTTGTTGAGAAAAAATGAGTTTAAAAAAGCTTGAATGAGAACTTTTGGAAGTGAAAAAAAATGTATAAAACAAATTCGAAAAATCCCCCACACAAAATAAAAAATTAAAACTCTTGTGCCAACGTTATTTTTGTGTAAAAACTTAACAAAAAGAAAAACATTGCAAAAAAATGTCTTTAAAATTTTGAAGATTAAAGAAAAGAAAACTGTAAAATAAACAGAAAAGAATATAAAAATCTTATATTTTTGAAAATGTAAATTTTTGTCGCCCAAAGAACATAAGACAGAAAGCAAAATTGAGGCAAATGTAAAATAACGTTTTTGAGACAAACACATTATTCCCTTGATTAATGTTAATAATATTTACCGTGAACACCATAGTAACTGTCATGTAAAGAATTCCTGGTAAAACCACGTCTGTAGTTTGAATATCGTTTGAAAATCTATTTAAAATGCGACCTAAAGGTGTTACGTCAAAGAAGCTTAGGGGCAACCGCAACACCTTGTTCAATAAAGTCGAATGTAGGAGTTGGGTTGCTCTTAATGTGCCGATTGCATTTACAAATGCAATGACAATCACAGCAACTCCTATAAACAAAAATGTAATATTTCTCAAAGTAAAAAAAGCGACGCTAAAATTAAATTAAATTAAAAGCGTTAGTAATAGTGCTTACCATAACTTAAATAAAATAAGCATTAAGATAACCATTTTAGCAAAGGAAAATGCATTTTACTTGGAAGAATTAAAAACCAAGCCACATGCAATTTAAAAAAACAAAATCTTACCTTGACCAAATCCTAAAGCACCGTAAACGCCCAAATACATGTCTCTTTTACTCGTTGTCATTTCTTTATCTTCAGACCAGATACTCAGCCAAATGTTTGAACCAATATTAAATCCTTGAAATAATATATTAAGCACTATGGTACTGATGCTTAAAAATACACCAATAGATTTCAAGTAGTGCTTATAAACCTCCCACTTAACACTTCCAGTTTCAGCCTTTTCTGCTTCGATCAACTTTTCGCCAACTTTCTCGGCATCCTTCTTCATCGATTCGATCGAACTCGATCGATGCCTCAAACTCCGATCATTTGTTGTACTATCTGTCGACTTTTGTCTTTGTAAATTACCATTGGCTTTTTCAGATCCCGTTTCTGATTTAGACTCTGACACTCTCGACCGATGCCTGGTCAATTTTTTTGTAAACTCTTCCACAATCGCAGTGCCGCTGAGTTGATTCTTAAGCTCATCAATATCTAAAAGAATTATAATCAATATAGCTTCAAAGGTATGAAATTTACAGCGTACGTTCGTCGTCGTCATTTTCTACAATTTCGTTCAGATGATGAATCAAAAACTCCGAAAAGGCACCCTTCTTGTCCAACAATTCACGATAAGTTCCAGTTTCCGTTACCTGTCCATCTTTCAGTACGATAATTTTATCCACCATAGGTAAGTAGGTGATTCCATGCGTGACCAACACTCGAGTGGAGTTTTGCAAAAGGCCTGTGGGTCCAATAACCTGATCAAAAATGTGTTTTCCGACGTGACTGTCGACGGCACTTAAAGGATCATCTAACAAATAAATTTCAGAATCCGAATAAACTGCCCTCGCCAAACTGACTCTTTGTTTTTGACCTCCAGACAAATTGATACCCTTTTCGCCGATTTCGGTTTGATCACCGGCAGGCAACATATCGAAATCGGGCTTGAGAGCACACGATTCAATAACTTTGTCGTAAATCTTTTTCTCTAAATTCTTTCCAAATGTGATGTTCTCTTGTAAAGTGGCATTTTGAATCCAAGCTTGTTGCGACACGTACGCTATCGAACCAACCGTGTTTACCCTGCCGGAAATTTTATCCATTTCCCCTAAAAGCGCAGAAATCATGCTACTTTTACCCGAACCGACGCTTCCAACAACCGCAGTCAAACTACCCTTTTGGAATTGTGCATTTATATTTTTTAAGATCGCTTCTTCGCCCCAACCAAAGTTACCATTTTCGATCACAATAGGCATTTCTAGGACACAAGTTGAATCAGTAACACAATTTTTTTTTAAGTAAAACGTAACTTACTTTCAGTTGGATCGTGTTGTACATTGTCCGGATCGAGTTCCTCGCAATTCATAAATTTGTTAATTCTTTTCACCGATACCCACGCCTATAAAGTTCAATTACGTATTATTTTTTTGCAAAGATCAAATAAAGCGAAGGAGGTCCAAAATTATTGCAAAATATTTAATATTTAGATAATGCAAAAGTTTGAACCACCTTGAACGTTAAAGTTAGTAGATTAATTTGAAAAAGCGATTAAATGATGAAGAGGATGCAAAAGACGTTCCTTTGCAGGCTAGCTTGGTTATTTTGTTTTGAACTTTGAGAGGAGTCCTGTTTAGGTCCATTGTTTAGGCAGACTACACTAACAGATATGGTTATCAATTTTTGGTATTCAGTTGTATCTCATTACAGACTTTGTAAAATATTCATGAAGGGGTAAATATCTCAAAAAACTTTTGTATACAGGAATCAGAATTCCTTTGAAAATCGTTGGAATCCCTTGAAAATCGTTGGAATCCCTTGAAAATCCCTGGAAATCATTGGAATTTGAATCCCATGTACAATATTTTTTTTAGATATTTAGCCCTTGGACATTAAGGTCAATATTACCCAAGCTAAACCTGTGAACCAACAGAATTTGCCAACCCTCCATGGTTAAATTTCTAAATTTTAATCATTTATGCGAGAGTCACATTTTCTCGACTCTTGAATAAATTCTACAGTCTCCTAGGAATATTACTGTGTTATTTCAAATTATTATAGACATTAAAACACAAATGGCAACTATTACTGAAAAATGTGCTTGAAAATCAGAAAAATTAAAAAATGTAGCCTCTTACTTGCACCATATTGGAGATCATCATGGGTAACATGCTGAGTGGGAAACGTAGTACATTGAAGAGAGATAAAGATACGAAAGCCGTCTTAGCGTCAAGCACGTTTTTCTCATCCACCAGCACAAATGTAGCAAAGGAAACTAACGATACCTATGCATGCAATATTCATGATTGAAATATTAAAATTAGAAATCAGATTGTGAAATTTATACTAATAATAACGTTAGAGTGAATTTTTTTATGAATTAAAGCGAAAAAGTACCCAGTCCGATAGTTTTGTTATTAAAATTATATTGTTGACAAATTTGTATACCTCGACTGCCCACACCATAATCAATGGAAACACTCCCATCACAAAATGTACTGTCGAAAATAACGATAAAGAAACAAATACAATTTGTGGCGTGAGAACGTGTTTGGGGTCTATGTAGATGTATGTTGCAAACGTAACCAAGGAGACCTATGTTGTAAAATATTAAACAAATATTCAATCCTCATCAACTGAATAGGTAACTATTTAACAAAATTTTAAAAAATTGGTAGGTAATAATTATAAGCAAAAATTTGTTATTCCCCTTATTATTAAACCAAAAATTGCAGTATTTTGATTTGGGCCCTTGTATCGATCCCCAACAACTATTTTCCTGAAATAAAAGTTACTTCCTAATTATTTATTTTTTATTTTTTAATATAAATAATTAATTAACTAATAACTATAAAAATTTGTAAAACTAAAATCTACTCCGATGTATGGAATTGAGAAGAAATGATATTGGGTATAACAGACATCAATGAAACTAGAATTGTTCTTTCGTCGACGTTTCGAAGATTGTTTATGTCTTCATCCTCAAGACTCCACAACAAGATGCAATAGCAGTAATTTTTGCTTGGAAAACAACTCTATTATAAAGACTAGGCAAGCTTTCACGACTTTCAAACAAGTCAATAATATTAAATATAAATGTATCAACTGTAACAAACATGGAATAATAAATTTTTAAAAATTCAACATATCATAAGTTGAATTTCAACATATCAAATGTTGAATTTTTAGAAATTTATTATTCCATGTTTGTTACAGTAGACATTTATCAGGTCTACAAGTATGAAATGCGGATTTGGGAAACAGAAGGCGCACCAACTGCAATGTGTAGTATAAAGATTTGGCATATATATCGACACTCCCAACGAAGAAGGACGTAACTCATTTTTACCTATTTTGCAGGAGAGCAATTTTAAAGTTTTGAAATGTACATACATGCATAGGAAATACAACTTTTCTTCGCTGATTATTTCTGGAATTATTGGTCGTAAGGTAACGTTTTTTTTACCAAATCAAAGGTTTTTTTCTCAGAATTACAGCAGTAGTCATAACTCAAATTACTAGTAACTCGAGTTACGTCCTTCTTCGTTGGGGGTGTCGATATGTCAATTGGTTGTGCCATCAACAAGGATCAAAAGCGCATAAATAGGTTTGTTCGTTCTAGTTACACTTTTTACACTTAAAGTGTAAATAGTGTAATTTACACTTTAACTGCTTGCTTGCACAGGGTTCCCACTAAATTTTTCAAAGAAAATTCCCTGACTTTTCCAGGTTTTCCCTGACAAAAATTTTAATATTCCCTGACATTTTAGTATCGTAATACCAAGCAATGGCAAAAACAAAAAATTTGAAAATAAAAAAAAATTCTGTCAAATTTAAAAATATTTTATTTGAAAATATTTTCTTGACAAAATTTTTGTTTTCCCTGACATTGGCCCTAAAAATTGTAAAT
Source organism: Cantharis nigra (assembly GCA_958510845.1). Taxonomy (NCBI): domain Eukaryota; kingdom Metazoa; phylum Arthropoda; class Insecta; order Coleoptera; family Cantharidae; genus Cantharis; species Cantharis nigra. Next base: position 24,430,118 of record OY294032.1, on the reverse strand, counting down.
TCCCTGACTTTCCATGACAAGTTTTAAATTCCCTGACTTTTCCAGGTATTCCAGGCTTTCCATACAAGTGGGAACCCTGTTGCAGAGTGTTGTTTTGCTATGTTTAATATGTCGAGATTTGTGCCAAATAAAGATCATTCGCGGACAACATTTATTATTTGTTCTTAATTTTAAGAAAATTGCTCCTGAATCATATCGATTGCTTCAAAAAGCTTATGGGGAACATGCAAGATACCTGTAAACGATGGTTTCTGCATTTCAAAAGTGGCGATGGCCAAAAAACTATAAAGATGCTGAATTGCAAGCATTGTTAGACGAAGACGATGAATGAGCTGTGAAAACCCGGTGAAACGGTTGATACCAAACACTAGCAACAATAAGTGATGAATTTGAAATGTTTCCTGCTCAAAAAACTACCACAATATCAAAAAAAGGACCACAAGGTCATTTTTCTCCATGACAATGCTCCATGACATACGGCAAAACCAGTTCACGACACGTTGGAAGCACTCAACTGAGAGGTACTATCCTATGCAACTTACTCACTAAACTTGGCTTCTTCCGATTACCACTTGTTTGCATCGAAGGGTAACACACTTTCTGAGCAGTGCTTTGGTTCGTACGAAGATGTGCAAAAATGGCTCTATGAATGATTCGGGGTAAAAGAGGAAGAATTTTATTGGCATGGTATCCACAAATTGTCCGAAAGATAGAAAAAATGTGTAACTAGCAATTGAGCATACTTTGAATAAACCACTGTTTACCATTCTTCCACAGTTAAAGTGTTTTTTTTGAAAAAAAAAATCCGCATTTCATACTTGTACACCTGATATATTTAATATTATTGACTTGTTTGAAAGTCTTGAAAGCTTGCCTAGTCTTTATAGAGTTGTTTTCCAAGCAAAAATTACTGCTATTGCATCTTGTTATGGAGTCCTGAGGATGAAGACATAAACGATCTTCGAAACGTCGACGAAATAACAATTGTAGTATCATTGCTGTCCGTTATACCCAATGTCCTTTCTTCTCAATAAAATATTGTTTTCATATTTTGACACCCCCCCCTTTAAACTACACCTATCGTTTAATAATCGCGCCCTTCCCAAATTTCAACTATTCTCGCGAACCTAAAAACTCAAAAATATTAATTATAATTTAATTTGAATTTCAATACTATATTCATAAAATATTTTGCCCTTAATTAAGATTTCTTACCAAAAACGGTGCACACGACCAAATAAACGACGTTCCGGCATTCAAATAGGCAGCTTGCTTCAACACCTTGATTTCCTTTTCTCGAATCTTCAAAATTTGCGATTCAAAACTGGGTTCCCACGCGTATAATTTCAAAACTTTAATTCCACTAAGCACCTCGTTCATCAATTTAACCCTCTCGTCTTTATTTTTCATTTGTTTTATTTGCAAATTTTTAACGCGATTTGCGATGACGGCATTTATAGGAATCAAAAAGATCATCACTGCCAAGCCAGCCAAAACCGACGCACCCAAAACTTGCCAGAGAAAATACAGCGCCAAAACAATTTGTATAGGCGCCGACCAAATCATGTTGATGTAAGCGGTTAATTCTATAAACTTTTGAGCATCCACCGACATTAAATTAACAATTTCTCCAACCGTCCGTTCTTTTTTTGCCTTATTCGACATACGTAGCGCTTTCCTATAAATCGCCGATATTAATGACGTTCGAATGCGCATTCCTACAATGAACATTCTATGGAAATATTGCGACAACACTAGAGTTTGAAGAGCGGCCGTTGCAAACAACAAACTAGCATACAAATAGCCCTTCCATTGCGGTTCCTTATTTTCGACGAAACTTATTATCAACCTAAAAGAATCTTTTAATAAAACAGAAATGAGCAACAAATCAATACTCACGATAAAATTTGAGGATTAATGAAAGTCATAATATCTTGAGAAAGTTTTAACATAGAACCAAAAAGAAACGTCGGCCCAAACGCTTTGCATAGAGCCGGTAAAACTGAAGCTTCTTTTTTCTTAGGACCACCGACAAAGTCTACCTGAGCGTCGTCTGATTTAAACGCAGCACGTGGATATTGAGAAGACCTACAGCAAAAATATAGCGCTTAAAATTCACACAAATTAAAATTAAGTTACTTACTGTTCCGCTGCTTTTTTCACTGATTTCTGCCAATATTTATCAAAAAGAGGCACAACAGAATGAGCCGAATCTTCGTATTTCATGTCCCACAGATCCGAATTTACCAACGGTTTTCTGAAACCTTTCCACGCCATTCTGTCGAACCATTGATAAAACACTCGATTGAGAAAACTCGAACCTTCTTCTGGGCAGGGATTCTAGAAACAGCGTGAATAGTAGCAAACATTTAGATTTAAAAATTTGAAACTTACTTTAGTCTTTGCATTTTGTATAAATCTTGGCGGAGCATCAACAAAACAATTTAAAAATACCAATACAAGTACTAATGGAAAATATATTAAGTAACTGATGTACAAATAATATGGATCGGGGGTCTCATTGGAGGCATCCATAATTTCCGTTCGAAATTGTGGTATGCTGCATAGTGCAACGAGGAACCAAAAGATGAAGAGTAAACCCGACGTTCTAAGACCATGTTTTTTGTTGTAAAGTATAAATACGGCCGCTAAACCCTGAAATGAAAAGATAAAATTAATACAGACAAATTAACAGGCACAAAAATAATATGACAGCAGAGGATTAATCTGTGGGGTTAATAATAATTAATAAAATATTAAAGGCTTAGCAACCCCCCAACTGTTTCTGCCTATGTTTGTAAAATAAATTTAATAAATTAACTTCGAGTATAGGCAACTTAGGGTACATGGCTGAAATTGTTCAAAATCGGATAGAAGCAAATGTTGAACTATTTGTGGCGATTTTGTTGAGTTGATGGACATGGACAAGCGAAGCGGAAAGACTTTGATGACGGCACTAAAGTAGTACTTTAGCATCGATGAAGCTCTAACTACTACTTTAGCGCCGCCCATCACCGACACTAAAGTAAAACAATTGTTTTGACAAAAAGTAAATCTATAAGTTTAACTATTGAATGGCATAAGTTAAACAAATGATAATGCAAAACAAAATCTTAAATTTAAATAAGAGAGCATCCATTATTATTGGTAGGGAGATCTGAAAAATCTTACAAATCCTTACCGGGAAAGTAAGGTATAAATAATCCCTATGTAATTAATAAACGTTCCCTAACAATCTATTCTTACTAATTACCTAATTAAACATTACAAATTACTATATATTAAAATACCTACTAACTGAAATAAATGTTAATAATAGCTAGCTCTATGATCTTAGTAATTAAACTTAATTTAAATTAAAAAAATTGTATGGAAAGATAAAAATAGTAGTATAAAAAAAGACCTACTTTAAAAATGTTATTGAAATATCAAACAAAAAAAGTCTTCGACAAAAAACTCAATTTAAAAATGTTTGTTTGTAAATTGAACCGAACAAGGCGATTTTTTTTATTTCTTTAGATCATCTTTTTCAGTTCGTATAGCAAAACGTTTCACCGAATCGGTCAACTTAATAACAACCTGAGGCAATTTTGAAAAGTAACCAAAATAATGAAGAAGTTATAGGTATTTAGTAATGCCTAGAGTACGGATTTCTAGCAAATTTGCTATACATAAATATTGATAGCAGAAGTGTTCCAGTTTCTTGGCAAAATAAGGTTAAGTATTGGCATAAAATATTGGATTTAATAAATTATACATTAGAGCAAATAGCTAGCGTCTTAATGAAATTTAAGAACGCCTCAATTAACCATTAATTTTTAATGAAAAATTTAGAAAAAAATTTAATAATTTCATTTTTTAGAAAAAAAATGATGTAGAGAAATCCGGTGACCCTCGTGCTATGTCTTTCTTTGTTCAACGCATTAGCTTGGAAATTCAAAGGGGTAATGCGGCCAGCATATTAGGAACTTTTGGTAATCCAAAATTTTTTATTTATAGTTTTGTAGGTTTGAATTTTGTTATATTTTATAATTGTTTCTTTATATTACATTGAATTTCTGATCAATTCTTCAAAATTGCCAACATTTTGTTCAAGACATGATACTGTAGTATCATTTTGTTTTTAAAACAAATATTTTTAATGCTTATATTTAAGATGAAATCATATTTTTATGCATATAATGGCAATTTTTTGTGCTATTTTCACGATTTTTTATGCTTAAAAGTCCGTACTCTAGTAATGACGTTAGTTTTAACGCCGGTTTGGGGAAGTCATTCAACCCCCCCCCCTCTTACGTATTACGTAAGCAAACTTTCAGTGTATTTAAACCCCAGCCTTTCCTGTATAAGAAAAAAATAAAAAATCGTTACCCCCCCCCCCCCCCCAATGATCAGATGTAAGAATTTTAATTTAAGCTAAAGGGACATCCATTAATTAAGTGAGGCGATTTTAATTTTTCGACCCCCCCTCCCCCTCTGGTGAGATTTGGCTCGATCCCCCTCTCCTAATCTCACGTGAAATTGTTTGTTTTACCTTCTTAATGTAACCCAATTCTCTCGCAATTTTACAGTTTCTGGCGGAAAAAAATTACGTGATATTAGCTGAGACCCCCCTCTTCCCCACGTGAGATTCGGTGAGTATCTTCTCGACCCCCTCACCCCTCTAAACGTCTCACGTAATTAATGGACGTCCCCTAAATGAATGAAAGAATCGATAGGCATTGTCATAACAGATGACAATGAACGTTATATTTACTTTTATTTACTTGTTTTAAGCCGTTTAAGATCATAGTATGTCTGGGGTTCCCGGAATTTATTTTTTATTTTAAAATTTATTTCTTAATTTATAAAGATAGTATTATTGATTGAAATAATAAACATTATTTTGTTAAAATTTTTGAAAAATTTCACCCGATTTGCTCGTGGATTGCCTTAACATTTCCTTTAGAAAAAGTTGAAAAAGTAAAAAAAAAGGTTGTCTATGGCAGGGGATTTTAATGATTTTTAGTCGATCATAGCCAGGTCCATATACAGGGGGTGCAAAAAGATGGCCGCTTCTGGTCTATAGTATTCCTAAGATTTCCTTGAATTTCTTCAGATATCTCTTCCGTTGTACCCCCGATTTTTCACCTTCTAGTAAAATTCAAAAATTCTACACAATTTTTTGCGATATGCTCGAGATAAGGTTTTAAGCACTGATATATTTTATGTAGCTGTAACTACATAATTTTGGAAAAAAACACGCTAAACATGTTTCTCCGCAAAATTGCGTAGGAAATAGCAATATGAAAGATATAATTTAATTCTCTGTAATTTTGTTTTTTCTTTATCTCCCTATCGTAAAAATAGTATCACATCAAAACATCGAAACAAAAACACCGGAAACAAAAACAACGAAAAACAAAACCTAAAATAAATTAAGCTATTGATTCTAGTGGTGGTGTTTATTTAAGTTTTAGTTATTTATTTATAAAACTTTGATACACACAATAAATCAATTCATAAATTCAATGAATAATTTATAAATTCTATGAATGTCTTCATTAATACTATGAAATTTTCATTACTATATTTAATATTTCACTGCGTTTGTTTTTGGGTGCATTTGTTTTCGACGTTTTGAAATGGAATCGTAAAAATTGGCCATGCTATGGCTATTTGTTGTTAAAAAAATTCATTTTCGTCAGGGACGTGCCTAAGGGAAGGGGCGAACCCCCCTCCCCACCAACATTGTGAAGAGTTGGTAATTTTCACTGAACTGTTGGAAAAACTACTAATAGTTACAATTCGCACAAATTGTAGCATTCCTTTGAAAAAAAAGCGAAAAAGCAAAAAAAAAAATCATTCGTAAACGTGGAGAGTAAAATAGTAGGCAATTCAAGACTGTTCCCCTCAAAAAAGTCGGTTCGGCACGTCCCTGATTTTTGTGAATGTAGAAATTATATATTTTTGCATTATTTGGGAAATAGGAAGATGAATAATAATGACATCTTGTTTTATTCAAAATAATTTATAACCTAAAAAATCTACTTTTTGTATAAAAATGAGGCTTGAAAAGAATAAAATGTGTATTTTTATAACAAAGCTGCGCCTCAATGGACAATTATCACGCTTGGTTATAAAAAGTATCACTTTTACCCCTTGTTGCATAAATAGCTATTTAACAATCATAACAAAAAAAAAATCATACCTCAAACAATTGTTGATGAAATTGAATCATGTTTATGATACACCAAGCCTTTTAGATATATTATTTTAGTTAATTTACAATATATTTGGCTAAATTTTGGGCTATAGTGAATTTTAAATGTTACTCAAATCAATTGAAAACTAACTGATTTAACTCTGAGTAATAAATCAAATTAATATTTTCCATTTCAAGAGCGCCTCCCCTTTCATTTAACGCACATTAACGTAATTGATTCAAACCAATGAAAATAGTCGTATAATTTTCTAAACCAATTTTTATTGGTTTAAATTGGTAAGTTTGCGCCAATTGCTTGAGCGTATAAATACAATTAGGGAAATGGAAATTAAAGTCTGAAAACAGCATTTGGAAATTGAAAAAAATTAAAATACTAGGTGGAAACAAGAGTTTCTTCGAGGACTAATGTTGGCGACCTGATAACCTCAGTTAATGCTGTTCCGCTACTGTCCCACCATTTTGTTATATCAGAGTTCTCACAAAATTTTCTAAATTAAATTACTTGACTTTTCCAGGTTTTCCCTGACATTTCAATAAATCGGAAGATAAAAAGGTAACAAAATCTTAATTTTAAAATTAAATAAAAAATTCAAATTAAATTGTTTTTCCTAACTGAAAATTTAATTTCTTTGACTTGGCAATAAAAATGAGAAATTCCCCGACTTTTCCTTGACAAAATTAGAGTAATCTTAAATTCCCCGACTTCTCCAGATTTTCCAGACGAGTGGGAACCCTGTAAATGTCAATTTAACATTTATATCTAAAGGTTACAAATGAATCGATGGATCCGTGATGCGTTGCAGAAACAATGACCGTCAGAAGAACACAGATTCTTGGCGATTTATTTAGAATTTAAATTATCAGATTGCCAAGAGCCAAACCCTCTGATCGCCCGTCGATATTCTAATCTGTCTTTTCATTTTGAAGTTTAAACCTCTCAACCCAGTCAAATTAAAAATATTAATTGTAAAATTAACTTTATTTTATGTGAAAAACTTTTTAAAAGTTTTCATTTATATTTGTCTTGGTCATGGGGGGGGGGAGCTTTTATTTGGCACAATGGAAACAAAAACTGAAACTCATATTTTCTCAATCAACTTACAGGAGTGGCTAGTACGACAAAACTAAAGTAAATAGTAGGTAGTTAGCAGCAAGCACAAAATGTCTTCTGGACTTAATAGGAAAAAACTACGTTCGTACGTTCCATCCAAGGGGAGGGTAGGAGAGTCACGGTAATTAAGAGAGGGGGGGTTCTAAAGAGGCCAAAATGGAAGCACGTGGTTTATGGAGCCTTTATTCTGAATGTACAATATTTTTTGTTAAAATCAAGAAATTATAACATATTTCGGTCTCTCTCATTGCATTGAAATATTATATCTATCCTTGTCAGTGAGATCCTGCCCTTAATTTGAGGTGCAATTCTCTCAAATCCACCTCCAGTCAACATATGGAGAGCCTGCTTTTGTTTAAGAAAAATAGGCCAAAATGAAACTAAATGCATCGTAATGGAAATAAAAAAGTACAGATAAAAATACATTTTGGGCATTTCGTTATAGCAATTAGTCAAGGACGAATTACATCCAAAAACCATGCTACAATTTGTGCGATAATTTGGTATCAAAAAAAGAGTGGTTAACCTTCGAGTTTAAACAATTGAAACAACTCATCCGGCGCTGGAGCCGCTCCTGAAAGCCGGCAATCTACCAACTGCAAGAAAAAAAAGTTTAAATTTGTACAGAATCATCTCAAAAATTTGCAAGTCAGGAAATGTGAAAAGAGCGCCGATTGGTAGATATTTAAAAAATAATGTATTATCAATTATTATTGCCTAATGGAGTAATCTTGTTAAAAATTTCAATAATGGTTTTTTACATAAAAGAAGAGTATAAATATTATAAGATAAAACCACAGTAATTTGCGAACCATAAATGAGCAAGTCGTTGGCCTTCAAAATTAAAAAAGCGTTTGAGATAAAAAGTAATACTTACAAAACTTAATATTTTCACAACTGGCGTATACACATCTACGTTGTGTACTCTCTCGTGCCCATCGTTGATATATTTTATTGCTGTAGCAAAATCCGTTACAGACAAAATTATTAACAAACAATTAATTAAAAGCTTAGACACGTTTAAAAAGTTCCACGGTATATCCTTATTTTTACTATTAACTATATAAAACACTTCTAAACTCGAAAATATCCACAAAAATATGCACGGGGCCCACACAAGCACTGTTTTTTCAAAACACTTTGTCAAATCTGGATCGGTCGTGTTCCAAGTTAGCGCCGTGTCCTGCGGAAGTAAAAAATAACAATTAAAAATAATCATCAAAATTACAACTGCTAAGCTCAAATAGGTGAATGTAAGTTAATAAAAATATTAATTTGACTTTTTAAAGTTAAAAAACTCACCCAAAACAGAGAGCCACAATATTTGTCCAGCGCAGAACTCGCCATTTTTGATATTTAATATACGCCTGCGTTGACCGACTTTATTTGTTGTGAAATGTTTATATTCCCGTTCGTACTACTCAAAACATTTTTAAACCACACTCCACCACTAAAATCAATTAAGTAAATAAATTATTGTGACATAACAGTGAGTGACAGTGATAAGTGATTACAATTTTCGGCAACGAAAATTCGCTTGCAGTAAAAATTGTGTGTGTGAATATCGTATTTCCTGTTCTTACGAGTCAGCAATATAATGAGTTCAAGGTCTGCTTTTTTGGATGTCGATCCGACGATTATAGAAAAGAGCTTGCGAATAACGGTAATTATCTCGTTATATTATAATTTTCTAGTTTTAAATTTAAGTGAGGTTAAGTTAAGCTCCTCCCACCGCGATTGTTCGATTTAAAGGTACTTACTTACCTATAGGATGCGTCGTAATAATTTTGCGATCGATACTTCACTAAAACGACAATTTTTTTTAGGACGATCCCAGCGAAGATGATTTCAAAAGTTTATTCTCGGCTGCACCTGAATATCCAACAAAGACTATTAAACCGTTTCCAGGTTAGTACTAAAATTTACAGCTGCTTTTTCAAATTAAAATAAACCTAGATAGATAAATTGTACGCAAGTGCTCAAAATCTAAGATAATTTTGATAAAGAAAAAAATAACGAACACAATTAATAGCTGCTTAGCAAAATGCAAAAGAGCACTAGCACTCGAGTCTCGAGTGCATTTGCTTTAAAAGCAAAAGTTTGATATTATGTTTTCTAAGTAAAATTACCTTTAGAAATTTTGATTATGATGGTTAAATCAATATAATTATTTACTTTCTCATAATTAATTTAATTAAACCAAAACAAATTTATTTAAAAGTCAGAAAGTAGTTGTTTATGTACCAAGGGCGCAAAGTTGTCGTTGACGTTTCTTTTCGGATCGAAAGGAGGATGCAGCAACTTTTTTAAATGTCTGAACTTGCAGAGCACTTTTTGTGTAGTACTTAAATGCTTTTTAGTTATTGCTAAAAAAATTGGGCGTAAAAATATATTTTTCACCCTAGGGCGAAAAAGCAACACCGACGCTGTCTTTTTATAATTTATAATTTTACAAAACACAAGCAGGTATGTACTAAAAATTAAGAACGTGATAAATACATAGTTACAAACAGATAATTATCATTAAATAAATAGTTTATCGCATTTAAAACATTTTGTTTAATATTAACATTTATTTTTATGTTCATTTAATTTAAATGTTATATAATAGCTACAAAAATTAATAGGCCAATCAAATTAATATTTTAAATGGAATAAATTTTTTCAACTGCATGGTCACATATCGAGCGACATCCCCCCTCCTCGATATTTATTGTTTTAATGGTTTTTATGTAATATAAAATTCAAAATTAAAGGTTTTCCCTCCCCCTCTCCAATAATCAATATCACCTCTGCACGGGTAGGTAATTATTCAGCCATACTTGCGAAACATGATAAGAATTAAAACAAGAAACAATGTCAATATTGATGTACTACATAATAGTAGAAAGGATACACAACTCGATGATAAAAAACTACATCAAATTTATGGCGAATAATCCGCCATAAAATTAGAGATTTTCAACATTTTTAATATTTCTGAAAAAATTTTGTGAAACAATTTAGTTTACATAAGTTTTTCTAAAAGTCCCAAATTTGTGTAAAGGCTTAAATTTTTGTGTTTTGCCGTGGGGGGGGGGTTCAATATTTAGGAGCACATAGTATAATCTCCTCTGTCATTTATGCATTGACCTCCGGAAGTGACTGCTTTTAGCAAAATCGCCAAATAAGAAAATCCCTCAGAAATTGAATACAATGCATTCGTTTTTTTAAATCTTATTCTATCTTAATTAATTGCTTATTATGATCAAAAAATTTCGTCTATTATGTTAGCTCGACACGTGGCAGAAAAGTTTACCATAAGTTTTTAAAATAACTATTTGTGTAACTATAGTCATGAGAAGAGAGATTTTTCCGTACAAGGCGTGAATTTTTTTCATGGCAGAATCAAAACAGAATCGTTCTTCCTGTAACAGAAACATGAATGCCCGTGTATGAAGAAAGCCGTATTTACGCCCAGGCTATCTAGGTTGCAGCATATGGGCCCGCACCACAAAAAAAAAGTTTCAATTTTGAATAGATTAAAATAAAAACCATCCGCTGTTATAATCTAAAAATTTACTTGTTTGTTACAATCCTTTTATTTTGCATTTGCCTAGCTGACATGTTTATACTTAAAATAACAATTAATTCTCAATAAAACGAAAAAAAACGACAGGGTACGCACCAGAAATTCACCCTAGCGGTCTGCAGATCTCAAATATGGCTTTGCGTGTGGAAAAACAAAACCCATTGGGTGCGTGAAAAAATTACTTTTTCACACAAGTGCGAAAAAGCTTATTTTACCTATTAGCAGTGGCGGATTACCGCACAGGCGCGTACCTGGGGCCTCAATTATAAAATAATAGTAGTTGTAAGCAAATATTGAAAAATTTTATTCCAGTCTGCAATATCTGCTTTACTCTTTCAAATCATAGTGTAAAGTGGTCGGTTACTCTACCATGATAAGAGTTTTTCTTTTGAATACAATTACTGGGAGATATTCTATACCCCTCAGTTGGTTGGAATTTTATTATTCTATCTATTATTTTATTGCAATAATTTTTCCAAAAGGGAGATAAAAGCACGCGTAATGTTTTCATGTTTTGGCTGATAGTACATTAATTTGATAAGCAGAACAATATATTGTTTACATTAGCACTGTTATTTTAAAAATAATCTATATCTGTTAAATATCGATACTAAAATAGACGAATAGGTTGTTTGTTTTTGTGCAGGTATATAATTATTTTAAATTACGTAATATATACAGGGTGTGCGTTCTCAAACAAGTAATACATCGAAATTTAGCATTGTTTTTAAACAGCTTTAGATATTTTACCCTACGGAATAAGAAAATTGCTGGACATTTAATGATATTAAATATTTTCATCTATCTTTGTGAGTAAAAAAAATGAGTGGCCATGATTGTCAAAAATGTGAACAATTGCTCAACTGAAACTTGCCCCCCATTTCAAACCGGTTCAAACTGCTGCAAAAATAAAACCATTCAAATTTTTATGATTTATTTTTTCTTTTAGAAAAGTACATTTTAAAAATTTATTAATTTGAAGAACGAATTTATTAATGCCTACATAAATTAATATTTTATGAAATTAATTTGTAGTTAGTTACAAGTTACAACCTTGAGTATTTATTGAGTTGAAAGAAAAATAATAATATTAGTGTATTGATGAATCAATAATTTGTATTTAGCTTACATAATTTACATAATTTTTATTCTAAATAGACATGTCGTTGATCGAAGTGTATTTATTCCATCGTTACCTCGCTCTATTTTGCTATTTGTATTTAATTTAGTAATTTATTAGAAAAAAATTATCTTAGATTTAATCATGGAGTTACAAAAGTTACTTCGGTTCTCCCTACTAACTATTACCATTGCTATTACTGTAGTTGCCTCGATGTATTTAAAAAATTCAAGAGAAATTGATTTAATTTTTCCTTTTAAAATTTATGATACTTCCTAAAGAACTACTCTAGTGCGAAACCGCGGTTATTCAATAAGACTTTTTTTTAAATTGATAATAATTTTCAATTCATAATTCTTCCACTATAATTTTTTATTATTTCAATGCCAACTATAAATAGCTTACAAACTTCGGATTTTTTATATCCTATCCATATAATTTTAAAATAAATTCCAAAATATTTAAGAATTTTTCCTTTAAATAAAATGGCGACGTCGGATTTTTTACATTCCTCAGAATTAAATGGACTTTGATCAATTATTGTAAAATATTTGGCCAATTACGCTATTAGTTAATCATTGCACATGCTGGTATAATTAGTAAAGTCATTGAACAATGAGATGCTTTTTTAATGAATCTTATTGACCTTTTAAAGAGACTGTACTACTGACTTAATGAGATAGCGTATGCAACGCATTGTCTTAATTTAAAAGTTCATAAGTCTCACCTGTGAGAATAACAAGAAAATTAAATAAAAAAATTGTTGGTAAAATTCGTTCGTTTCGACCAATTGGATTGGCCGAAGAGGGCAGTGGCGTAACTACGGAATGTGCATTTGGCCGCTGAATGTAAGCAAAAAAATAATCCTTGGCATACATTTTTTAAATCGCAATATCCTTTTAAAATAAGTAAGTAGGGTACATCGTGCAGGATCAGAGGGAATACTGAGAGGCTGAGACAACTCAATAGAAGATGTAGCCCATTACTGACGAAAACGGTTCGATGTTTTTGCATTTATTGTATTTATCTACTAGCTTACGTACCCGGCGTTGCCCGGTTAAAAGTTTCTGTCCTACACAAAAAGAAACTAAAAACGCGAAATCTTCATACCAATCTTTGCTCACTTTCTATTATTACAATTATTTTAATAAAAAATTTTAAATTGATTACGTAATACCTTTAGTTTTAATATTCAAGTGTAAGGTATAAACAATAAATCAAGTTTCAACCAGTTTTTCATTTAATAGGTATAGTAATTTTCTGCAATTTTCTATTTCATTGATAAGTAATCGATATTTTGAAGTGAAATTATCTGAAAATGGTTAAGTATGCGATAAAATAATAACAATGCTTTGTTTGTCGTTTTTCACGAGTATTATTACCGTAATAATTTTATTGCTTGTTATACAAGAAATGTATTTACATTGAGATAACATTGCGGGGGGTACATCGATTTCTGCATTTTGATTTTTTGAATATAATACTGTAATAAAGGATCAGATTTTGTCCAAGAAGTTCGTATGGAGATTAGCCAAGAGCGTTTAAAGGGTAGAAAATGTCTTGATCGTTCCTTAGGCGATTTTTTCAACTTTTAAATCAATTTTATTAGCAATGCTGAGTAATAAAAAAAAAGATGTTTTAAAAAATAACTACTAGGTTAGTAGTAGGTAAAATATTTTTGAGTTGTTGCTATGTTGGGTTGCCCGATGAAATATTTTGTAATAAATTAATACGTTTACACCGGACTTGATAAATTTACCTGAATTAAACTCAAGGTTGGGTAATTACAAAGTAAATTTTTTTTAAACATGAAGAACGATATATTTCTGTGGGTGCACAATTTTTTTTAAATGAAATTAAACCGACATTTGTGGGTTCACCTGCAACTTAATAATAATTGTTTACACGATTTTTCAAGGTAATTGTGATTTACTACGATCCTTTACTCATCAGCGATTTTGCTAATTTTTTTCTAAAATAATCAAACCGGTTATTCTAGTCGAACAGCGGGCTACCAATAAAAAATCGAATTAATACCGAGATATTTTAAGGTCAAACGGAGCTTTTATAACATTGAAGAAAAAAGTTGGCTCACCTCACTTAAAATTCTTCAGTTTTCAACTATCAATGTTCAACTGCTCATTTTTTAATATTTTCACGCGGATTGACTGAACACAGTAATGAGTTGTATTGTATTATTTACACGTTTTGTGTTTTATCGAACTTTTTTTTTTTTAGTTTGAGTTATGGCACTGCTCGCACACTGAACACATTGATTAGATTTAGTAAAAATTTTGTACACTTTACTACGATAATATTACACACCAAAATCGTATTTATGCTATGTCACTGATGATAATAATAATTCATCATCATTCCAGTTTGAAGCACTTTCGATATCGAATCAGCACTTCGATTAAATTATCTTATCACATCAACTTACTAACAATTGAACTAATAATTTGATTGTTTCCCCGCCAATTATTAAACTTGAATTTCTTCAAAAATTATTGTCAATTTGTTATGAAGTTTTTGAGAATGCTTTTATTTAAGATTGGTTCGCTATGGGGAATCGAACCGCAAGTATTGAAACAGATTCTAACGTGAGTAATGAACGAATGAATTTTCTTTTCGCTTTCACATCTTTCACCCAATCCACTTGATTTTGTTTCAATAAAATTATAAAGCTGCAGTTATTTGAAATTTTACAACTTCTAAAATGGAAATTTTAACGAACCGGAACGGTATAAAATAAGTGTTGTTAATCTATTCGTATGCGTCACTAATCAGATGGAACATCTTATTTTTCTGAATTTGTCTAGTTTTCTGTTTTTAATTTTATTGTTTTCCATATATTTTCTGGAAAATGGTTATAAAATTTTAAATATATAATTAGATAAAATATAAATGTTTGTAATACATTTTTTAATGTATTTTTTTAAATTATTGATAATATTAATTTATACTATTCATAAGTCATAACTAAATCTGATGATGCTATAAAAATGAAACCGATTAAAAATAAAATGTCGGTATACTATACGTTTGTACCCATTTTGTTTTTGAGATATTTCAATGTCTAATAATGACGTTTTGCCCCCCCCCCCCGAATTATTTAATCGAAAAGATACTAAATTATTTGTAGCTCGTTTGACCTACGTTCTATCTTTTTATTTTTACCCGCATTTTTTATTTCAAAATATTTCAATTTGAATAAAATCAATATTATACCGATTATACCTTTTAGAATAAAATGCATTCCTAAAAATGTTATCGTTAAATGCCAAAGTGATATCTTCATGGGCTTCCTGTGACTTTGGTATGATAAACACAGTCACTAATTTTATCTGTGGGTAAATAACTCACAAAAATTGGGGGACGTCCATTAATTACGTGAGACGTTTAGAGGGGGGAGGGGGTCGAGAAGAATCTCACCGAATCTCACGAGGGGGTGAGGGGGAGTCTCAGCAAATATTACGTAATTTTTTTTCCGCCAGAAACTGTAAAATTGCAAGAGAATTGGGTTAAATTAAAAAGGTAAAACAAACAATCTCACGTGAGATTAGGGGAGGGGGGGATCCAGCCAAATCTCACGACATCTCACCAGTGGGGGAGGGGGAGGTCGAAAAATCGCCTCACGTAATTAATGGACGTCCCCTTGTGTACACATACTTTTTAAAAAAAGAGTTTGAGAGCAAAGAAAATGTCAAATTTCGGCAAGGATTAATTTATAAATTTTAGAAATTCGGAAATATTTAGGATTTTAGGACAAATGGGGAATACAAATATGTACAAATGTACACGTACCTTTTAAAAAAAGAGTTGGAGAGCAAAGAAAATGTCAAATTTCGGCAAGGATTAATTTATAAATTTTAGAAATTCGGAAATATTTAGGGTTTTAGGACAAATGGGCAATATATTTAAACAATTCAAAATATATCTAATAATGATGTTTCGTTACTACCCCCCCCCCCATTTTGATTTTGATTAGAAAAAGATTCAACATGGTTGGCGAAATGGCAGTTTTCTTCCCCATTTTGAATTCAAAATAGTCTAAATTAGATTATCTTGGATCCAAAATTTGAAATAGGGAGGGAAATAGAGAAATTTTGACAAAATGGCAACTATTCAAAATTGAAATATCGATTTTCGTAAAAATAAAAATAATATTTTTCTTTTATAAAATAAAAAATTCCCTAATATTATTACGTAAAATTAACATCTAACAAGATGACAGGACAGTAATGGAACGGCCACTCGAATAAATCAAATTAGATTATCAATTCAAATAAAAACACTCGATTTCGATACGGATGTGGTAGATGTTAGAATATAAAATGTAATTAAAAAATAAAAAACTAGAGCAGCCTACCGGAATATAAAATTAAAGAACAGGTGCTGATCACTCAAACACCAAATTTTGTGATCACTATTCTTTATTTTATAATAGATAAAATATAATTATATAAAAATATATAAATATATTTAAATAAATATTTATTATTTATCTAATATTTCTTAATATGTTTTTTATGAGAAAATAAAAAGTTGCTTTAAGGCAAATTAATATGATATTTATTTATTTTTATTATTTTATTTATTTATTATCTTAACTGGTATGGTGGCCATAAGTATGAAAGATAAACAATATGTGGTATGTATTATTTATATTTTAATTTATATCAGAGAAGAGACATTTAATATATTATTAGGTATATTGAAGAATAAGCAGAAGGTTTACACAGTCACACCCGAATATAGGAAAAATTTTCACAAGAGTAATTAACATTTTTAAATAAGTTTTCAGATTGAAAGGTAACTTTTTTAAAGCGCAAGCTTTGCATACAGTCGTCTATGATGTACTTAAGAACTGTTACTTGTTATTTTTAGAGTGGAATCCAGAAATTTAGGGGAATGGGTTGCTATTATCTATTGGCCTACTACAAAGGCAGAACATTTTTATTCAAATTTGGAAAGACAAAGCTGTTTTGTTCAATATTGTCGATATTTACCAATTTTACTAGAAAATTTTAAAATAGAAGTACCATCTCTTCTGATATGGGGACGAGGACCCCACTCTGGTAAACTGCAACTGAAACAACTTTTAAATTTGCTATCTTGATATCACGATGGAAGTAGCAAATCAATTACTTATAATAATCTGATAATTACTTTAATATGAGTTGTTCAGTTTTGTATTTTTTTTACTTCTCTCGTTTAACGGTCGATAATAAAAACAGTAATATGTCCGTACCGGTTACCATGAGATTTTACTCAATTCCATTGAAGAACGGAAGAAGACCTTTTAAGAATCCAGGCTTCTTATTATTATTTAGGTATTTGTTCAGGTTCCACTATGAGTTAGAACAATTAGCCAATATTTTGAGTAAATAGATAGCGATTCGTGGCAATAAATAGCCACATCTATAAATTATTGACACAATCGAGTTCAACGAACCATAAATATTTTTTATTGTTCTACACTGATTTCATATTCATTTCTATTAAATGTCCGAAGTCGAAAAAAAAAATAATAATGTTTCCTGATTGGCCAATCAATTGCAATTATAACACTAGTACTAGCTTTTTTTTCAAAGAGGAGATACAAACTAACATTACTTGAAAACCGTGGTGTAATGTTTCTAAAATAATATATTAATTCATAAAAATATTTACAATTAATTGTTTAATTTTTTTGTAATAAGTGTAACCTTCGATAACAAAGTACAAACTGACTGATAGAATATAATTTTTAAATAATTTACAGGATTGGCTTTACATTAATATTTATTTTTTTAAATAAATTTTTACAATATACACTCGACCCCCAATTGTCCACTCAGAAAGTATTCTACGAAAATAGGGGGGGGGGCAACTAAATATAGCCCGATTTACATATTTCAAACGTCAACGGCTACAAAAATTGGTAAATCCATAGGTTAATCCGGGCCTGAAAACTAATAATAATTATTTTTAACCTTAATTACATTTGTAGTTCTCGCGTAACTAAAGTATACACATAATTTATTTTTACAATTTATTTAATTTTAATAAAGTACTTGTGAAAATTGCTCCATTACGCAATGTTATACAAATTTGACAATTTGCATGCTTCTGAGGTTTTTTACGCTCAATTAATTTTTTTTTTTTATTAATTTTCGTTAGTAATAAAATTGATGATCGCAATTTTTGCCGAAGGCGGAAGGAGTAAAGAGGAAATACTTAAATATTAAATATCAGGAAACAGACAAGGTTCCGTTTTCTGTTTGTATTTGTGAAAGCTCACTTGCCATTTTATCCAATCGTGTGCGTCTCGAATCATTTAAGCGGCCTTGATTTCTGTAAAATAAATTTTGTTTTGCATTAAGAATAGATATAAAATAATAACTTTTTAATTGCAGGTTTTTGCATTAAAACAAAAGAAATTGGAACAGACATCAAAGTTTTCGTCAATATATGCCAAACAGATGCGATTCCGCCGCCCCAAGAAATCAGCGATGAAGATTTAGTTGAATTGTTAAAATCCGACGAATTATCCACCTTCAGGGTACCAATGAGCATTGGCGAAATACAAACGGAAACCGACAAAAAAGGAAACGAGGCGAAAAAGGTGGACGTAGCTATAAACCCAAAATTCTTCACAAAAATAGAAAACAACCCTTTGTTTAAGAGCTTCTTTGTTGCCGTTGCTTTTGAAGGAGTTAGCGACAAATATCAATTATTATTAACGGAAGATCGTATAGTCCTAAAAAACCGAAAGGCATACGGTGAATTACAGTTGCACAGAATTAAACAACGCGAAATTGCCGAAAAAATGGGAATAGCCGAAGTTTCAAACAAATCGCCAATAGAAGAACTGAAAGGAACTTCTGAAGCAAATGCCAAGCCAAAAATCGAAACACTTTCGAGCGTTACTTACAGCGATAACGAAAATGTAACGCCGAATTACAGACTCTTTAAGAAAATTGGGAATCCGGAGTATTTAATTGGAGAATTTAAATTACCCAATATTTTAGAAGCGAGCGAAATTGTTTTGGACGTGGGAGAAGATCGAATTATATTAGAATCTAAAAAGAACAATTACTTTTTGGATATATTCATTCCGTACAGTATTACTCAAGACGATGTCTCGTCAACATTTAGTAAAATTTCCAAGGTTAGAATTATTTATTTTTTCTATTTTGATTTCACACGGCGGAATTACTTGCTTGGACATGAACTAAAATTTTGTTTTATGTTTTAGATACTAACGGTGATCATGCATCTTAAAATTGAAGGATAATTTTATTTTGTGATATTATATTTTTAAAATTTGTAAATGATTCCTTTTATAATAAAAAATTTCATCCAAGTTATTGTTTTAACATTGAAAATCAAAAATTTTTTAAATCTAAGGAATAGAAGGGACCAACAATGGAAACCTATCTATCTATCCGCAAATTTTTTAAATTTGGGTAAATTTTTTTACTAGATATAAATTCTAAACTTTGGAATCGGATTTTATTTATAGATTTATTTAAATAAAGTTTGTAACTGTTTATTTGTGCTTTAGGAGTAAATACAAATTTTATATTTTTAACGCAAAATGCAAAATGAAGTAAATAGAATCAACATATTTAATATCTACTCTGTGACTTAGGCAGTTATACCCAAACAAAAAGCAAGTTTTACTCTATCGAATTAAATTAAAACCTCAATTTCTCAAAAACATGACATAATCACTTTGCGAAGTTTTTTCCGTCTTCGGCAGAAAAGCAACAAAGGCTTTATAACGTTGGAACTTGAATCTTCAACTCATATTTTCCATTTATTGGGCAATGACGTTAATGGCCGAATTGTCATCATTGATCGTAACATATACATACTCTTTGGTGCAAGGTATATCCTGACGGGGATGAGGTCTGAGTGGTTGTTGACTATTGCTACATCAAGAACGTCGTGGAAGTGGTATTTGTCTTGGAGAGAATAGGGATTGAATTCTGGTTGGTATTGAAAATGAGCGTAGTCGATTGAGACGTCGACTTTTGACTATTCCAAGTCAGATGTTCTGCGTTTGGATCTCTAGCTATAATAATTTGAATTTTTAATGTCCGACCAAGATCTCGATTTTGCTGGTTATTTTTGTTCGGAGTTTTATATGCTGAGGTGAGGAGCAGCCTTCCATTATTGCCTGTTTGGACCGTAATGTAGGTCTTCTCTATTTGGGTAAGATGCAACGGTTTCTATCTGTTCTGTATAAGGTTGGGGAATTGGATTTGGTCTCTCTCTTTGAAACGGATTTCCTGGATCTTATAATGTCTAAATCGTATTGTTGTTTGCACAGACCATTGACGTTTCAATAGGCAATCGTCAGAGATTGAAGCTAGATTTTGGGATGATTATCTATGTATAAGCTTTGTCGTAATTACAGAATTTTCGAAATAGTATTCCTTGTTGGTCCAGATGATTTAGTTATAAATTAGCTATATTTTCCCTTTACGCTTACATTTCTTTTCGTTGTCGGTAATCGCTGCTCCACACCTATTGTTTGAATTGGATAGGCGAGCCTGTTTGGTCGTTTTGTTTTACCATGAACTTTTAGAAAGAACAGGAGTGAGATAAACAATACTTTTTACAACACCAAAATAAAACAATTTTGAAAAACTTAAGTTTATTTTTGAAATTAAAAAGTTCAGTTTGAAATAAAATTGATTTACGATTTTAGAATAACAAGAAAATACTAAGACTTCGCGAATTTATTAATACAGAAATGTTGCAATTTGTCAAAAAAAAGGTAGATATAAATTTACTAAAATGAAGAAATACAATTTGATTATTATAATGAAATTTATTTTAATAAAATAAAAGGGGGGTGCGGAGACCATACTATAACCGTACCACCTTTCATGATTCTTGGTTGCATTTTCTTTCAGTTATGAAAAATTTCGCTTTTGCTGAAGCTGAAGATTAAGTTCGAAAAATTAGTAACATTACTGAAAACATTATTTTTAAGTGCACCAAAACTGTATTGGAATAAATCAATTAGCATTCTTATTGTTTAATTTATTAATAACAAATTGGTGTTACATCACACGTGTAAACCTAATTTATTCAATCAAGTTCGATCACATTATACAACAAAACAACATCTTTACAATCTTAATTTTAAATCTCAAGCCTGAAAAAGTGTTATCATAACAACTAAGTTTATCTTTAACGAGGAGTCACTTACCGTAATGAAGCAATTTGAGCAAAATGTAATAACTTTTAAGAGCAAAATTTTCTCCACAAGCAATAAGCTAAGCAAGCTTACCTTTTTGGTTAAAAATAGCAGTCTAAACGCCACTAGTATAAGCTTTTTTTTGTGAATAAAGCTGTATTCTTGAATGTTTTATTATTACGGTAAATACAGTGGTGTCTGGCCTATAAAAGCCTTCAGCTTATAGTGAATTAATTTAAATGTCCCACTAAATATAATGACAAAGGTAAATGCAGCCCCGATATGTGTCCCCGGATACATTCTAAATTCAAACCCTCAAGAGTTAAGCTTTAGTTAGAGTTTAGGAAATTAAAATTTTTTGAATTTAATTTTTTGTTTTGTAGTTGCTTTTTTATTATTTTTTGGTTTTCTGTGAAATAAATTGTTTTTCAAAAATTTTTACTAGACAAAAGTTGTAGTCTGTTAAATGCCCTATCCGGAATGGAGCATCAGATTTTTTGTAAACTGTTTCGTTTAAAAGATACAGTGATTTGAAAAAAACAAAAAATAACAACATTTTTTTACTTAATTTAATTAATAACTCAAAAGCCGTTGATTTTAGACAATAAAAGGTTTAAATCCAGTTTGTAGATTATTTCACGTTCTTTCAAAAATCTCTCAACTATTTTTACTGAAATATCAATATTTTCCGAGCTATGGCCAAGTGAAGTGGAAATTTAAAAAAATGCTGTAAGGAGGCCTAACTCTGGAGGGTTTGAATTTAGAAAAAAAAGTTTGTTAAATATTTTTCTTAAAAAATTGTCCTCTATCACAACTGAAATTATGTAAAGTGTATCCAGTGACACCCTATATAATTACCAAAGTAATTAAAACCAAATTAAATATTTTTAACAGGTAGTTGTAACTCATACTGCAGTTATTATACAAAAAAAGGGTTCACTGTGATACATTGGTAAGTGCACTCGTCTGACTTTAACTTAATTGAGAATTTGTAGTCGACACTGAAGAAAAACGTTGCTGAACACAATAGCAAGTCTAAAGTTGAATCGCCACAAAAATTGCAGATAGAATAGGAAAATTATTTTCCAACGGTCTGGCACTCACTAGTCAAGTATGCCAAAAAGAGCAGCAGTCAAGGGAGAGCCTACAAAATAAGATTCTGCAAGATAAGATGATAAACCTATTATGAGTGCGGCTGTATTTACCAAATATAACATTCTTCAGTTATTGAAATCCAAATTAGTAGACACCACTGTAATATTATTTATGATTATTAATAAAATTTGTTCAAATTTATTTTTCCACAAATAGTGACGGCTTTCAAAAGTATACTGTTTTACTCTTGTACATAAGTCAACAAGATGTATAGAAATAAACAAATTCACATAAAAAGATTGACTTGAGTACCTTGGTACACAGATAACAATAATTTAGTATAAAAAAAGAAGAGATCTCGTTCTAGAAAAATCCTTGACCTCACAATATATTTCACAGGAAATTTAATTTTCTATATTAATTTTTATTAATTATAATTAATATTAATTTTTGAAACAGAAGTGATCGTTTCCAAGTTATAAGCAATAAGCTAATAACAAATATTATTTTTGTGAACAAACAGAAGTTTCTTACTTGTATGCTGCGATAACACTTCGGCACCAAAATGTAGAAAGTATCAATTATGTGCAGTTATTTGCATAACTAAGGAAACAGTAGGGTCAAGTCACTATTTGATAAAGAATGTTTTATCAAATAATGGTAACTTGGCGCTGTTGTTTTTATTACCTTTTAAATAATTGAATTACATAGAAATTATATTGCAATTTTATGTACGTATTATGTAATATAGTAAAACTTAACTTTTAAAATTAAATAAAAAGCACCAATAATACTTTTATAACAAGTAAATTAGTTTCTCTTATATTAAATATGAAAGAAAGATTGTCGGGATTAAATATATCACCCAAAATTTGACAATCTTTTACCTGATACATGTAACTATAAAATCTTAATCCTACTATCACTCATAACATCACGTACTTCTTCATTTTTATATTATAATAATTATGAGTTTGATATGATATTTCAATTTTATTTTTAAAATTTGTACGAAATCAATCGATAACAATATTTGTATGATAAATACTAAATCTATGTTAAAATGTGATGTTTATTATAAATAATATTTTTTCAATATCTAATAAAGGATTAAAAACTTATCACCGTCAACGTGGCAGTGTTAATCGGTATGCAACTAGTGACACAAATCTACAACAAGTTTGAGGCTCCGAAAGTTTTAATTGACACATAAAAATAAATAAGAGATCGCAGCTGATCACAGATATTTATTACCTACAGTAAAATATAGAATTGAGGGAGAAATCTGAGATGTGGGTACCCCAAAATTTAAATTAAAAAAACAGTACTGTAGACTTGTGCTGCTTGAACGTTACATTAATATTGTAATGTATAAGTTTGACACAAAAATTTCATTAATACTTGCAAAAATCGGAAACTTCAATGTCTTTCATAAAACTTTTTTTAAATAAATTATCACAAAAGTTTATATTTCGGTATAAAAAGTTGGTCTTTCGATTCGTAATGCCCTAAACAAATGAGGCAACGAATAAACCATGTTAAAACCGATAAGGGCGCAAGTTAAATACTTACAACCCAGTTCCACGAAATTTTTATGCCTATTGTGTAATGAATTTTCCGCTTTTCTTATACTGTCAACGTTTTCGCGCAACAAAGTGCACAAAAAATTGTACGATACTTTAGCTGCTAATATGCGAGTTATTAATACACCCGAGAAACCTATGAGAGTTCTTAAAAATAAGTAGCCTAGCTTTACTGCAGAAGGCCATAATATTGTGTAAGGTGGATGTAGTTCTGATACCATCATTATCCCAGTTTGGTAGTTCAACCATGATCCAAAATGAAGGCCCACACATACTGATACAATCATGGTAGTGTCACCCCTGTAACAAAACAATAATTTATAAAAACTTTAATTATAATTATAAAGCCTTCCTCCTTCTCTAGTATTTTAGATTTTTCTTAATGTTCAAAATAAAATTTTAACTTGTTTTCCTAGATATTCCAAAATCATTACCCAATAACATTAAAGTCTTTCTAAAATAAACTTTTAATAATTCAAAATACAACTTCCTCAGTTTTAGAGCAGATAAATTTTTTATCTTCGGTCAAGCTCACAGACAGTCCATCTCAGGGTTGCAGGAATATAATTGACAATAGATTGAAACTCCTGTTTTTCACACTTATTCACAGTTTGATCTGCCCGATTTTTTTTAACATTTTTAACTAAAAATGTCTACAACGTTTTGCTGTAAAAGCGATTTTTATATGTTAAAAAACGGTTTCAAAATGTGCAATTTACATTGTTAACATAGGCATAGAAGTGTCCGGATATTTTCGTGACTCACCGTATGTGTCTTAATATTCTATTGCCCCCAGATCCTGTGCAGAAGAAATGGAGAACATGGATAGAGGTTGCAGTGTTTTACCATGAAAATTTTGAAATTGTAAGGATTGCAAAACTTATTTTTGTGCGATTGGATGCTCTTTTGGTAAAAAACCCAGACTATTCGGATTTAATGCAAATTAGCAAGTATTATCTTGAGATTCAAATACTTTCCCAAACAAAATTGGAAGCTTAGATGCTCTAGATTTTAAATATACTCCTGTTACTTCTTGTGACATAGAGCGGTCTTCTCTGTATACAAACAATTTTTAACAAACAACAGAAGTTTTACACAAAAACATTTGAAAAAAGGTTTCATTTGTTTTGTAAATGTTTAAAGTTAAAATTATTTTTAAATTAAAAGTTAAATTGAATAAATTAAAGTTTTTGTACTTTAATAATAAAATAATGGTTTAATACTGTAGTGGTTGTCTTTATTTTAATAATTTAATTTTTTATTTTAGACTGCCTATTTTGGAAGTCTTCAGTGCCTAAAACTCCGGGCCTTACTTATGAAGCACATTTGTTTGTTTTCCGGAGGTAATTTTGAGCAATTCAATATTCAATTTTGAACCAAATAGACCAAAAATAAATACTAATTAATAATTATTATAGTTAAAATATCTTGAACGAAAATCAAAATCGTAAGTTTTTTGACTTATTGCAATTGAAAATTTAAATTTTGCCAGTTAACATAATATACTGACAGATTGTTGTTTGGAGGTTTCCCCCATTCCAGATAATAATAATCACTTCTAGTGAGATTGGCATAATTTTTTAGATTTGGCTTTGATTTCATCAATTTTTGATTTGCCTTGGTGGCTAATTACAACTGAACTTGAGTCCAGAAAAGAAGTAAAGAGAATACTCAAAATGTTGCTCGAAATACTAAAAGCCTTACTGAATTAATCGATTAATAAACTATAACAAAGGAGTTTTGTACATAATTCTAATGTTTATTTTATGTGAAATTTAAATTTTGAAACCCCCTCTCGTCAAATGAAATAAAGCTGATTATTTGGACAGACAATTTGGCCAGATTTTAAAAAAACTTAAAACTTCTTACTTAAAAATTCACCACCTTTGAGTCGAGCGCTCAAATATTCATCATTCTTACTTCTGATAATGCAAAAAATTTTGAAATAGTTTCCAAATTCTGTATCAGTTTCAGACATTGGCATTAAATCCCCTTCGAGTACCATTAAATAGTTTTTCAAATGTAATGCTTCAAGTCTTTCCTTATCAAACTGCAAAAGGCAATATTTTGAAAGTCACTTTCGAGAGTCCTTTCAAGTCTAGACATGGCAAAGGTTAAGAATGTCAAGATAAAAAAAATGTACCTGGTAGGTGTCCACTTCCCGCTATTTGGATAATAGACTATCATTAAAATAGAAACAACGAGAACGATTAACGGCGATAAGGAATTTGTTAATAAATAATTATCCATTCTATCGACTAGAGGAACGACGGGAACCATTAAAAGTACAGCCAACAATAATCCAGCAATTATGTCCTAAAAAATTGGGTATCACTTAAATTCAATTAAAATCTACGGTAGAAAACTCACTAAAATTGTGTGCATTCCTAAATAGAGCCGACTAACACAAATGATAGAGCACCACGTGATAGCCCCCGTTAAACCAATATAAGTGCAATACTGATAACGACCCATGGTATATAAAAATACAGAAAACGGTATCGAAACGCCAACCATGGCATGCGTCGACGGCATTCCATACTCCAAAGCCCACTTGGTTTGTAACTTAACCACCGGTGCTCCCGGTCGATCCCATCTTATAATATCTTTAAAAGCCTGCCCTGTAACCCAGAAAATGAAGTAATAAAAGACTACACTTGAATAGATTTCAAACTTACCAATGTACATAACAATCATCCAAACCAAAACCATTCTTCTTCCGACAGCACCATCGACATTCCAAAACCAAAATGGGATAAAACAGGAATAAAACACCTCGTCACCTAACGCCGTACCAAATGTAAACAAATAATACCAAAATTTATTCGTAATTTCGTAATCCTTCTTTGAATCACTAAGCTTCGACACCCCATTTTTTGTACCAGCACTCTTAAGTTTTATACCGAAAAACTTCTGTATATTAGCAACAAGTTGCGGTTGCTTCAAATATTCAATCAGTTCCATACTTCCTCATTAAATAATTTACAAAGGATAACTAGATTTAAGAGGTTAGAAAACTATTTATCTCATAATCGTACCATGTCCGTGACGTCTACTGTCTATCTGCAATGCAGACTAAGCGTGCAGATAAGGTTGCCCAAAATATGTACTTATCAAAGTGGAACAGATAATTAAAAAAATTCAATTGATTAGAATTTACATAAAAGTTTGATTTCCTTCTATTGATCTGTTTAAAATTGGCGCGGTTAGATTGACGGTCGATATACACGGCGGAACAAACTTTTAGGATACCACTTTTATTTTTATCAAAAAGAACGAAATCGAGTTCGGCGCAATAAAAGAATCTTTACCAATCTAGCAATTAATTTTCAATTATGCGAAAATTGTAAATTAAATTTTCAAATTTGCAGTAAAATATGTAAAAATATTTAGTTATTTCCTAAAGAAATGTATTTAGGATTTTGTAAATGTTATTTTTGTGTTATCGTAACGGATAACACCAATAGCAATAAAATATAAATATTTGAAAAATTCAAATTGAACTTTTTACCACACCCCGTTAAATTTGCTAGGGATATTTGTGCGGTTGGCGACAAGAGCGCGTCTAAAATCAAATGGACCAATCAAATTAAAGTATCTGTTGTTTCGTACAATAGTGGGGGATTTGTTGTCGCCATTGTTTTCCGTTGGTTATTCGCGCAAACTTCTCAGTCGTTTTGTGCTGTCGTGTGTGCCAACTTTGTTTTCTCTTGTGTATTTAACTGGAATAACTTCCATTTAGGTAAGGATGACCACAATTTATCAATTAAACTTACAATTTTATGTGTGTATTATGTATTTATGTCAGTTTTTTAAGTCATTCGGTGCGTATTATTCGAGATCCGAGCGACTTCATATTTGTACGCTATTTCAAAAAAACCGGTAGGCGACATTTGTATTTACATGAACAACAAAATTTGAACACGTAAATTTGATTGAACTGATGAAATTTTTTAGCGAGATTAATTGATTTGATAACTTTCTTTATTTTACACCAATCGCAGATTACATTTTGAAGGCACAAACGAGGGATGTTATCCGGTTGATTATACACGAGTTTTTTTGTTTTTGTTTTTTAATGTATCGGTAAATTTAGTGGGTGTTGAGTCGATTTCTTGAGCATATGGCAAAATGGGGGTCGTTGTTTAAGTTGTCGTCTGCCCTTGCAAAGAGACAGCTGGCCTTTGATGTGTAAGTAGTAGGGTGTTGGTCCCCACATGTCTGCCATGCTTAAAAATACAAATTTCGCCCTAAAATATCTTCCATTAATTATTCTCAAAGCACCAGCAATTTTACTTGGCTTTTTGATTTTAAAAGTAGAAATATAATATTTAAATTCTTGCGTTACTTCGACACTTGGTCAGGTAACCAAAAGAACCCCGTTTTAGTTTTGACAAAATTTACCTAGGTACATTGGATTATTTGCACTTTCAAGTTTTTCTACCTGCAGAAACAGTAACAATTGCAACCTCTTGTTGCAAAAAGTACGGGGGAATTTCAAAAAATTAAATGAACAAAATTGCAAATTCTTGCAACATGACTGGATTACTCAACTTATTATTGTCATTCATGCAATTACGAATAATAATGAATATTTAATGGCCGAATAATGTGATTACAAGTAATCTTCTCTTAGTGTACATTACCCTTGATAATTATTGATAATTTAGCTTTCTTTTATGTTCTTAGCACTGAATCACCATTTCTGTAGAATGATTAATTTTTAAATCTCTTTGTTTCTCATAGCCGCATTGTTTGTTAGTCCAGTGGCCAAAGTTTTAATTGATATAAATTGACTCGTACATACAGGGTAAAACGATGTTTTAATTGTTGTGTTCCAAATCAAATTTGGAATTTCACCCCACCAACCGATTCAAGGTCATCTACAACCCAGTCCGGGGAACTTTATTTTTGGTTGGGTTAAGTGGGTAAGCGGTTAGTCGACCTGCTGACTCTAGGTAACATGTATATTCCCGTGGTTCGAAATCCACTTTAAACTGTAGTAACTCCCCTGGACGAGTTTGAAGTTTTCGATCAAGTCGTCAAAAAAGGTCAAGCACGCTTCGGTACGCACAATTAGCTTCGATTAAATAACCGCAAAATTTCTTAACCTTTCATCTATCATTTTCAAGTTACGAATGGACTAGGCTCTAGGAAGTTTATTCGGACGACTTGTTGCTAATTGCACTAGTGGAAGTCAAGGTTGTACGCACTGTCGATTGCAATTAAGACAATAACCAGAACATTTTCTAATTTTGAATTCTTTTGGAAACGGGCCAAGCCAGACTGTTGCTTACAAAGTAGTTTATAATTTCAATAAATTCTAACTCCTTCACCTATCATTTTCATCTGATTATCCATAGCCACGTGAAGTTTTCGTGAGCTCTCCAACCGTTACTCATCATTTTCCGTACGAAGATAATAAATTTCGACAGGGGTCGAGAGTTATCTGTTTTGACCACATGAATATTTTTTCGTCGGTGCATAAATTTGTGTTTTCTCATGCACGTACGTGTATCGATATCCCGATGTTTTACAAATTTTATCCTAAAAATTTATTATGTCAACTTCCATTTACTTTACATTATGTTAATGGGTAGTTGTTTCCGTTTGCCATTACATAACCGGCTGCTATTTCGAATGTTTAATAAATTATTGCAATCATTAGCAAGTAAACAACCGTTCTTATCATTTTGCTTAATTATGAATGAAAATGAAAGCAAGTTTTTAAATAAATTATAAATTCTTGGAGTTCCGTTACGGTGATCACTCCTCGTATTCTAATTTTTGCTATTCTATATTTTGTTGGCCGACTATTTGTAATCTATGCACCATGTCAATCGCAATTAAATGTCAACGTACTGCTATTATTGTACTGTGAAGATATTTAAATAAAATTTTTTGGAGTAGAAATTTTTAGATCCTTAATATTAGTTTTTTTTTATCCCGTTAGCCATTGTTGTAGGAGGATGTGGCGATATTTTACGCACTTGCATAAAATTTTGGTGAGCATCGACCGTATACTGCTGTGAGCATGCCGCTCACTAGATCGGAAAGAAACGGAAGCCAAAACTTCCAACATCGGAAATATTTGGAGTTTTCTGGATTCTTCAGTGGACAACACGAATTATGGCTTCCGAATCCTCCACGTGTTAATTGCAGTTTTGTTTCGATCTGTTGCGCAATATTTCTCCGCTTGAATGCACCCAATAGAGTTTTCTCGAGCATCCAAGCTCGGGTTTAAAGTATTTTAATAAAAATTAGCATACAATGAAGTGGAATCGTGTTATCTAAATTTAGCTTGATTGGCGGCATTGAAAAATACAATGCCTCTTATTGGTGGCCACTAAGTTCTTGAGCATACAAAAATGTAAGCATAATCAAACATTGTCTGTGCGCACCGGAAATTCCTTTTACTAGACAATTCCTTCAATGTCGTTTGTATCTCTTGATGATAGAAGCTTTGCGATGTACCATTCGTAATCTGTTGATTTTGCCATTTAAAAAGATCTGATTGCGCTTGCTGACGTCCGAATACTTCTTCTCATTCAAACAAAATTTTGCTTGAAGGTGACCCAGTGACCAAAACGCTTATATTGAAATAAATAAATATAAAAAGACAAGAATTTTATACGTATTGACCTAAAGGTTTATCCATGGGTGTGTTAAGAATATTCATTCATGTATTTGGAACGAAAAACTGCCGACTAATAAACATTGTGCACAATGTCCCTAGTGGGGCAGCTGTGGTTTTGTTGGCGAAGAAGAGAATCGGTTCAACAAAGCCGATACTAAATTTAGAACATTTTGTGAAATCCGCCTTAGATCCATTAAAAAAATCCGATAAATTCTTTCAGACTAAAACAAAATAGAATAATATGAAAAAAATAGTTGCTTCGACTTAGAAGCGGTTGCAGAACGTTCTATAAAAATGTCATATCACTTAAGTGTTCCATTTTTTGCGAGATTTTAGCGACGCAAACGAAGTGTGTGAATGTAGAAAATCCTAGGTAATCAGGAAATTTTGAAAATGTTTTTTTTTTCGACAACCTCTAAAATCCGGTGAAATCTTGTAAAATGAATTCTGGTGTACAAAAGTTTGCCTTGTGACTTCCTCCTCGGTTTAGTGTGGAATAGTGTGCAACTCTATTATTCATGTTGTGGTTACCAACTTCTCCTGTAACCTCTCAATTTTTTAGGTTTAAAATGAACCTATGCTCCTAATTATAATATAAAAAGTCATCTTTCGCTTAACCCTCCAGTCAACAGGTAGAATAAATGACGTATAAATCCCAATTTAGTGCGGATGCATATGTTTCCAATAATTCTAACATAAAAAGTTGATTATGGATTCCTATTTATAAGGTAATTCGAAAATTACATGGGGAGGAGAAGTTCACCCTTTCGCGAATGCATTAACGAGGTTCCCCTAGTAAACTTAGTAAGCGTGTAAGCGTAAGACCGAGATTAACTCTAGTTATCTAGTTCATTATTTATAAATACTAAATAATATTCAATATTTCTTTTTTCAAACAAGTGAAGTTTAATAGTAGTATAATGATGTCAGTTTTGAAAGTAAACCTTGATTGTATATAAAATAAATTATATTCTTTACCGAATCTAGTTTAAAATCGAAGAATTGTTCTGAGACTCTTGATTTCTTTCTTTTTAAATTTTATATTTAAATAAATAGTTTGGACATTAATTTATAATGCAATACAATATCTACCCCAGACGGTCATGACTGGACTAACGAGATTTCAAAATATTGCAATAATATAATAAATTAAGTAAATGAAAATGTTCATGGCAGTAATGAAAATAAAATTGTGTTAAAAATATAAATCTAGTAAGATTAATTTATTTATTTGTTCATCCTTTAATACCTTTTGTTAAACTGACATTTTTTTTCGAATTCTTACATCACTAGATTTATTTTCAGGGTTCCCACTCGTCTGGAAAATCTGAAACAAGTCAGGGAATTTAAGATTTCCCTAATTTTGTCAGGTATAATTCGGGGATTTTCTCATTTTTAGTGCCGAGTCAGGGAAAACAAATTAATTTTAAAATTAAGATTTTTTTTACCTTTTTATCTTCCGATTTATCGAAATGCCAGGGAAAGCCTGGATACGTCAGTGGGAACCCTGATTTTGTTTATTATATAAAGTATTTGCAGCCAATATGGCCAACTTTCTGATTTTCGGCGATTATTGTGACAATCTCAATCGGCTAGATTCTTTAAGGGGTTATTATTCTTTAATAATACAGTGTAATTGAAATGTTTGAATATTTTGGACAATA
Source organism: Cantharis nigra (assembly GCA_958510845.1). NCBI lineage: Eukaryota > Metazoa > Arthropoda > Insecta > Coleoptera > Cantharidae > Cantharis > Cantharis nigra. The sequence continues at coordinate 24,397,933 of OY294032.1, read as the reverse complement.
TGGCCATATTGCTTACATGCAAACTTCATTGTGATTGGTCGTATTGCTAACACCCTATTGGCAATATGGCCAATTTCCCATTTTTTTAAAGTTATCGACTTAATCTTCCACAAATGGCATAGGCGATGTTTGATTATTGAAGATTATGTTCAAAGAACTATTCTAACCTGTACCTTAGTTGAAAATCCGAAACACAGTTTTATCATTGTATACCTTAATTTAATTATTTATTTATTTTTAGCAAATAAGTAAGACTTTTAAAGAATAGTAGTTTTTGATTTAAGTGAATTTGTGAAAATTATACATACATAACATATAAAATTATAAATACAAAAACGGCGTAAAATAGTATTACCCATATCAGCGGTTGCCAACCTTCATGGACACCATATTTTTAAGTGAAATATTTTTCGCAGACCAGTAAGTTGGCGACCGCTGATACAAACGGTCAATTAGTGACCTTCTTGACTCCCTTGATATCTAATATACTATTAGAGGCGCCACAGGAAAGTACTGTAGAGTTCAAGGTTATTGTGGTCATTACGTTGGTTATTAATAAATGACAAAACAACCGACCTAAAATTTTCAAAAATTAGTGGAATTAATTTATTGACTATTTTGATTAACAATAAATTAAAAACATTGTCATTTGTGTCAATAGTCTTGGATTATTTAAATGTTTGTGCGTCTACCAAAACGAGATAAATTTTTGTTATAATTGATATTGTTGCAATCGAGACTATTTTTTGATAACTTTTTGCTAATTTTAGTATCTATACGTATTTGTGTATTTTAAAAATTAATGTTTGTAATCGTCTTTATTATCTCAACGTTTTCTTAAACTTTTTTTTATCGAAACGGAAACGTTCGATACTATTAAGAGGACGAATCGCTGGGTTTATTTTTTATTTAGAAGCACTGTTGAGTAATTTAGTGATTTGTTTACTTTATTAATTACGAGCAGTAACATGGTAAACATACTTACGGAGTTAAAAATATGGCTAACGTCTTTTCTGGTGTCTTGTTACTGCGGTTGTAAGTGAAATTGATATTCTGCAATGACACTGAAGTTTTTCTTTCAAGGAACTCCCAATTCTACTGCGAGACCACAGCCTCTGAATTTACATTTTTAACAAAATTTCGATAACAATAAATGATATACCAGTACCAAAATTTTTAACTTTCGATATATTGACTAAATATTTGTACACAAATTTATATATCAACTGGTCCCTCTCAAATATTTTGATAATGTTTAATGTTGGCTGTTGCTTCAAGAATGTTTGTTGTGTACACATTTATATCTGAAAATAAATATTAATACGTGTAGAAATGAAATACGATACGTAAAGAAACACTATTTAATTAGATTCATTTTCATTTATAAAAAAAATTAATCCAGTTATTTTTATTTGTTTTTTTTTTAAAGTTGAAATTTTAAAGATGTTAGCGGAAGCTTAACCCGTAAAGGTCCTCAATTGGAATCTTTTGTCAACAGTTTAATCGTTTCACGCTTTGAATTATTCAAAAGAATAAATTTAATCATCTCGATTAAAATTGATTAAATGGGAGAGAAAATATCCGATAATCCGAACTGTTGATGAAGTTTGTAAGTCAACAGGGCTGATAATTTGTCAGATATTTTGTAGTTCCTAACTCGTTTTAGTTACAAGGTTTCATCATTGAGACCTTGAACCTCTTATAAATGACTTTGCATTTGGAAACATTAACGGAATTGCAAGTTTGTTCAAATTTAATTGTTTTCGATTAATTACAAGTGCAACGATGATTTTATCAGTTAAATTTTATCTTCGTCGTGATGAAGCGACCATAACCTGAGGCATTTGTTTTTATCTTCTTTTGTTTAGGAAAGTTAGTTGTCCTGTTATTTTTATGCTTTAACATGCACACCAGTTTCTTATTCTGTTCCACGTTCGTTCGAACTTCAAGTTCATAGTAATTATTAGTTGGAAAGGTAACCTAACATGTAATTACTGATCATTTCTGATAACCTTTTAACCGATTTGTTTCTTTGTATTTAATTTGAACCATTAACAGTACAATTTATATTTCAAAAAAATTACCCAATCTAAAAGTAACAGGTTAATTAGGTTGAGATTTAGTCTTTTTAATGAGAATTACAAACGAGAACGTGGGTCATGTTGACTCTTTTCCTCAATAAAATTACAACAAACTCCAATTTAAAAGGTCGTTCCCGACCATTCACAATGAAATTATTAAAATAAAATAACCAAGTTTCTTTATCATGCAACTTATTTTATTTTATACAGAAATTATTGCAAAATTATACGACCACTCCTTACAACCTCAAAGCAGATCAATTATAAGCATTAATTCGAACTCAAATCTTTTTTTCGTCCTATTACATCTGTAGCCTACATTTACAAACCTGCTAATGCACTTGGAGTATTAGAACAAAAATTCCACAATTAATTAAAACCATAACTTGTTCTTTCGGAGCGTTTAGACGAGATTACGCTTCATTTCCTCTGATGCTGGGATTAATTGGCTAACTACAATATGAGAATTTATCACACCCTCTTTTGCACTACAAGAGTTGATACCAACCAGTTTGTTGTTAGTTCCTTATTTCGATAAGACTAAAAACATCATTAATTTTCATTGTTATGGTAGATAAACACGAACACGATTTAATTTTGTGCATCACATGCAGAAAATTGCTTGGTTTTGAAAGAAATTGTTACATTTTGGGACACAATTGCAGTAATCACCAAGTGCGATTAAATAACTTGAATTGTCCCCCCCCCCCCGGGTGGTCTCCTGCCAGGACGGGTTCTGCTTTTATCAAATGGTCAGCCCTGACCTTCGATTTTGCATCTGCTTGAAGAAACTTGGAACATCTCCGCATGCACTTGATTTCGTATGCGACTTTTCGAAAGCAGCTAAACCGAGATTGGAACTGTTCTAATACTACCTACGTTTTACAATTCCAATCGCCGATTAAGCTTGCTGTCCATCGGTATGCTACCCATACACTTCCGTATCGGATAGCCGGTTCCGGCAAGTGTAAAAAGGTGTCGGCTGCTCGACTACGCAGAGGTTAAGATCGTCACAGTTTTTGAAATGATAAATTATTCTATTTGCAATTTTGAAATGCTAATTTATATTCTATTTTTATTGGCTGTTAAGTTCTCATAGAACTTTTATTTAATCATTTTAGTAGCTTCGTGTACTGGTGCGTAAACCGAATGAATAATAAAGATGTTGGTAAAAATACTGAACACTGTAGCCGGAAATTGTCTGCGTATAGATAAATAATGATGTTTCCTTTGTGTATTTCTATTATTATTCCGTGTGTGTATGCCAACTACAACACCCTACAAATTGTTATAACATTAGTCCACGCAAGGGCGTGCGCGAGGGGGGGGGACGAACGAGTAAGCGCTTAGTTAATTCGAATGTTAAATATTTGCAACAAACATATTGTTTACTATGCTTTTAAAATTCTTGTTTTATTAAAATATAATCTCCGTGCATTAGTTTTCAACATTTTTAAGCATCACCTAACTGTGTAATAAATTGTTCTTGTCGTTTCTTAGTTCGTCGAACTGCAACAAACCAACATTTTCATGATCACTTGACTCCCCGGAGTAACTTCACATGTGTTGGGCATGTGAGGTATTAACGATGATTATTGCAGCCATTTTATTTTTAACTAGCAAATTTTAAGTTGACCCCACCATGTAAGTGCCAGGAAGGCGAACCCACAGGGTAATTCACACCAAATTACACTTTTTTCATTCGGAGTAGCCAAAAGTTGATACAATATTCTATAATTTTTGCTTTATAGTTTGCTCAAGTGACACTCATGGTATCATTTTAACTTTGTTGTTTTTATGCAAAGAATGTTGAACTTGAGTTTGTTAGCAGGTTGAGTTTTTCTCGTTTAAAAATAAACTGGAATAACTCATACGATTAAAATTGGATCCAGTGTACTCTTTGTTTTCAAAGACTTTCCATATAATTTTCAAATTTTTCTGTTTACGCGCTTAAATTAATATTATTTCTGCGATTTAATTGCTCTTGATGATTCACTTCAAACAAATTTAATTTGTAAATTAGTAGTATTTACATGCTTACAAAATGTTTTTTATTACAAGCAGTTGAGTGTGGAATGTAAATTGCTAATTTATTTTTAAATAAGCTGTTGTTGATAATGTGGATTGAATGATCTTGGAAAAAAAATTGATAAAGTATGCCATACACTGTTCGGATGACCTTCAAATCCCCGGTCAATATTTGCTATATTGTGGCAATTAAAAATTATTTCGTGTTACACTCCCAGTAATTAACTTACAGTGGCAATTATTAATTGAGTATCCATTTACATGGTTTATAATTTTGTTAATGAAGACCTAATAAGTTAATTATAATTTTTTTAGTTTAATTAAATTAATATAATTCTAGGGGGGATATTTTTCATTAATAAATAAACTCATCAAAAATATGAGTTTTAATTAGGAAATTGCGGAAATTATTTGTTGCACCCTTAAAATTGATGTTGTAAGGCAAAGTAAAATTCAGGATGTGGTAACTTTTAATTGTTATATTTTCCTTTCTCGAGTTCCATTCATTTTCTTAAAACTTTTGTGGTTTTAATTTAATTTTTCGGAGTGCTTCTTGTACTTGTCAAAAGCATCTCGCAAAATAATATTATGGAAATTACTAAGATGACATAATTATGTTGGAATATTCCCAAAAATGTGGAAATTTCATCCAGCGTGTCCGGCTAATTTTTAATCTGCGGAAAATTTTGTAAATTGTGCAAATGATTGATATAAAAATAACGATTGTCGATATGATTCTAATTCTAATTTTCTATCTACTATAAATAGAAAGGAAAAGTTTGCATCCACCTTGATTTGAATCAGAGTTGAAATGTACACATACGAGTGTGAATAAATACGGTTACTTCAATTATTACTGTAAACGAAAATAAAGTAAGTGTGAACATTATATTTGATCAAAATCACCGAAATTAACGACCGAACCGCTGTAAGTTTTCCATGACATATTCGACTGATTTACATATCACTGATTCAGGGAAATTTTACTAAAGTTTATTATTTTTCTTACACTACTTTTTTCTAATTATTATTTTCTTAGGAGACTGTGAAGGGCTACTATTTCAGTACCAGTTGCAACCCGAAATTAAGTTGCTTAGGTAGTCGAAATAATTTTAATATTGGATTTAAATTGATACAGAATTACTGACATAACCTTCCGAATATTAGAAAAGCAGCTTTTCCATCTTCTTTTGTTTTATTTATTTCACTTGGCGCTCAGCACAAGCCATATTATTTGATTTCTCAATTTACCGTCTGATCTAGGTTTATTTAAGTTAGAGTTAGCCGTTGTTGTTAAAGATAACGAATATTACAGCATCAAAATTTAAATTTGAAAAATATTGACGAAATGCCGCTGTATAATATACAATAGGTGCAGTGAAACTTCTATAAATTGGATTTCTATACCATGAATGTTCATTTCTTTATTAAAACTAGTTTACTTCTGCAACCCGAAGTTTGCCTAACTAGTATGAACTTCCCATTCCCTCGTGACTTGAGTTAGAGTAATTTCACTGTACCTACAAACTTGATTTAATTAAATTTAATATCAAAATCAAATTCTAATTATTGTTATATAATTTTTTATTAATTTTTTAGAAGAAATTAAAAATTAATATTGCTTACCTAAATAAAAGGAACAAAAGAACATCCATCGTGATGCAAATCTGAAGTGAAATGTTCAATAAACCAATTTGACAATTGAGTCACACTGTTTACTTCATCAAAATGTCGAGACCCGTATCTCTCGGTTTTCGCTTTACTTGAATCTAAAAATTACCCAAGTTCGAGAGAGAACAGCTGGACAATGGGCAAATATTGTTACAGAAATCAGGAAAACAAATGAGTAGAATACTTAAAACAATGCATTATAAAATGCAACTTACCTCACAAATAGACAATTAATTGGGATTGACTCCCTGCATCTCACTCGAATTTCTTCGAAACGTTCTCGCAAAACGCTCAGTTAATTAGTCACCTACAAATCTACATCTTCAAAATAATCATTGCATGACTAACAATATAAAATTACCATTGATAGATTCGATTGATTGATTAATTAAAAACAGGAGTCATTCAAGAGCTAAAATTAAACCAATACGTTTCTTTCAAAATGCTGTGGGTAGCCGTTTCTGAGAAATTGAGGGTGAAAGTGTTGTGACTTCATCTGCAATTTGAAATCTTTTTTTTTTCACTTAAGTATTAATAAAATAAAAAGTAGAAACCAAAATTTAACAGAAAAGGATAGCAATCGGTAGTCTGACGGTTACTGCTTTGGACTTCCGTCAGTGCATCTCTTTTTTCTCTCAACCTTTTGCTATAAAATCGATTTTTATTTGACAAAAGAAAGCTTGAAAATGTACAATTTTGTAGATAAGTTCTACAAATTTTGATTTCAAAAATTAAATCGATTGGAATGAAAACAGAACAGAAAAAAGGATGTGGTGGTTACCGGTATCGGATGCAGGTACCGGGTATTGGGCAGAGCTGAAAAGTATCGACAAGACTTTTGCACAGAGATAGTAGCGAATGTCTTCGTCTTCCTAATTTCTTTAAAACGCTGTATTGCAGAATCAAGGTCACTAGAGACAATTTGTTATTTGTTTCACTGTCAATGTGCTAGCGCTGTTTTAGAACGTCAATGATACTCGTTGACGGTCATGGACACTGATGAGAGAGGAAGTACCGACCAGCTTACAGTAGAGACCAGACGATATAAAACCGTCAGATTTGGTTTATACAATGATTTTTACTTTTTGACAGATAATCGGCATTTTGACTATATTTTCTTCGAGTGGTGTCACTTGTTATCAAGAGGAATGACACCGACAGCCTTCGCCATTCCATACCGTTTTTCAGACAGGGCGCCAGTTTTGGACGGGTTTTCAGTGTTCCTTTTACTTTAGGAATAAATTTACCTGGTGTTCGATGTGTGGAATTGATTTAAGGAATATTAAAACAATATGCCGTCTACGTACTTGAAGTTGCCGCAAAATTAGCATTTTTTTGAGGACATTCGTGATCGAATGCATACATTTTTTTACTTGTTGCTTGTTTACGACCAAGAAGATATAATTTACACGTCGTGTTCCGAATCAAGTAGGCAGATTTATGTAATTTTACTTTTTTGTAATTAAAATGCTTTGTTAGTGCGAAGTGTCGTTTAAATAGGAGCAATTTAGGAGGAAATTCAATTTTTAGGGTAGACGACAACTTTATAGACCATTTCTGTTTTACTTGGGAAATTCTTCTGTCACATTTAGATGATCTGCCATTTACCTTTGTGCGGTATAATAGTACATACATCATGGTCGAATGGGGTAGCGTGACTCACAGTGGATCGTTCGAAAGGGACCTTATGCTATTGATTAAAAAATGAGTTTCGAAAGCACTTAATCAAAATTTTAATCACTTTTGATAAACTTTTTGTTTCAGCCACATTAATTACAAATTCAATTAATATGTAGCTTTATTATTCTAATGTAGAAATATCGATAATAACTGTCAATATCAACCAAGCTATTGATTACTTTTTGGAGCCTGTGACCTCTTCGCTTCCCGTGATTATAAGTTTTTGTTTAGGAAAATTTTTATATTGCTTATTGCTTTTCATCAATGTGTGATTTACGTGCCAATTTTTGTTTGTAAATTTAGCAGGTGGTTTAGTGCTGGATCGAAAATTATTCAAATTGTGTAATTTTTTGCTTCCATACATTTTATTGTTTATTGATCGTGACTGGTAAACAGATAAAACGAATAATAAATATTTTTATATTAACATCAGTAAATGACCTTTCATAACTTTTTCTGCAAATATTTTAACATACAAGTAATATGAGTAATATAGTAAAACGTTGACACGTAGAGAGACAGCAATTAAAATTTGATGTAAAAGCAAATTACTTCCTTTAATAAAAAAAAGTTTATTATTAATAAAGGAAACGGTAAATGTAGTTACGAGGCTGGATCAACAAAGCAGCGATCGTTTCCGAATCTGCTCCGCTAGGCAGCGCTTCAAACAAATCTCTTAATATTATCAAATGTTTTATTCTCTTTAAACCTACATCAAAATTATATAAATACCCGCAATTTGTATGAGAACACAGATCCCAAGGTAGCTAAATCCTTTCAACTTTGTTTTAGTAAACCCTCGATTTTATCTTCGCAATCCGACAGTAAGGCCTGGCCTATCATTTAGTTTTGCTTTATCTAGCGAGTTATATTTGCTTTCGTCCTCTTGCAAATATTTCTCTCAAGTTCCATCGTTCATTTTGCTCGACTAACTTATGGCGTTTATTTCACTACAACTCGGTCCAATTGAAATTTGTATTTGCATTTCGTGTAGTCTGACAATTCTTGCATAATTCTGTAATATCCTCCATGCAATTGATTCCCAATGAAACTAAGGCCAAAGCTCCACAAGTCGGGTCGTGATTTCTTAAGACTTCCCGTTGTATCCGTTGTCCGTACCCAATTACGTTAATATATCTGCTGCTTAGTATTCTCGGTCTGCGTCGTGAACGTACATAAGCCTCATAAATTTCTCCTCCATTAAGAAAATCCGACTCTGAATATTGAATAATACAGTCCACACGATTTTCGTCATCAGGTGCACGAAACGATGGCAGAGGAAACTGCGGCATGTTGTTCATAAAGTGACGTATGTCACGCCTACCGCCGTACCATTGAAAAACTAGTCCAAAAAAACAAAAAGTCAAAAGGACTATGATGCACAACGTCAAATTAAGAAAGTTAATGTTTCTTCTGTATAATACCTCGTCGCTGTAATCACCGCAATCGTCCCATCCGTTATTCACCAACGTAACATTTACACATCTATAATTTTTACACAGGAAGTACGCCTGTCCGCCACATAACTTTTCAGTACAATTAAGTTCGTCCGAGTTATCTTCACACTGTGATTTCCTATCACAAATTTCATTTTTCAAATAACAACCTCTACCGTTTTTACACGGAATTCTGTATTTGCATAGTTGGTCACAACCGATTTCATCCTCGCCATCCGGACACTGCTTTATTCCATCGCAACGTTCGCATAATGGCTCGAAATGATAATTGGAATATGAATTACAATTAGCTTTCCCATGTTGATAATTAACACAGTTGATTTCATCTGAATGGTCAGAGCACTTGAAATTTGAATCGCATATCTCTCCGGAATTATAACAACCGCTTTCGTCCAAACATGATAAATTAAATTTTTCGCATACGCTTTTGTTCCGTTTGTGTAAAATCAGTCGAAAACCGACACCCTTACTGTTTTTTCTCGTTTTGAAAGAAATCTTGATGGCGGTATTGCTTAGAGGAAACGTAAGGGGTGCGTGGAAGGACTGGAATCTTCCACATAACTTTTTATTTACTTTGTCTCCGTCCGAAATTATCAAAGAGTTGTTCGAACAACAATTTTTGTTGCAGTTCGTCTCCGTTTCGATATCCAGTTCTGTGATAAGGATTGTGACACGGACGTCTTTTGTTCTTTTCACTTTCCAAACGCATTCGGTTCCCGGAGGATACGGATTTGGATAATTCGGACTTGTTAAAATATGATGATTATCGTTCAAGCTTCTTTGGCTGCATTGCGGTTTAATAATTGCGCTGGCGACGACTTCTTTTAAAACCAGCTTAAAAATTAGATAGATTAAAAATTCGCATTGTGCTGTCATCGTTTGTCATTAATTAGGGACATTTAATTTTGTTTGTTTTACAAATTATTTATCTTATAACAAATGCGTCGCAGGAATTTGTATTAATCATGGATATTTTTCTCGTTTATCATTTTTATAAAATACAAACTTGCAGCTATTTATAGCTTATCACTCTTTTTAGTTCAACCAGACAGGAGTGATAACACCGTGGTTAAACTATTTATGCGTTTTAATTACTCGTACGCCGCAAAAATTACTTAATTTTTTGATTCGAAACTCCCGCCCATTAATTCTGAGCATCATTGATGATTAACTTTACCTATAATAAAAAAACTGCCGAATGCATAACTTTTCGTCTGATTCATGATTTAGATATGTCAATTATGTTGTACTACGAAGATTTCAAACTTGAGGTCAAATAACTTCCAAGTTAAATTTTATTAATTTGTTGATATAAGCAGAAATTAGTTGGCGAAAGTTACGGGTTCTTTCGGGAAGTATCTGTCTCATTCGGTTGTTCCAGCAGGTTTTATTTTTTAAAAATTTATCATCGTCAAAAATAAATATTGGGGATAAATACTAATCAATTGGGATATTTTTAAAACATTACGATATCATAACTTAAAATAGAGTATGTATCTGTATATTATCTCTATGTCGGTTTGTATCATTTTCCGGCTTTATCTTCCTTCTTCCTTCTCGTGGACCTTTCCAATTGACCGTACTTGTGATTATTATTAACCAATATAAAGGGAACAAACTCCGAAACCATGAGTATGGTTTTGAGTGGAAGTATAGAGGGAAGAATTTAATGTAGAAATAAAATGGTTCCGTAAAAATTTTTTATTTTTTTCTCCGGTATTCCCTCGGTACAAACGTTATCGTTTTCCTATGATACATGTTATGATAAGAATGCCTGCGGAAAAATAACCTGATAGCTTGTACATATTTCCTTTACAGCAGGGATTCACCAGAAGCGAATTTCAAGTATAGGGCTCATCCAAAGCACCTAAATTTTTGTAGGTTTGCAAATTTTCTACCTATCCTTTCTTTTAATTTAAATCAGCGTTCGGCAACCTTTTGGCAGGCGAGGGCCACATAGTGGTAAATTAAAACGAAGGTGGGCCGCACTTCAGGAACGAATGAGTGTTTTTTTTTTAACTTTTTACCGACTTTTTCAAGAAAATGCCATAATTCGTGTAGTTTACCAACTTTACCTTACTGGCAAACATATAGGATATATTCGTGATATTACAAATTGCGAAAATATTTTATTTGAATTTTATTGATTATTACAAAATTTTCAAAATTACAAAATGTTTCGACCGGCACGAACAAAGCGCGGAACAAAAAAAAAGGTGGTTTATACAACAGCCCGCGGGCCGCGGCTTGCCGACCGCTGATTTAAATGAAAAACAGTTGAACTGATAATTCAACTTCTTCTGTTTTGTTATTTTGTCAGATTTTAATTTGACATAATATTGCTTTTCCTCCGATTGGTTGATAGGATAAATTGTTAAAATAATGCATTTTGCATTGATGAACAAATTCGTAAATTCAATCTTTTTTTCTCTTAATAAATGACATTTTTTCATGGAGCAAGTTTTTGCGGACCCTTTTAGACGGAAAAACCAATTTTTTTTTTAATTTAAATTCAGAAAGAGTTAGTTTTTCTGCGGGGTCTAAATCATGGCATCGAGGGGATTCGGTAATCTAAAAAAATGATTGTAATCTCAACTTTTAGTCATTATTAATTATTAGACGTTTGCGTGTGCAGTAAAGTAGCCAGACCAATGATATCAACCACTCTCACCTTCCCTTGGTTTTAGATTGGTCTTCATATTTTATTTGCCCATTTCAAGGACCGGGCTGTATTGCGTGAGCTGTACTAACTGCTGGATGCACTTGGCACGGTTTAATATAACAGGATAAATCCTAATTTAAGAGGAAGATTTGGATTAACGTGCATTGTACGGAAGACAGTTATTGATGGCCCTGGGTTTTTTTAGGTCGATGCCGCGTATTATTACAGAATAGAACTACAGAAGGGGCAGTAGAACACATTTAGCGTTTTATGCACCAATGAAGCTAGATGGATTGTACTACGTAGTAATTTTTCCCCGATGATAATGGTCACGTAACTGTTATTCGTGTTTCCCCCAAATAAATTAGTTGGGTTAATTTTATAAACAAAGGCTGCTTATTGACAAAATTCATATCTAATATCTGTCAGGAAATAAATTTAAATCATTCAAGTGACACGGAAACATCCGCCAACATTTTGTATTTTGTAGGCGTTCGGCCATATCGCCCTCCTAATGTGGAGGAAAGCCTTTACTTTTGTATGCAATTTTAAATTTATGGTTATCGCTTGGATAACGAATCAGAGATTTCCTCTATAAAAGAAGAGAAACTGGCAGGTGATAAGATTTTTAACTCTGCACAGGATGGTAAACCTGTTTAAGTCTGATTTGTTATATATGGATTACCTTGTTTGACAGGTGTCTCTTCTCATCTTCACCTGCAAATACTAACATTAAATTTATTATTTCTTATCGAAAACGGAAGAAGTTTTAAAATTTTTACAACCCATGCTTTCAATATTTCCGATTTTTGTAAGTTTCACTCAGGAATTTTAAAGAATTTTGTGTTGGCAAGTTACAGGTAACAAGATTGCCGCATTCTCTCTTTTTAATAAAAAGTTGGCCTGCCTTAATCTGGATTTACTTAACATTCTTTAGCTTCGTACTACTGGCTTAGTGATTTATCGTGACACGATTAAGCTACCGAGTTTTATTCATTTAATTCGTTCTCGGGGATGTTATCTGAAGATGCTGGGAGAATTAATCCGAAACTTTTCTACAAAAACTTGTCCAAGGGCAGTCATTTGATTATATTTTCCAATTGATGTTCTCTTGTCTCGTAAGTAACATGGATTCATTTTTCAATTTTCATTATCTTCTAGTTCTTGTCATATTGAAATGAAAGGCCTTGAACGGTGCTTACGTACCTACATTATAGTGGCTTAAATATGTGTAGTTCGTTCCCCTCTACCTTAGCCGGTTTATGGCTGACTATTGTAAGTGTAGCCGATATTGTTAGTGGGTCTTTTACTATTCTCATTGTCAACAGTTTGGGTGGTTGGTTGCGTGCAACTATTTCGTCGTGTACCTTAAACTAGTTCTGCATGGTGTTCGTGTAGTTTTTTGTTAATTTTTTGTTTTCGGTTTGGGATATTTTAACGAGGTAACTTTTTTCAAAAATATTTTTATACGAAACTCTGATTATTTTAATGATGGGGTGTAACCTTCTCGTTCTATTGCACTACAGCCAAATATTTTTAATGTTGGATAGTACTAGTGGTGTTGGTATTATTTTAACAGTTTTTCTTAACTTTGTTTCTAACCATTGCACTGTGTTATCAGGCGTCATCAATATTTAAAAAAATGTTATTGCATTCCAAGAAACGTTTATCGGTCATTACTAATCGCTAATTAATTTAAAGTTTTTAATTCGTTTTAAAATATAAATGAATTTGTAGAATTTATTTATCGTATAAATAAATCACCGTGCACTTATATTACTCAATTACATGTTTGTGCTATATATTTTACTCATCGTAATCCAAATACAAAATTGAAACCTTACAATATTTTGATAAATTATTTTTAGAATGTTTTCCTTGAACTTGCAGAAACATTTGCGTATCAAATAACGCTTAGCCTCATTATTTATTTATTTTTTTTCAAATTTTAGCGGTAAACTTTTCCAGTTCTGTTTCGGTCAATAGAGTTTTGTTTTTGTTGAATTCAGAAGCCGTAAAAGCGTAACATGTAACGACGTTGTTGAGTAAACAAACAATTTTATGACACAAACAAGTAGCCATTTTAACGTTTTGGCGACATAAATTTGAAATTGCCCCTTAAATTGTTTATATAAAAAAAAAGACGGCAGGCCGTGGATACGAACGGCTTCTGTCACTCGAACCAACTTTTTGACGTTACTTTGACAGCTTTTAAATTTAATCGGGCAATTTTTCGTTTAATTTCCTTTAACTTTTCTTCGAATTTGTGTGATAATTAGGATAAATAAGCCGTGAGTCACTACTTGAGCGTATCACACTTGACGTGATTCATTTTCCGATAGTCGTGCATAAAAGTGAAAGTAATTTGCATTTCGTTCGCCTTTAGGTTAATTTAATTTAACTGATTTTAATTAATTTCGCCACTAATTAATCCTTTTGTTTTAGATTTTGTATTTATTATTATATAAGCAATGGGCGCAAAACAGTCGAGGAGGTCGGTGGACATAACGACAACCCCTAAGAAGGGAGAATGTGAAAACGCAGTCGAGGGTGAAGTTAAACTAGAAAAAATAGCCGATATCGAAGCCAAAGTCACAACTAACGGTGGCATTCATACAGAAATCGAATTTGCCGTAAGTAACAAGTTAAAATTTAAACCAATATAAAATTCTTTACCCCTAACCGTTTACGTGCTAGGTTTATAAAAATTGCGCGCGATAAAAGAATTTTTTTGCTCTCTCGATATATTTAATTCTTGTGCATGTTTAATGTTTCTTTTACGAGTAATTAGTGAAAATTTTACTTCCAAATTTGGATAACTAGGTAAATCACTCGAAGGACGACCAAAACAGGTTTTTCGATTTGTAATTTCGTTTTCGCTTTATATTCTACAAATTGGAAGAAATTTTATTTGCAAATTTGTTTACTGAATTTCATTTCCATTTTAAAATTCTGGCTTTTTAAGATTGCAGATGTTGCTGCTGCTCTTTCTTTCGTTCGATTATTTTCAATAGGATGACCTGGTGCGGCGAGGGTGGAATGTGGTTGAAATGATTGTAGTAGTGGGATAAGGGCATCACGCTTTCGACCTTGATGTGGGTTGGTTGCAACAGCTGTATTTTAAGATGTTTGTTTTTTTATGACCGTTATTTGATAGAAATGCTGCTCCCAGATTTTTTACGAGAAGAATACGCTCTTGTTACCAAAATTTATGCTCATTTAATGTTTTTATTTTTTAAATTTCAAATAATTAACTGCGAAACTCGCACACTTCGGAATTTTCATGAAGCTTGTAAATTACGCTATTTACTTAATGGTAATTATTATTATTGTTGTCTGTCTGAGTAAGAGAGTTTTTAAGGACATAATTAGCTATTCACGAGTTGGAATAGTCGAAAATGTTCTCTAAATAAATGATATTATTATCATCATCATCGATAATGCAATTTATTCTTTCAGGTCTTGTCACACCTTTCGAACTATTAATTTTTGCCCAACCCTTTCGTCCGGTTCATTATTTATAAGGTGCTAAGTCTCGTCCAGTTCGTTTTTAGGGTGATCGAGTTTATTGATCTCGTATATGCTTGCACCACAACCCGTTTAAAAGTTAAAAAATGTTCACTTCGTAACCTGATGCTCTTAAACGGCAGGAAGGAGACCATTACGAATTTTTGTGTTTTTCCAAAGCTTTTTGTAAATTGGATTTAATTTTACAAATTGCCTTCTTCTCTAAAATTTTTGCCGCAACTGAGCTTTATTTAGAAAATAAAGCTTCTCCCACGTACCGAGTTCATCCAGACGAAAACCTCTTCTCAAAGGAAATTCTCAGTCTTCTTAGTTTTTAATATCAATTCAAACCAAACAGTAGCGGGGGCGATTTTTCCCGGAAAGGTCGACTAGTGGAAGAAAAGATAAAAGAAATATAGAATTTTTATTTGAAATAATAAATAAGTTAAACTCCGTCTAGGATCTCTGTAACTTCCGGGGCAGGCTCCGAGTGTTCAACCTATTTTATTGAGTGTTGAACCGATTACCGCGTGTTTCGTGGTCACCAATTGTTATCAAGCTATTATGGCTTAGCCATGAAAACTCTTTCCGACCAACTATAACAAAATTACGTGTGTGGATCCCTTGAAGGTGTCAAGATTGATGCGTTATTAGGTATCTCGGAGTCTCACGCATCTTTCTGACACTAACTTCTTGGACCCACATTTCATTACAATAGACATCATAACATTTTCAATTTATCATTAACGTCCGTTACAATCGTCGAAGAGAATGACTTTTATTTGTCAGATCTAATTTGTTTTCTCGGTTGGTGGTTTGTCCGCGTAAAAAATACCGTAACGATGTACCAAGAACACCCATCGATCACAGGAAATGTTAATTTTTTGGATTTGTTTCTCACGTTTTCAAATTTTTCATAAATTTACCTTGCTCCAAACTTAATAATATAAATTTTGTTCCCTAATTATTATTATTACAAACCAACATCGTTCTCGGAACGCAGAATTGAATTTATAGAGGGGTCTGGTTCATTGTTTGGAGGGTTAGGCTAGGTTACAGGCCGATTTCAAGGTCGAAATTCTATCGTCTCTTCGCCGCTTTAAAATGCATTGTAACACATTAACGAATTCGTCGACCTTTTAATTTATCTTACTAATTTCTTTTTACCTTTTAGGATAAAGACGAAGCGGAAACGGAACCCGAAACGGTCAAGGAAAATGGCGAAGTTGAAGAACCAGAAGTTAAAGCATCCGAAGTAGTCTTAACGAACGGCGATCATGTAAACGAAAACGACACCGTAGCGGAAGAAAAAACGGCCGAGACGACGGAAAAGGTAGAAGAGACGTGCGAAAATAAGAAAAATAAAGATAAGAAAAAGAAGAAGTGGTCGTTTAGGTCGATTTCGTTCTCGAGAAAAGACAAATCGAAACCCAATAAGGATGCGGAAAAAAATGGAGATGTTAAAGAAGTTGCAGAAGAAGTAAGTGTTTTTCAAAAAATTTCCCCCTAGATTCTAGAACTACTGGAGCTATTTTGGAGAAAAGCAATTTTCGATTGAATCCAACTGCTTCCTCTTGCATATTAAACTCGAATTTTCTTATTATTGGTCATAAGATTGTAATGCTCGTTTTGAAGACAGTTTATAAGATGGCCACGTTTCCTGCTCGATGACGTGATATAAATGTAATTTCCGGTTTACCGTAAAAACTTGTAATTTTTATTGTTCGTCGCGTCTTGTGAATTAGAAAATAGTTTTTATAATACCGAACAGATTGTGTCGCTAGGGCAAAATCCTTTGGGGTGTATAATGGAAAAAGTTTTTCGCTAAGATTTTTTTCGCGTCCGATATAGTCGATACTTCTTTGTGTGGTGTTGATCAAAATAATTCTAAACAGACCGAATAATCAATTTTAACTCGATTATCCCTCGTTCGTTTTATGTACCCTTAGGTGGTTGTCGAACACTCGCGTTAGGGGGTTGAAACTTGCCGAATAGAGTCACATTGCTATTACTAATGGATTTAAATTTTGTGATGACTTCTTTTTTTAGTGCTACTTGTTGAGAGACGGAGGAAGAACTTTTATAGTTTCAATTTTGGAACCGGGGGAATTTTATAGTTTGGCCGATGCTTTTATCTTGTGCTGGTTTTTCTTACTTTTGTACAAACGACAATTATTGCTTTGCGGACAAATCAGGGACAATTATTATTGCAACTGAACCCTGAGGGTGCGTTTGGACACGAAGTCGTTCTATTCACTATGCAACGGAAAATCGGGATCGATAGGGAGACGCAAACGGCGGTCGCTATGGATACGGCATCCGTGAAGTTCCAAAAACCACCCCCGAAAGTATGCGTGCTCTATCTAATTAAGTTGAATTTGATAATATTAATATTATTTTATGGAGCGATTTTGAAAAGATATGAATATTTACACAATGGCAATTAATTTATGTTGTTTGTGTAGGGAGCATATTTTTCTTTTGCTCTCGGTTCCATTATTTATACGTATAAGGGTACGGGCTCTCAAAGGGCGCGAGATATGTTTGCTATTCTTTGTTTTAATGCGGCATCATTTTTTATTTCCGACGCAAAATGGCGAAGTGGGAAATTCCTTGTTTTATATCACTGAAAGGTTCTAATAAGTTAAATGAGATGGGTTTTGTTTCCATTTTGTTTTCTGTTTTCTATACAAATCTCAGGGGTAATTCACCTAAATGCGAAGAAGCTTTAAGCGTCCAATGATTGTTTTTTATTTTTTCAGTTGAAATATCAGTAATTAAGATGAATCAGCGTTTGAAGGGTTTTGATGGGATTGCGATTATCTTTTTAGCCAGCCCTTAGTATAATCGGTTAATCTCGTTGCCTTGTCACTTCATTTAATAAAGGTAACGCGAGCATGGCACGTAATACCTTGTGGCTTCCCCGCTTTAAACCATGTTATTCACGCTATTGGCAACCCTCTTAAGACGTTATCTTTCACGCTAAAAGCTTTATTGCAATCCTTCCACTAGCTTTCACCTACACATTCGCCTTCCGTTGTTGGTTACACATAACGTATAGTCAATCAAATCGATAATTTTAAAAAGACGTTGAATAATTGACCGAATTTTTCTCGAGACAATATTGCAATAAGTTTTGCCTCGCTTCATCGATCATACAATTTTTGGGCTGTTGAAAAAGACCGATTGATTTTGGAAATCACATCAATTCGCTTCACCAAGTCCTTTGTGAACACTTATTCTGATGGCACGCTCAATCATAAACCTTCCAAACGGAATAACAAATGAATTTTTATGTTAATTAAGAACGAGGATTGCCCAAGCGAAATTGTTACTAACCCAATTTCTCACAAAGTACAATGTTGAATGTTTTCTAGACGGTGTGCGTAAGATGATGTACAAATTTTGTAGCAACACGACTACTAATTATGCGTTTACCAAGATCCGAGCGTCTCGAAAATGACTTACATAATTACACATCTAGAGGTTCCATAATGAGAAGAATGCTGCTTGTATAGCGCCGGAACGGTAGCGCCTCGGGCGAAATTATTTTAACACCGATTCAGAAAAACTGGATGTAATTATCATTCCAGGGCGGAATTCTCATTTGATTATTTTTATTATTATATTAATCGTTTTTTCGAATGATACTGGCACTTCTTTCTAACCATTACTTTTTCATCTTCCAGGTTAAGTTTCTGTTTTTATTGGGGTTGGACATTTATTGCATCTTGCAATATTAAGTTTCTCCAAGGAAGAAGGCATTTATTAAAAAGTTACTACGACATTTTCGTAACATATCGAGGCGATTCGCCCGAATTTTTATACAAGTAAACAAAAAAATTTCTTGCTCCAAAATTAGGCTGTTTGCGTTATATGCGATCGTTACAATTTATTTTATGAAAATTGGCGTGTGTATTCGACGTGTGGTTTTTATTACAGCTACTCAGGGGGTGTTGGTGGAAAATTGATAGTAAATTAGGGAGTTGGCTCATTTTATACGTAAATTATCGTTTTATTACCATTATTAAGTTTTCGTGGTCATCATTTCATTGCCTAGTATTTTACTTTTTGATTCTGGATTCACATCCCCCTTTATAATTTCAACTTTCGTGAATTTGCGTCACTCACTATTTTCAGGATATCGAAGAGATACACCAAGTCATTTTTGTCTGATCCCAATCAGAGTCCATTGCGATAATCATACAAATTGAAACTTTTTCTATTTTTCCTGAACAAATCCGACATGGGAACATCAAACGGAAATCATCCTACGCAGGATATATAATTCCTCCCCTCCCTTTAAGGTGAAGTGGATAAGTAATTACTATTAGTACTTGACTTTCCATGAAACCAACCGCCTTATTCGCTTTCAGTTGGTGAAGCTCAAGCGAGGCAATGTTGATCTTACTTTCCAGTTAAGAATCCTCTAAATGTGTGGGTCAACTCACGTGATCATTATCGTTAGCTGATCCGTAGAAATGAAAACAAAGCCTGCTGCATTTTCTCACGAGAAAATGTTATTTTTCGTAATTTGAAATATTTTCATGGACATGATTTCGAGGTCCATTGCAGCCAGCCGACCAATAGGAAATCGCGAAATCTGTTAATTTTAGATGCTCCCACATTATTTTCATGATTTGTTTACTTCCAGCAAAATACAAATTCGTGGGTGGAAGAAGTATATTTTACTTTTGAGAAAACATACAAATTTTCGAAAACAGAAAATCCGCAGTTGTGTGCGGTTTTGCAATTTAATTGACAGCTTTTGTGGCGAACCGCTCATATTAAAGACGTGATGATATTTTATCATATTATCTCGTAGTAGTGTGCAGATGAGTTTACTTAAAATTGAATTTGAATACCTCCCAACTATTCAAATTTGATTGGATTTGCGTTTTAGTTGGATACACTTTGACGTCACTGCTAATGTGAGACATGAAGAGAAACGTTTATTTTATGCAACTGATAATTCTAGCACAGAAACTAAAAGAAATCATATCGATAATACTATCAAACGTTTTAGCCAAATGCTTGTTAAGTGCACAAAAGTCAAAACTAAAATGAATTAATTCTAAAGAATACGAAACCAGGTAGCGGTAGTATCTATCAGATTAATTATGACTTTAATAATTGACTAAACCAATCTTTACCCACCGGCACAAACCATAAAAACGTAACAGGATTTTAGTGGAGGCTATAAATCCACTGTTAACAGGTTCTTATGGCGTTTCAGCAAGGTGGGTTGCATAACAACACCATACACAAAAGTAGAACTTTAGTGACTGTTACTGCTTACTTCCATTTAATAGATACTAATTACAGAAAATACTGTAGTATGATTGGTCAGACTTAATTCAATTGTTTGTAGAACTTGATAGTTGTATTGTCCCGAGGAAATTTTTAGTGCGGGTTATATTAAGAACGAGTTGGGTGTTCACCGAAGACCAAACGCGTGGTTCGTGATCAAAAATTTACTAGTGCAATTGGCAAATTTTGGGGTAACTTATTAGGGCTAAATCACAAGGGAGATTTGGTGTGCACACGAATTAGGAAGTACGGGGGAGATATCGAGATTTGTTAGGAGATGTGAAATATATTTTGTTATGGCTTAATAAGTTTCAAACGTTTACAATCACAATGTGTATGCAAAAGATACTATATAATAGCGTAAAATTTGATACGTTCAAATATCAAAGACGCCGATAGATGGCGGCAAAACTCTGCCTTATCTAAATTTCTCTTCGATCAAGATATTTTCGCAATATTTAGTGGGCCATAAATTCATTTTAACTACCGATCATAAAAAAATAGTAAAACTTAGTTTTGATGACAAATATATTTTATGGTACTATATTGATGTACACAAATACTATATTATTGCAGTTAGAATGTACGAAATGTAGCTTAGAAACTTTATTGCAATAAAGTGTGTATATTTCGAACTGCAAGTAACTTGTTTACCTCTGTATCGACCTTGCTCATTGTGTTTTACAATAATCTTAAATAGTACACAGGATATCCCCGTCCACATATCGATGTACATTTGGGGGGGGGGGGATAACCCCGTCGAAAATAATAATTGTTAATTTCTCTTTTCAAATGGCCATAACCCTGCAACTATGCAGTATTTAGTGCAAAATGGTCAGAATTTTTTGAAAATCATAGAAATAACTGTAGATTCATAGGTTTTGGTTCTTCGTCATGTAATAGGCATGCCATGACAGATGTCAAGCATGTCCATGTGTGGCCACCTTAATAGGATTATTCAAATATTATGATGAATATAATAGAGGTGTGAAGAAGTTGATTTTCCCGCTGAGTTTCTTGGTAGCTCTTCGTGTTTTAATAAATTCATAAATACCGATAGGATTTGCAGATTATTAAAAACTTGGTGTGAATTAATTGGCCATATAAAAAATGTGTTGCATAGCAATTAACGAGCACGTTTATGCAAAACGCCCGGCATACGATGAAGAAGTATTGCCCAATTAGCTGTGGATCTGCTCGAATGGGCTTGATATAATTATTATTATTATTGTAAGAAATTTTTTCGAATTCGATATTTCATTTCAAGTCGTTTATTAATTTACTATACATAAAGCGGGATCAGTTTCAGTAAACATCCAACAACATAATCTCTGGTTTATTTTACACTTATCAACAGTTCAAGGTTTAAAACAAACAAGAATAACATTCTTCACATTTTTTCTCTAAAAAAATTAAAAATCAAACGTGCCATTAACACACGTCAAACCAGGAACACAAATATTTAATCAATGATTCAGAATTAGCGACTTCCGTTTACTTAAAAAAATGTGTGAATGGACTTCGTTGAAAATTGTTTTAATGTAAAATTAGTTATTAGCTTGTCGAGTCAGTAGCACCAGCACCAACCCCATTCTCGTCGCGAATATTTTAATTTGATGACGCATTGTATAAATGGATGAGTTTAAAAAAAACGAAAGAATCTTTCGTTGTCCTGCATTTCCTTTTGATAAAATGTGACTCACCCGTTCACATGTGAGGGGCACTCCCACTTGACCAACCGGCATTCGCCCACAGATTTTGCAAAGGTAGATGGATGGATGAATAGACGATTGGAATTTGTAACCGTTTCAGTTCGTTAACTTACTAGAAGCATTTTTTTAGACAAAGTTCGCTTCTGTTATACATTAAATTATACTTCTGGGTGCTTGAATAACGCGCTTCGCCTGTAAAAGTCCGGAAAATTTTGAGTCTTTGTTTGGGAGTCTCCGGGTGACTTCGCGGTTTTTTTTTTGATAAATAACGTTTTCGATTTGTGATTAATAAATCTCTTTGCAAATCACTTAAGTTGCCAGTACCGTAATAGATATGTTTTTATTAAAATTTGTAATTTCAAATTTTTCTAATTTTTTGTTGTTAGCTGCAACTTCCGATTAGTAATAACGATTTTTTTAAAATATTTCCAATCTGGTTCTGTTGAATAAAAATACCCTCACGTCTATGGGTTTCGATTTTCTGTCGTCGGCTTCTCTCCCGCAAGTCTTCTTCTGACAAGTGTCCATTTAAAAGCCGACTCTGTCGTTTTTGGTTATTCTTCATCATCTCGAAAGACGGTTAAAATATTCAAACGCTTGTTATGCTAATTTTTTAATGGTCTTTGTATAATATAAATTTCATAACAGTTTATTTAGGACCGTGCATGTGTATTATAATTTTTTTGTCGACGAAAACAACAATGCCGGTTTTTTTATTGTTCAAAAACATATTTTTTTACGCTCGCGCGTTTGACAGATTATAATTATAACAGTATTATTTATTGTCTTGAGCATACTAGGTGTTATCACTTTGAGTTTGAAAATCACGAAGCACGATTATATCATTTTTTAGTTGTTAAATTGGCCACAAGACGAGTCGTAATGTCGTAAAGGGGACCACACACGCGCAGAGTCTTGGAATCAACTTTCTCTCGATTAAAAATTTGATGGATGCACTCTCGACAACAATATAGCGGTAATTAGCTTTGAAAAATTGAACAGTTTTAATTTATAATTTTGACAGTTTTCGAATAATGTGGCTGATGAATTAGGAGTATTTATAAACTCCGTAATTAAAATGGTGGCTTTCTATAAATATTTTTATGTTGGTGGTGATTATGCGTGGAACTCGCTCAACCGTAACCAGAACCGACGTTTTCTGCTTCAATTTTTCTGATGTTTGTATGTAGTCGCAGACTGAGGGCGGCACCGTGAACGGAGCGTAATTATGAATAATTCTTATCCTAAACTACGCATTTTTGTTGTTTTTGGTGGGCGTCCAGACAAATCAGCCTTGCAAGAATAATATAAAATTGGAAAACCTGACCTGCCTTCACGTTCTCTTTGTAAACGATGGGGGCAATGAAGTATCGATTTATATTTTTACCCCTGTTTTGGCTGATAAGTAACTTTTAGTTGAGGGAGGAATGAATATACGCCACTTGGGGTTGGTTCGCGTATAGACGAAAATGCTTATTATTCAGATAATATAAGAGCTTCCGTTTTTTTTAACGAAAGCTTGATTACATTTTTTGTGTTCACTGTTGTATCTGGAATTGCGTTATTAAAATTGTGTAAATATTTGCAACTATTAATAAACATCAACTTGAAAACACTTGCTCTCTCGTTAACCCTACGCATTATTCACTTGAAAATTTCTCGATGAAAATTATGTACGCATTTATAACTGTGAAGTTTTGCCAAATGTGCATACGTACATGATAAATGGCACGCTTGTGTAATAATTTTTTATGTGCTTTTGAGTAGGTACCCCAAGTTGATAGTCCAATCAAGTTATTTATTCCGAAATTTATGATGTTTTAAGAGCGAGAGTTTCGATACAGAGATTTATCTACGCACCAGCCCGCATCTCTGTAAAGAAACGCAGATTCTATTATTTTTGTGGTATCTCAAAATTTCGAATTAATTAAAATGTCCTGCTTCCACGGTCAATACTTTTATAATTTTTTTTTAAATCAAAATTTTGATCAACATTGATTTATTTATAATTTATTATTATCAATATATTGATAAAAATATGGACCGTGTGAACAGGCCATTACAGTTTCTTGGTGCGCATTATTAATGACTTGCTTGGTAGCAGCCAACTGCGTGTTTATTTTTTATTATTAACAAAAATATTGTTGTTGGACCGTTCTTTGAGCACATTTCGAATTTGTGTGCACTTTGCTCTGCCACATCGATCGAATCTACTTTGCATAAGTTTTCCTAGATCCGTAACAAGTAGAATTAATTTTGTCTCTCTTTGTAATTTGTTCGAGCGTGGAAATTTCACACGAAATTTAATACTCAAAGCAAAGTGGTAGGCTCCTTGATGCCACATTCTTCGCACCTCTCCACGTTAACAGAGAGATTTTCCTCTATAAGCTGCCGCTAGCTTATAATTTTGTTTTACAGTTCGCTCTCGTTTTTCACGTTGGGTTTGACTAGTAGTATTTAAAAACTGCATCCGCATCTGCAATAATGACCAACAAGATTTTTTTAGAGTAATTGACGTTCAATTACTTTTTGCGCATTTTAGCCTTCATGGCTTGATTATTATCGTTAGTCATTTAGTTTAAGAAATTTGTAAACAATGACTCGTTTATCATGTGCCCTGTGTCGGATTAGATTAATTTTATTTATTTACGGACGATTTACAAGAGTCAAACAATAAATTAACTATAAGAGGATTTTTATTATTGTTGCGGCAATGCCGCAGCCGAATATTAGCTACTAGCCGTAGTATAAAAAGTCAATCTTCTGGAGGAAGTCAGAGGTGTATTCTCCACTTGATACGAAAACGTATATTTTTTATAGCAATTAATATAGCAAAACCAAGGTTTTTACAAGGGCGGGGGGGGAAATAGTTGTTTATGTATAAATAGAGTAAAGTGAATCCAGCAGTCTTGGTATTATGTTTATTTATGCTATAAGGTTCGATATCGACGATAAGACTCACTCCCTCTCGGCAGAAATTTAATTCAAAGTAAATTGGAGAAAAAACCAAATCAGCCTTACAATTAGAATATTTTGTGTTGTCAATTTTCTTAGATCGATGCCTTATCGCCGCCACTGTTCATACTCTATATTCAGCCTGTGGTATTTAACATTTTAGCATCT